>CM021797.1:46307838-46329583 GCA_011076525.1 Nettapus auritus
CGTTTTTTTTTCTACGCTGAGGTGGACATTGCAGAACTGCTGTCAGCAATAATTTCACAATGCTGGGAAATATCATGAATGTTGCCACTTAGATTTTTTTTTTTTTTTTTCCCCAATCCAAGATCATTCAGTTTTTGTTGTTTGTTTGTTTGTTTTATTCTTTTTTTTTTTTTTTTTTTTTTTCCTTTAAAGAATGTTTGAGCCAAATTTTCAGAAGCAGCCTTTGCACATGAAGTTTTTAAAGATGAGCTATGATGTCTGGAAACATCATCACAGGAATTTACTCCATGTGTATGTTTTTATACATGCATGAACTGTACACATGCATGCCTTATGGTTAGCCATTAGCTTCCAGGTTGTAACACAAGGCTTTGATTTCTTCTCTGCTGATTAAATTGACAAGTAGCCTCCATTAGGCTAAATGAGAGCAGGATACTCTTCAGAAGCAGTGCTAGATCATTTAAAGGAAGGTAAATTTTATAATGTATCTTTTTGTTCCTTCACCCGGATGATGCAAGAATGCAAGAAAAAATAAAAAATTTGAATATAATTGTGGGAAAAACAAACAAAAAAACTAGATGTCATGTGCATATGAGCAAGTGGTAAGAGCTTTATTTTGGCCACCAAGCAAAGAGGTCCATAGAGCTGACATATAAATATGAAAGAAAATGAAGTGAAAGGGGAAAGTTTTTATAGAATCATGGAATCAGAATGACTCAGGTTGGAAGGGATCTTAGAGTCTCTTCAGTTCCAACGCCCCTTCCATAGACAGGGACAGCTCCCACTAAATCAGGTTCCCAAGGGCCTTGTCCAACCTGTTTTAAACACCTCCAGGGATGGAGCATTCACAACCTCTCTGGACAACCTGTGCCAGTGCCTCGCCACCCTCTGAGTGGAAAATTTAGTCCTAAGCTCTAATCTAAAACTCCCCTCTTTCAGTTTAAAAACATTCCCCCTTGTCTTGTCATTATCCCGCTGAGCAAAAAGTTGCTCTCCATCTCCTTTATAAGACCCTTTTAACTGTTGAAAAGCTACAATAAGATCACCCCAGAGCCTTCTCTTTAGGCTGAACAGCCCCAGCTCTCAGTCTTGATCATCTGTCTTGATCATGTTTATACTATTCAACTTCACTGGAGTTATTGTGATGTACACTGTGAAACAAAAGTTGTGTTACTGTGTAGATATGTCTCATAGACAAGAAAAATATTTATTAGAGCATTTGCTACACTGTGAGACTTTTTAGAGCACAGTATAGGAAGAAATCTGTGCACTTAGATCTGAAGGTCCCCCATCAACAGATAACAAGGCATCCGTTGCTGCAGAATATGGACTATATATTTTAGTGGTTCCACAGTCTCACCTTAAAATGTACTAAAAGAATGTTTAAAGTAATTGTCAGAATAGAATGAGCTGCCAAAATGACCAAAGGTGTCCTTGCTGTTATATGAGAAACACTGAAGATAGGGACTGTCCACAAGTATATTGCTGGATGTTTCTATCCCACATGATGCAGAAACCTTGTGGGCATGTGCCTATCACATAGTATGACATCAGACAGAAATGCTCACTCATGATTCCTGGAAATATGGAAGGTTTCTGGGTATCTGATGGCAAGCATATTGGTGTCACAAATGTGAAGAACCAGCTAAAAATCTTCTGGGAAGAGCATGGCAGAACTAAGCTGTCTGGACTGACCAGTTCCAGGGGCAGGGGCCCCCTCTGTGCCTTTCCTTCCCTCCCACTGAGACTGTCTGTCTCCATTCCCTGAACAGCTCCTCTGCTAACCATTTCTAATCGATACCTTCCAAAGGCTTTGCACTCGAATGGCTGCAGTGCCAAGATCTGGCTGAGCTAAGGGGAGGTACAAAAAGGGTGCTCAGGGCATACCAGCTGGCTGGTGCATTTTCACTCCTTCAGCAGAAGCCCTGCTTTAGTTTTGACCAACAATGCGAACAGTTAATTTCTTCCCAAAGAACAAACGAGTGTTTCTTCAGGGAGCCAGCACAGCAGTGCTGCCTGTGTTTGCCGTCGGGAAGCGTTGAACAGCAGGGCAAGTTCAGCTCTCTCACAGGGCTGGCGTGCGTCATCCCCCGTGACGCACACTTCCTCTGGAGCCCACTCCACCTCGGAGCATCCTTTCAGAAAGTCTGTGTGAACTCCATCAACACAGGCAGGGGGCTGCCAAAAAAGCCACGTACTTCTCACTTTGGGACAGAAACAGCATCTGCTGAGTATTTCCCTGAGTCTGAACACTGCAAAGTCTGCAGTTTTTCAACAACTGTTTTATTAGAGGAGGGGAAAAGTCTTCAAATCTTTTGGGAAATCTCCGGACAACTATTTCCATTAATAATTCCTGAGGAAGTCTTGAATCCCTCATTGACCAGGATAACATTCCCATAGCATGTTCCAAGTTCTGCAAAAGCCATTAATACAGATTTCTTTTAGCAGCATAGCTCTATTGGCTAGAGAAAAACATTTGCCATGCACAGTATCTAATTGGCTCCATATAGCTTGAATAACTGTGTCACAAAAGAGTTGGAAGAGGACTGAAATCTTTTACCATGGCTCTCTGTATCTTTAGATATGAGATCAATGTGGGATTTGTTTAAAGTGTAAAAGGCTTCTTTCTTTCCTCATATTTCTGCAAGTACCTCAAATGCTATTGAGCAGGCAAAATTAAAATTCACAGGAATAAGCTGCATGTCCTCTATTCCTCACAGCAAAACAGCAAATACACAAACAACAATATGGACAATATGGAACTCAGTCACAGCCTGTCAAGAACACAAGGTGTTATGCAGGCAGTAGGTAGGTTTTCAAACACTGTGTCCAGGTTTTCCAGTATAAGCTGCAGTTTGGTGGTACAGACTTTCAGAGTCTCACAGATACCTAAGAAAAATAATCCAGACAGAGAGCTATGCAAAGTGAAGTAGTTTTGAAAAATCTGGATGTGCTTGGAGGCTTTTGTTGTTGTTGTTTTTGTTGTTTTTTGTTTGTCTGTTTGTTTTAACATTTAATAACTTTTTTTTTTTTTTTGAACAACAGTTTTTCTGATCCCCTCCACACTATCACGCATTAGCAGGACAGGAAAGGCAGCAGAATTACACACAAGGGAGCTCTGGGAGTGCATGAGCAACTGTTATTCTAGCTAGGCCCTGTCAGAAGGAAGTGAACAAAAATACACAGGTTTCTATGTATAGAAACATACTATGAATGTTGCAATTGTTAAGACCTTTTCCTTAAGTCAACAAATCACTGCCTTTGAAAATATTTTGTGCTACCTTAGATACATTCTGAAATTCAGTAAAGATTCATTGGATTTTTAAAAAGATTTGTTGTATTTCACAAGAAGCTAGAAGTAAAGTTACTAAGGGATATTACAAAGCTATTTCGTCTGAAGCTCCCTCATAGCAATGCCCCTCACCTGTGATTCCTATGGCTACCCTGAGCCTAATGCTGCAACATATAGTTTAATAATCACAAGTGACAAAAAGGCATCACTTAGTTTACCTCAACAGAAACTCATTAAATCATAGAATCTTCATAAAATCATAGAACAGCCTGAGCTGGAAGGGGCCTCAAGAGATTATCAGGCCCAGCTTTTTGTGGGAAAAGGGAGTCTAGCTGAGATTATCTAGCACCCTATCCAATTGTTCCTGCTGTCCCTTGTCTTCTGTGTGTGGCTCACTGTGAAGCAAAGGGCTTCTTTCTTCTTTGTAGCCACCCTTTAAGTACTGGAACACTGTGAAGAAGTTCCCCAGAGCCTTCTCTTCCCCAGGGTGAAAAGACCTACCTCCTTCAGTCTCACCTCATGGGGCAGGCTCTCCAGCCCTTTGATCATCTCCATGGCCCTCCTTTGAACCCTCTCCAGCTGGCCTTTTTGAATTATGGGGGACAGAACTGTACACAGTGCTCCAAGTGCAGCCTGACAAGTGCTGAACAGACTGGGATGATCTCCGTTTGTAGCATCCCCTGCGGATGCAGCGCAGGATTGAATTTGCCTTCATTGCTGCAGCATCCCACCTCCAGTTCTTGTTCAGTTGGTTGTCCACAAGGACCCTGGGTCCCTTTCAGCAAGTCTGCTCCCCAGCCACACAGATCTCACAGATCTGTACTGGGCTCTTTGGTGGTGGTGTCCCAGGGGCAGGGCCTTGCACTTGTCTCTGTTAAACGTCATACAGTTCTTGCTCACCCACCCTTCCAGCCTGTCCAGAGCCCATAAATGGCTCTCCCTTATGAGGTATGCAACTTATCACACAGCTTAGTATCATCAGCAAGCTTGTGAGGGTGCTTTCAAACCAATCGTGTATCTTTAACAATATCCTGGCTATTGAATGTATTATGGAGAGACAGCACACCAGATATTATAGACAGCACACAAGTTCCCAGGTGATGGAATTTACCTGCTGTATAAATATGGAATACCTCAAAACTCCCTTTTGCTGCTCTAAAAGTTGTTATATTTGTTCTTAAATTCAACATATCGTGAATGTGCTGCAGAATTCTCACAGCTTCCAATGTAACATGACAAATTCCAATTGTATATACCTAAAATAAAGTATGTTTTATTTAAACTAATTACTTTGAGGAAATGCATTAAAAATAAATTAACTGTTGTCTACTTGATTACATTTCTAATCCAAACATACTAATAGGAATGAGACAAACTATAACCAGAAAGAGTTTTCAAAGACATTTCTAGTCTATATTTAAGGGCAATAAAAATAGAAAAACAAACAATAATAGTATAAAATACATTAATTTTGCTTGTCTCTGGATAAGATCTGAGTCAGTCTGGGTTTCACACGGGTAAATCCAGAGAAGTTTTTATTAAAATCAACATACTAGAAGCACTTTATTGTTACTTCATCAATTATGCTTTAAAGTTGAATTGTTTCCTTTATGTGCAAAGTAATTTGCCTATTGTCATTAAGTGCTTGCTTTGCACTACCAATTAGGATAAGGTCTGGAGGTTCTTTTAAAGGCTGCATCTTGCTCTTGGATAAATTAATTTAGCTCATTCATGGAAGTGCATTGAAATCTGTGGAACAATGAGCTACATATTCTGTAGTTTCCAGCAGTGTGCAAACATACTACATTTCCATAAAGGAATTATATATGGTAATTGAGCCTTCCACAAGTTATATCTTCAGTAGTAATTTCTTCAATTTCAGAGTAATGTAATATGTGATCAGCATTGTACTCACTTTACACAGGCCTGCTTCTTTCTATTGCCTATCTCTGGTTAATCTCTGTCCAGGACTGCTGACAGTATAATGACATATGCCCTCCTACATCGCCATGGAATTTATACTTGTGAAATCTCTCCCACTCTCTTGGGACAGGGACGTGCAAGTAGTGAGCTATTAAATCTTTTAGGACTATTTCATAGAGCATTCCCCTGCAAGGCTGTAATTCCCCCAAAAATTAGCCAGTCTGTGTGAAGAACTGGGGTCTGTTGAAATATAACCTTATTGTTCAGTTCCAGTTTAAATTAAATCCATCTGTCTTAGATCTGAATTGCTTCTCTCATAGGTGGTTTTCTGTTTCTTGCTCCTCTAAACTTCTACCCTGGAAGGTGCTGCAACAGGCATGAGACCAGACCAGACCAAGGCTAGAGAGATTAACCAAGTACATGAGCAATTTGCCCAGAAAGGAATATGTAGCTGGTGAGGCTATGGTTCAGCTACCCCCAAGAATACAACCAAGAGCAGTAAATTGCCCTGAGGTCCATTACTGTTCAGCTCTAAGGGAAATTTTGGTAGTTATTCAGCTTTTTCCAGAGTCGATGGAGAGCAAAACAAGGCACAAATTGCCAGCATCTAAGTCATCATTGCCTTCTGGGATTAGCTCTCTCCAAGTACTAGGCTCTGAATTAAATGGAGGCTTGAGCAAGAAATATAATATTTGCATCACATTGTTACACGTATGGAGGAAGCAAATTAAAAGTAAGGGGTAACAAAGCATTATATGATAAGACTCTAATTGGGAGTTCCAGATGTGCTATCTATAAGACAAGATCAGATTGTTGAAAAGTATATTTGGATAATAACTATTTAGATGCAAGGAATCAGGGAGTAAAATGGACTATAGGTCCATCAATATGAATATTGTGTTAGTATCACCTGCCAGAATAAGTGAAATGAAACAAGGCCTCAGGAAAATATCAAGAGTTTTATCCAGTTCATACTAAATGCAGTCTGATAGCTAGGTATTGAGAAAGACGTGCCAGACTGAAATGGAGGGATTATGCCAAGGGCTACAAGTCAGGTGGAAAAGAGAAGTCTTGTGAGTCACTGATAGGCATGGTGGAGTTGATCATAAAAACACACTAATAAATTCAAAGAAAGAAGGAAGTTGAGAGGCATGTCTTGTAATGGGGAAAAAAAATAAAGGAGGGTCCCTAGCATAAAAGTAGGGATAGTTCATAGTCAGTTTAGAGCAGAATTAAGAAAACCCAGAGAAGATGTGTGTAGAACTAAAACAGAATGCTGGATGTGGATCCCCATCACATCCACTTAGGCATCACATTATAAAGTCCATAAAAGCCACACATCTTTCAGCATCATTCCACTTATATAATTTCCCCAAAATACTTCACGTTTTGTCTGCTGGCAGCCCTGTAACATTCAGTAGAAGTGGATTTTTTCAACATACTCACTAGTGTCAGAACACTTTTTATTTTTTGGTACTAGTGGCAAACATTTGTCAAATGAGTGAGGTCAGTTCTGCCAACAGGGGTGTTATGAGTCCCATCTCATACACGTCTATTTCATTATCAGAGAAGAACTGAACTGAATTATATTACTGGAGTTTTCAAATCAAACCACATGAAGAATATAAGACTGTCCTTTTGTAGTTAGACTAACAGAACCATAAAGTCCTTGGTGTGGGCTGTTCAGGGCTGGGTGACACATTCACCCTCCTATTAGTGGGTCCCAATTCCTATGAATGCAGAACCATGTTCTATAAGAGAACCACCCAAAGCCTGTGGGGGTCAAGACAAGTCTTTCTGTTGGCTTAAACTCAGATCTTGTTTCCAGTGGTATACATACAGCAGCTGGAAATTACATGGAAACTCATACATTTTCAAGATTTGCAAGCGTGCTCACAAGAGAACCAAGAGATTTATATTGTACACTGAAATATTCTGTGCTGATTTGTAGACATTAAGCGGTCAAAGCTGCCTACATGTTATTGTTTACTAGTGGCATAAATAAAAGTGGGCTGAACTGATTTAACAAAGTGTACGTGCTTTCATTTCTCAGCACGTCCTGTATTTATAGGAAGAGTTTTTTTTTTTTTAAGCAGGAAAGTATTCTTTCTCATCTAAATATGGTGATAGTGAAGCACTTTTGTTTAGCTTTGTTTGCTTCTGAAAGCTTTCATATGCACTTTAATATTGATGCTCTAAAGATTGCCACTTCTTCCAGTCTTTGCTAGGATGTTGGTAAAGTGATCATTCCTGAATCATAAATCATGTATTTCTGGAAGTCATTCTGTCCTGGCTTAACTAGCTGGTAATGAAGTCTTGACAAATCAGCTTCCAGCCCATTGCATTCAAAAAGCTTTATATTCCAGTTCCTATCAATTTAGAAATAACCTGTGTGGTCATTAAAGCAAAGCAAATCAAAATAAATAGCAAACCAAACCAAACCAAAAGCCCCTTGCCTCCCAGGAGATTCTTCTCTTCATTGTAATGAGTAGCACCTATGTCTACTACCTGCTGGGAAACTTATTTTTTTTAGTGTTTATTTTGTAGTGCTTATAATACCATGTTGATTAAAAAAAAAAATAATAATAAAATCTTCTCAGCAAATCTATAGAAGTTTAAAGATTACACTTTGTTATGTGGACCTCTGTTTTCAGCATTGTGATGTAAATCTCTTAGAAGGCTTCAATATTAAATAGCCTTTAATACAGACAGATTCTGAAAAGATGGTGTAAAACATAGTAGGCAGACTTCACAATTTTCATGTACAGTGCCAACCAGCAACAGACCAGTTTAGACTGTAGATGTGGTTTTGTGCTGAAGTATCCTTGGAATACTTGCAAGACCTTACTGTCTTGAGAAGCTCTTACAAAGCAGAGTTGTCATGGAATGACTTTAGAGTGTGATGTCTTTCTTGAACTTATCTGATTTTTGTCCTAAACTTCCAAGAGCTGACTGGTCCATACTCTAGGTTGTCCTGCTCTGATTTTCTGTGAGGTCCTCCAGACTCCCAGTGGCTTTCTCTAACTCTGCCTTAAGCCACTGCTAACAACTCCATCACTCAGTCTTAGAGTTCGTTCCCTTTCCTGTATGTTTATACTGCAAATCTTTCCACAAAGCTCTTTCACTCCCATTATTCATTCCTTTAATTATCCAAAGCATTTCATAATGTATTTAGATTTTGGTATTTTTAAGGATAATTTTGGAGAAAAAAACAAAACCAAAAACAAACAAAAAGAAAAAAAAAAACAGCCAAACAAACAAACAAAAAACAAACAAACAAATAACAACAACAAAAAACAATCATTATTTCCCTTCAACTTCATTCACTAGAAGACTTAATAGGAAAGAAAAATGAAATACAGAATAAATGTAAATCTTTTGCTGTTAGAGTCACAATAGTGAGATACTGAGTGAGCACCCTCATAAAAGTAAAATCAAATATTAAGCTGCAGAATATTAGATATTGTCAAAATAATTAGACAAGATGCTTCCAGTCCATTTCAGAACTAACAACTGATAGCTGAAAAAGGTAGATTTTTAATTAGAAAATTGAACACTCTCTTTGTCTCCAAATGTAAAATAATTATTCCTGAACTAAAATATAAAAATATTTTATAATAAGCTTATTTAAATTAGTCACCTTTTCATGAAACAGAAGACTGATACTCGGGTCCATAGTTGCCCAGTGACTTCTAGACTCTTGCATTTATGCTTGTGATGTAACACCTGGCAGTTACCTGTTCAAATGTGTTGGGGAATATGCATAGATAATACATACATACATACAGGAAAGCTTGTTCAACTCTCAGATTTCAAGAAAGGTGTATATTATTTCAGTAAGTTTGCAGATGACACCAAGTTGGGGGGAAGTGTTGATCTGCTAGAGGGTAGGAAGTCCCTGCAGAGGGTCCTGGACAGATTGGATCAATGGGCAGAGGCTAAGGGGATGAGGTTCAACAAGGCTAAGTGCATCGTCCTGCACTTTGGTCACAACAACCCCATGCAGTGCTACAGGCTTGGGGCAGAGTGGCTGGAAAGTTGTGCAGAGGAAAAGGATCCGGGGGCATTGGTCTAAGCTCACCTAACATGAGCTAGCAGTGTGCCCCAGGGCTAAGAAGGCCAATGGCATCCTGGCTTGTATCAGGAATAGTGTAGCCAGCAGGGCCAGGGAGGTGATCATCCTCCTGTACTCTGTTCTGGTGAGGCCGCACCTCAAGTACTTTGTTCAGCTTTGGGCCCCTCACTACAAGAAGGACATCGAGGCCCTGGAGCATGTCCTGAGAAGGACAACAAAACTGGTGAGGGGTCTGGAGCACAAGTTTTATGAGGAGCAGCTGAGGGAGCTGGGGTTGTTTAGTCTGGAGAAGAGGAGGCTCAGGGGAGACCGTATTGCTCTCTACATCTACCTGAAAGGAAGGTGTGGGGAGCTGGGGGTCAGCCTCTTCTCACAGGTAGCTAGCAATAGGACTAGAGAGAATGTCCTCAAGTTGTGCCAGGGGAGGTTCAGTTTGGAAATTAAGAGACATTTCTCAGAAAAAGTAGTCATGCATTGGAACAGGTTGCCTATGGAGGTGAAGGTGTCATCATCCCTGGGGGTGTTTAAGGAAAGGCTGGATATGGTGCTTAGGGACATGGCTTAGTGGATGATATTGGTAGCAGGGGGATGGTTAGACCAGATAATCTTGAAGATCTTTTCCAACCTTAATGATTCTATGATTGTATTCCTAATGAATAATACATCTAACTCTTTTCTAAACACTTAAATATTTGTTTCCAAGGATTGCATAAAGTTCCATAAATAATGATATTCTTGAACTGACAGGACCAGTTACATTTATGTTTAAATTTAAGTTATATAACATAAATATGTATTAATGCAGGAATTCTAAGATATAATCAGCAACAGTTCTTTATTTTTTATTAGATTTATGTGTGATCCTGGCATATGTTTCTAATAGCCAATATTACTCAATTTATATTCTTCATTAGTGTTGAAAATGCTTTTAAATATTCCTTCTTTCAGGTTACATTATCTATTAAATTCTGCTTCCTAGCAGACCCATACTCAATAGCTTCATTTGCAAATCTTGTTTTTGTATCCAAAAGTTTCTGATTCAGCCCTCTGTGTTGGCTATGGTAGCAAACATCTCAGAAACACAAGAGAAAGAGAAGCAATGGCTGACTTTGAGCTAAATGACTGTTTCAAAGACTTATCATGTTGTGTCAAAGTCTCTGAGGTACAAGAATATGACTGGTTTGTAAAAATACATATTTGAATTAAAAAAATAATCGTAGGTCAGTCCTATGACATCACAGATTGTCATGTCCATCTCCCTCCCACTTGAGTTCCATATTTATTCAGGGGTTCCACATTCAGCTGCACTAACTGACTTTGAAAATACCAGAGTTGAATCTGCAATTTCTGTTTTCTTAGGCTTCAGAAAATGTGAAAGTCCACTTAGTCATTCTTTTAAAGGGATGGTATGCAAGGCTTGCAATGTAAGCATGTTTTCCTACAAAAATCCAAGGTATACTCTGAACATGAGGCAGAGACAGTCATTTGGAAGGATAAAAATCATCCCAACACACATAAACATACTAAAGGACTGTGGAGCTACTGCTTTTGTTGGTGAGCTATGAGGTACCTCCCCTGCCACTGCATATCAATATAAGTCAGTGGTGGCTTGGAGACATCCTGGCTGCCTTGTACACCTCTTATTCTGTTGTCTCAGTGAAGAGATTCATGTGAAAGGCAGCCTTGGAGGTATTGGGGCTGCTCTTCTGCACTCATGGTTCTGTGCAAATAATTAAAGCAGTCACATTTGGAAGCCACTCACAGGACAGGGAGATGTAGTACTAAGCATCTTTCATCATTGATGTTAACCAGTGAGATCAGAAGTCCCCACTGACTCCTAGTGAATGGTAAGAGGTAAACTGCAATATTGTGCCTTTCTCTCCTGAGGAGACTTAGTAGCTGTGGTCCAGCAGTTCTCCCTCACAAGTATTTTGTCACACACCTACAGCAACTCTACCAAATGTTTCTCAGTGCTTCAGAATTCCTTATGCCAGTTCTTCAGCCCACAGCCAGGATCCCCCACCTTGGCTGTTGTGCTCTGTTGCTGTGTATATGCTTCACTCTTTCACTTGCTGGAGTTTTCTCTCCACAGTCTTGGAAAACTACAGGAGCTATTTTTATGTCTACCAAATAACTTATAGACAGTGTCCAGGCACTCAGGGTTCTCTTTTGTTTTCAGAAGTTGTAAATCTCTACTTTCTCAGAAAGAAAAAAAAAAAAAAAAATACAGGGTGATACTTGTAAACAAAAGCAGTCAATATTCCAAAGTCAGGTTAAATTCCATTTCCAATTTTCAGTTACATTTTCTGTAAAAATAAATACATAAATAAGTCAATGAGCTGTTAAGTAGACTCCACTAGGCTACTCAAAACTACATTTCATGTTGGTTAATACAATCAAATATCTTCTTTTATAATTAGGCTGTGATTAGTAGTTATGAATGGAAAAATAGAATAAGAATCCCAGATGCCCAGAGCAGCAGAGACTACTCAGATTTTGTATCTGCCTGCATATAAGTAACCATGTCTAACTGTGTCCTATACTCCTTCTTTCATGCATAGGTGCAGAGAAAACAAGTAAGGAATAAGAGGTGCCCTTTTCTAGCAATCTGAAGTTGGAAAAGATATAAGAATTATAAGCAGAAAAAGGTCAGAAATGTTCCTATTTTCAGACACTGTTCCTACAACTTAAGCACACCTGACTGAAATGTACTTACAAAGGCAACAGCAAGCATGCGTCTGACATGGAAAATGATGCTTTGGGAAAAGGGTACCAAAATGCAGAGAGTACTGGGGAAGTTCCTTCCCTTACCTACCTGCTCTGTATCTTCTCCTCAAACAATAATTTTTCTTTATGAAAATAGCAGAAAAGGGGCTAATGTTGCCTCTCTCACATAGGGAAAATTTCTAGTTCTTAACAGAAATCTCAGAGAATATATAGGTAGAAATATGAGCAGTTTAAAGGTTGCAAGGTAATAGTTGTAAAAATGGTAGTTTATGTTAAAATTGTGTAGAAATCAGTTCTGTTGTTTAATTCTTACAAAACTCATGGAAATTAGTTAGTGTTTTCCTGCAAACTTCATGCCAATTATTGGAAAATTTTATTTTTTAAGTAAAAATCATTACAAAAGATAAAAAAAACTGACCACTATTGACAGCAAATGTTAGAATTATGAGTTAAATTCTGTAGTCATTTGGGCACTTATCAATATAATGCACTACATCTGTGAATCCTTACAAATTTTAGCTTAGAAATTATTGCTTATGTAGTGCACTATACCATAGATGCCAAGATCTGAGATTTTCTAATTAATTTATTAATGTTGACAGAGACAAAAATTGAGGATGTTGATCCAGGCAAAAATGTAGTAGCATATCTCTACAAGTCAGAAAAAAAAAGTCCTGAGAAATTGGGCTTGTTCATATTAGTGTTTCATCTCATTGCCCCCTGTTATTCAACATGCATTGCTAGCAGTTATGGCATTAACCATATGTCCCTTGGCTTTAAACAACATTCTGTGAATTCTTCTATTTCTCTATGCAAATGAAATTTGTGTTTCCAAACATCATGATAAATCTGAAAAAAACATAACAATGAGTTTTGGAGTTTTCAAATAGCAGATGACACACCATGACTTGTTACTAAATAAGTGCATCTATGAATACTAAGATACATGGTGCTTTGGTAAAGTACATACATATCTCATGAACTTGTCTTACTGCCTGAATAACATTTAATGTCTACTAAACAAGTGCTAAAAAATATGGAGACATTGCTAAAGACAGTAAAAATATAAATGATTTAGAAAATTTTCTGTTACCATTTAATAACCTTGGTTCCACATTGGTTCTGCTTGGTCATCATAGGGAAACCTGTCAATCAAGTAAGCAGCAGCAGTGTGACCATGGAAAAAGAACAGGAATCAAGAACTTGAGAGGAAAATACATGTCTTGTGTTCTCAGCAGGATAAAAACAATACAGGCTGAGCAAAGAGAGAGAGAGATGTAACAAAAGGTGGTAGAAATGTTTAAAGACCAAGCACTGCCCTCTGCAGAACCACATTATCACCAAGCAGAAGTCTTGGACATAAGCTCTAGGCACACCACCCACACCACAGAAGACAAAGGCAGGAACTGGAAGAATGATGAACCACCCACTGTACAAAAGGATCACGTTCAAGATCATCTAAGGCACAGGGAGGTGCACAAGTCCATGGGATCTGATGAGATAACTCCTCAGGTCCTGAGGGAACTGGTGGACATAGTTGCCAAGCCACTGTTTGTAATATTTGAGAAGTAGTGGCAGTCCAGTGAAGTTCTCAGAGACTGGAAGAGGGGAAACATGACCCCCATTTTTAAAAAGGGAAAAAAGGAAGACCTGGGGAACTACAGACTAGTCAGTGTCACCTCTGTGCCTGGCGAGATCATGGAGCAGATCCTCCTGGAAGCTAGGCACATAGAAAATAAGGAGGTGACTGGGGACAACCAATGTGGCTTTACTAAGAGCAGATTGTGCCTGACAAATATGGTGGCCTTCTATGGTGGGGTTACAGCATTGGTAGATAGAGGAAGAGCAACTGACATCATCTACCTGGGCTTGTGCAATGCATTTGACACTATTGTGCACAACATCCTTGTCTATAAATTGGAGATATGGATTTGGTGGGTGGACTGTTCAGAGGATAAGGAACTGGCTGGATGGTCACACTCAAAGAGTTGCAGTCAACAGCTTGATATCCACGTGGAGACCAGTGATTAGTGCTGTTCTTCAGTGGTCTATTTTGAGACTAATTTGACATCTTTGTTGATGGCATGGAAAGTAGGATTGAGTGCACCCTCAGCAAGTTTGCAAACAGCAAGCTGTGTGATGTGATCAGCATGCCAGAGGGAAGGGATACCATCCAAAGGGACCTTGACAGGATCAGGAGTTAGGCCTGTGTGAACACCATGCAGTTCAAGATCCTTCACCTGAGTCAGGGCAATCTCAAGCATGAATACCGTCTGTGCGGGGAATGGGTTGAGAGCAGATCTGAGGAGAAGGATGTGGGGTTGTTGGTCGATGAGAAGCTCAGCATGCATTGT
Organism: Nettapus auritus; assembly: GCA_011076525.1. NCBI lineage: Eukaryota > Metazoa > Chordata > Aves > Anseriformes > Anatidae > Nettapus > Nettapus auritus. The sequence goes on from CM021797.1 coordinate 46,322,210, forward strand.
CAATATGTGCTTGCAGCCCAGAAAACCAACCTGAAGCATAGCTCTCAGGTGGAAGGAGATGATTGTTCTCCTCTCTTCTACTCTCCTGAGACCTCACCTGGAGTACTGTGTTCAGCTCTGGGGCCCCAGCATAACTAAGACACAGATCTATTAGAGCTGGTCTGGAAGAGAGCCAGAAGCAGGTCAGGGGGCTGGTGCTGCTCCCCCATGAAGACAGGCTGAGAGATGTAGTTTAGCCTGGAGAAGAGAAAGCTTTGGGGAGACTTTTTTGTGGCCTTTCAATACTTAAAAGGGGTCTATAAGAAAGATAGGGAGAGACCTTTTACCAGGAAGTGTAGTGACGGGATGACAGCTAATGGCTTTAAATTAAGAGTGTAGGTTTAAATTAGATATTCAGAATTAATACATTACTCAAAGGGTGGTGAGGCACTGGAACAGGTTGCCCAGAGAAGCTGTGGATGCCCCATCCTTGCTAGTGTTCAATGTCAGGGTGGATGGGGCTTTGAACAACTGCATCTAGTGGGAGGTGTCCCTGCCCACAGCAGGGTGTTCGGAATTAGATGGTCTTTAAGGTCCCTTCCAACCCAAAATATTTGTGATTCTATGAAAACATCATTTCTCTTTTCCTCTCTTTCCCTCTCATTTACTTCTTTACAAGGAACAGGATTTTGTTGTTTTAAGTGTTTCCATTTGATTTGGTTAGATTTTAGGATTTATGATTGATGGATTGATTGATTGATTGATATGAGTTTCTTTCTGCACTGTCCGTTGTTCTCCCATGTTGGCAGGCAAATACTTCTTTCTCAGGGATAAATGCCTCCTTATTCACTTCTGTTGGCTGCACTTTGTGCTTTAGTAACACAGAAAGAAGATTTAGCTCACATGTCTGCACGTATGAGTGTCTACCCTAAAAGTTCTGTACCACGATAGTGTTTGCCTTCAGGTTACTCTGTCCTTTAAAATACTTAGCTGTTTTTTGCTCCATGAGGGAACACAAAGATTTATTGTAGGATCACACCACTCTCTCCTTACATTAAATGACCTTATTTACATTGAATAGCAGGAGCTCAGAGAAAGCCTGTGAAGGTCTGGGCACCATCTGACAGCCTGTTTTGATGTTTCAGCTTTGCACACACAAGTCCTAGCTGGTTAATATTTCTCATAGCTGGTTAATATTTCTCATATCACATGTGATATGGTCTACAGACAGAAAAATTAAATAAGACTCGCTCTTTTTTTCAAACTGCATTTTAATGCTATACACTGTGCTCGTTCCCAGAATGAGGTTATGCAAGGCAGTGGTAGTTAAAAATTAGATTGCTATTTTTTTCTGGTAAATTACACCTTGGAGAAAACACTAAAATCAAACCACAAAAAGCCAAACCTTGTTCACATCAAAGAACATCGATTTAAAATAAGGCAAAGAATTACTTGTGATGCGGGGTAGTTTAACAGAAAAGAGTATTCTCTCTTGAGAAGCCAGACACAGGAAGTAAGTAAGGTGAGTGAGTAATGCCCACCTGATGAGTTACCCCACCTTCTGTATCTGTAAAGTTATTTCAGAGTCTCAGTCTCATTGAAATCAACATCATGGCCATACAGAATAGAAAACCATGGAACCTTGACCCACTTCTAGACTTTTTGAAGGACTTTTATGGCTCATGTTTTTTCTCAGGATGGTTTTTTTAGAAGGGATAATCCAGCAACATTTATTTTTACTGATATCTATGGTTTTCTGCTCCGACTGAGAAATACAAACACCTAAGTATATTTTTGTTCATGGAAATTGTGTAGAACTGTTTCCTGCTTCTCATTATCCTACAGCTCCCAGTATCTTCATTTGTTACTACTGGTGTTAAATCTATGCATGTTCATTAACTACGAGTTACAAAAGTCACAGATGCACAGGGAGTAGGAGAGAAGTTTCTCACAGAGATCTAATGGTCAAAATGTAAATCTGCCTCCTGCTGAGATGTAAATTCAAACTCAAGTGCAGCCAATATCCTGGAAGGCATTGTCATTCCAAGCCACTGCTACTAATATTATTTTGCCTCCTCTTTGCTAGACTGACAGTGTCAGCACCACAACAGTAGAAATGCCAAGCAAAGGAAGGAATATTGAGTTTTTCAGTTTGACTTCATTCTGGATGACTTATGAATATATATTCATATAGAAAGATTAGAAAAAATTCAGTACTTAGAGCATGAGAGTAATGAAGATAACTGAAGTAGAGTCTGAGGTGTGAACAATATGGGAGATTATTTAGTGTGAGTTACTGAAAGAGGGCAGAATAATTTAAATGTTGAAGGCAAGCTGGAGAAAGTCCAGAGAACACAGAGGGAGTGATAAGAAATTAAGAAACATGTTCTGTAAGGAAAGGTTGAGTGAAAAATGTTTATTTCGTCTAGAAGACACAGGGACATGATAACAGTTGTCTGATACTTAAAGTTTTGTTGTTAAGAGTCTGGTGACCTACTGCTCTCTTATAACCATGGAGGAAGGGAAGAGGGGAGGAATGTTAGAGTGAAGCTAGAATTATTACAGTAGAGATTTATAATAGAAGTTATAGTTGTTGTTGTTGTTGTTTTTCTTTTTCTTCTTCTTCTTTTTCTGATGATGGGTTAGTAGAATATGAAACGGAGCTAACTCATCTAGCAGAGACCTGGACACATTTGGGGCTCAATTCATGTAATATGTTTTTTAGATAACTACTTTAGAATGACATTAATCATGCCTGGGAAGTACCCTTTTCTATCTGCAGGCTCTGAAGAAAGCCCGATGTGACTAATACCCATGTAGTCATTCTTGTTCAGTTAGATGAATCCCCATCCCAGATGTCTGGCTAGGCTTGACAGTCCCAGAGAACAGACTGACTTGGCACTCTGACAAAATATAAAGAAGTTATTTTTTTCCTGAAGTTTTGTCAGGACACCAGATTTTCCCCATCTCTTCCTGTCAAACTGTAGCCCTGAGAACAAACTCATTCTCAGAACTATGGCAAGGGAGATGTCAGGACCTCTCCTGTCCCAGTTCTTGACCCATCCACATATCCTAGGTGTGATAGTCTAGGTGTGATTCATCTTGACTTCTGTGCTGGTGCTCCAACTAAGCTCATCAACAGAGATCCCACCCATTTTTCTGTGGTCATATAGTCAGTAAGAGGAATTGATGGAAAAGACGATGGAGTACTGAGTTCTACAGAAAACACACTAATAGTAAGATCTGTAGGGCCGGGGAAGAAAATGATCTCAGGGGTAAGAGAGGAACATCAAAGAATTGTTTAAAAGTGGCGAGGGAGCATGTTGGAATATAGACTGCTACACTCCCAAGAGGACCTTGAGGGCTTGGACTAGAAATAATCTAAGAGGTCTTTTTGGCCATTAGTATCTACAAATTTCAGGCTACACTGACACAAGTGATATTTCTGTGTTCATAAAAACAATGACACTCCTTGCAAACAATGGTATTCAGCTAAGTAAAAATCCTGGAAGTAGCTAATGACATCCATCTGCAGGAGGATGTTACGAACACCTCGGTAATTAGTATGAAAAATTCTCTTTGTTTGACCTGTTGTGATATAGTTACATGTTGAAAACTCTGAAACACTTGCAAATAAACTCCTCTGATCTACAAGATTTTTGTTTAAAGCAGCTTCTCTCTACATATTAAAAGTATTTTTCCAAACCTGTTTTCAAGACACACCTTTATTTTATTCAGTTTTTTAGAACTCCTGATGGAAACTGGATTGTTATTTTCCTTCAACTTTCCAGGATGTGGCCAAGTACTTGAAGACTTGTGGTCTTAATCACAGTGCAAGTCAAGGTGGGCTCTGACCTGAGTGCAAGGAACCCAGGTTAAAAAGTTACATCCTCTCCTTCCTCATTCACTGCTCATTCTCCAAAGACTACATCTTCCATAGATAACAGTAGGTGCAGCTGCTTCCCCAACAAGTTTTGAATAATGATCTTTGTTAAGGTAAGTGGCATAAGAGGAAGAGAAAGGTTACAGGGTGACTGAGGATGACAGCCTTTTAATGCTGCTCAGTCAAAGCCAGGAAAAAAGTTAATTCAGTATAACCAAGTGCACGTTTATAGTCTGAGCATGGAGGAAATGGGACTGAGTGAAACCATGGAAGGTATGTCAGAGTCCTTCTTACAGCAATACACACTCTTCACTTGCTTACTGCCAAGAGCTTCCTCCTGATGCCCCATTGCTTTAGGGAACTGTCTCCAGATGCAGGAAATATTTGATTGAACAAAGGTGTTGGGATGAGGTACACCAGTGATGGCTGGTGTGGCCTTCTCTCAGAGACAGTGCCCAGCGCAGCTGGCAAAATGAGTGACAGTGTTCTTTTCTGGATGTTTTCTGTTTGGATGCAGGTTGTACTTCTGACCATTCACAGTAACACCATCTTCCATTCAATAACGAACACTTAATTTCTCCATACTCCTAAACATTTTGGGTCCTGGGCAGCAATGGACCAGCTCCCTGAACTCTTTCCAGCTTCCAGAGATACTGAGATATGTTGAAATACATACTCAACAATTAAGAATAACAAGATGTAGTATTGCTTTTAATTGCTTTTCCAGAAATGCTCCCCTGTTCTCCTCATGAAACTTTCTGGACTGGTGACTCAAAAGAACAGTCCTCCCTTGTTACTCAGAGATCTCAGTGGAGAATTCACTTGCCCCAGGATGAGTATAAGCTTAAGTAGTTCGGTGGCTTAAAGCCAGTTTGCTCAGCAGCTTCACTGTCAAATAAGGAGCCCACAAAGTAGACTGAAAAGGTAGATGAAAAATCCATCAATCCTACATAGCACATTTCAACTACCCCGGAGCCTGCTTAGAAGCATTAAGGTATTCTGATTTCTCAGATGCAAAGTCATTCTGCTTTTAGCCACTTCAAAATCACAAAGTACTGTACCCTTTCAGGGAAACTCTTAGGGAGTATAAGATGCTATCAGTGCACGTAAAGGTATACAATCAGGCAGAGTTATGGAAATATTGAACACATTGGGCTTGAGTCAGAATTCACAAAGGGTTTCACAGAGGCAAAAAGCTTCAGTCCTGACTCACACAAATGAATGCCAGATGAGATCTTTGATGTTTGTATTAAGAATACAAACACTTCTGTAAAGTGGCAGCTAATGCAGTCATGACAACAATAACAACAACAAAAAAAGAAGGTCATGAAGAAAACTGTAGCAGCACTTTGTACTAAGACGCACTTCTACTCCTAACTAAAACCCTGTGTTAAACTCTGCATTTGCTTTCCTTTGACTTAACCTTAGATTTTCAACAACTTTCCTGTGGCCCTTCTCAGATTCTTGTCTACTGTCACACATACACTTTTTCTGCAAAGCAGAACTCATTATCAGGATTTTCACAGCAATTCTCTAAAACTGGAACATACACGTCTTTTAAAAATCATTCCATCAGAGTTCTGTTTCCAAAGTCTCACTCTTATTTCTTTTGCCCTAAATAGTCATTTGAGTAACTTATTACAATGTTAGAATTTCAAAATATAATGCTTCTCCAGCCCTTTTCATCTCATTGGAGATATTTCACAAATGTGCATGAAATAAGATTAATGCAAGTTAAAATTAGATAAATATTACTGCAATGCTTTTGCAACTGGAGAAAGGGAAAGAGAAAAGTATACTGCAACATGGAAACAGAACAATATTTGGAGAAAAGTTAATAATGTACTAGTATTGCACAAAGGTGAATTTCTTTCACTCCAAGCACAACTAAACTGAAAACACAAGAAATTTCAGCCATTTCGTTCCACCCTAAATAATACTTTCCATGTAATCTTTGATTAAGGTGTTGTAGTGGGTTTATGTGGCAAGGTTTTGGTAGGAGGGGGGCCATAGGGGTGGCTTCTGTGAGAAGGATCTAGAAGCTGTCCCATGTTTGGTAAGGGCCCCACTGCTGACCAGAGCTGAGCCAATAAGCGATGTTGTTTTGCGCCTCTGTGAGAGCATATTTAAGACATGGAAAAAACCACTGTGCCTCTCAGCAGCTGGGAGAGTGAGAGGAGTGAGAAACAGCCTTGCAGGCGCCAAGGTCAGTGAAGAAGGAGGGGGAGAGGTGCTCCAGGCGCCGGAGCAGAAGTCCCCTGCGGCCTGTGGTGAGGACCATGGTGAAGCAGGATGTCCCCCTGCAGCCCATGGAGTACCACAGTGGAGCAGGGTTCCACGCTGCAGCCCGTGGAGGAGACCACGGTGGAGCCTGTGCCCCGAAGGAGACTGCGGCCTGTGGAAGACCCCTGCCGGAGCAGATTCCTGGCCAGACCTGCAGCCCGTGGAGAGGAGACCACGCAGGAGCAGGTGACCCGGCAGGAGCTGCTGCCCGTGGGGGACCCAGGTTGGAGCAGTTTGCTCCCAAGGGATGGACCCCATGGTACGGACCCATATATGGAGCAGTTCTTGAAGAGCTGCTGCCTGTGGACAGCCCATGCTGGATCAGTTCGGCAAGGACTGCATCCCGAGTGTGGGACCCCACAGCACAGGGGATGAGAGTGACCGAGAAGGAGCGGCAGAGAAGTGCTGTAGACTGACCATAACCCCCATTCCCCCGTTCCCCTGCGCCGCTCGGGGGGAGGAAGTGGAAGAGGGTGGATGGAGGGGGAAGGTGCTTTTGGTTTCTTTCCTTTGTTTCTCACTTCTCTAGCTTGTTAGTAATAAACAATAAATCTTACTTTCTCTCTATGCTGAGTCTGTTTTGCCCATCATGATAATTATTGTGCGATCTCCTAGTCCTTATCTCAACCCTTGAGCCCCTTTCATCATATTTTCTCCTCGCTCCTCTTTGAGGAGGGGGAGTGAGAGAGTGGTTGTGGTAGAACTCGTCTACCCACCCGAGTAAAACCTACACAGGTGTTTTTATTTAAGCTGGAGAAGACTTGCACAGGAGGTGAAAGAAAGTCTTCCAAACAAGACTTTAGATGGGGGAGAATTTAATCCCTGAAAATTTTTCAGACTGAAGGCACAGACTTGAAAAGGTATCAGCAGACACTTAAAACCTAGAAAACAATTAGCAGAAGTTATTACATTGCTTATATTGTTAATTTAAGCTGAATATTTAGAATAGAGTGGAGTAGAATAGAGTGGAGTAGAATAGAGTGGAGTAGAATAGAGTGGAGTAGAGTGGAGTGGAGTAGAGTAGAGTAGAGTAGAGTAGAGTAGAACAGAGGAGAACAGAGGAGAGTAGAACAGAGTAGAACAGAGGAGAGTAGAACAGAGGAGAGTAGAACAGAGGAGAGGAGAGTAGAACAGAGGAGAGGAGAGGAGAGGAGAGGAGAGGAGAGGAGAGGAGAGGAGAGGAGAGAAGAGAAGAGAAGAGAAGAGAAGAGAAGAGAAGAGAAGAGAAG
>CM021797.1:46329593-46346050 GCA_011076525.1 Nettapus auritus
AGAGAAGAGAAGAGAAGAGAAGAGAAGAGAAGAGAAGAGAAGAGAAGAGAATAATTCAGTTGGAAGGGACCTTCAAAGACCATCTAGTCCAACTGACTGAGCACTTCATGGCTAATCAAAATATAAAACATATTAATGAGAATGTTGTCCAAATGCATCTTGAACACTGAAAGGCTTGGGGCAGCAACCACCTCCCTAGGAAGCCTGTTCCGGTGTTTGACCACCCTTATGGTATAGAATTTATTCCTAATGTCCCCTCTGAACCTTCCTTGGTGAAGCTTTGTGTCACACTGTGTGTCCTGCCATGGGTTCCCAGGGATAAAAGACCAACATCTCCCTCTGGCCTTCGCCTCCTCAGGAAGTTGCAGAGAGCCACGAGGTCACCTCTTGGCCTCCTCTTCTCCAGACTGGACTACCCAAGTGGACTTATCCTCACAGGGCATGCCTTACAGCCCTTTTACCAGCTTTGTGGCCCTTCTCTGGATGAATTCAAGTATTTTAATATCCTTTTTATATTGTGGAGTCCAGAGCTGCACACAATATTCAAGGTGTAGCCTCACCAATGCTAAATACAGCAGGACACTCACCTCTTTTGGATGACTGACTATGCTGTGTTTAATGCACCCCAAAAAGTGGTTTGTCCACGTGGCTGGCAGGGAAAACTGCTTGCTCATGCTGAGCCTGCTGTAGCCAGCACCCCCAGATCACTTTCTGCTGAGCTGCTGCAGCCACTTGCTTCCTGTTCTGTGCCCATGTCTGGCATCACTCCATCCTGGGTGCAACACTGTTCAATGCTTCAATCTATCTAGGCCCCTTTGTAAAACCTCTCGTTCCTCCAGGGAGTCAACAGCCCTTCCCAGTTTAGTTTCATCAGCAAACTTGCTGAGGATATATTCCAATCCTGCATTCAGACCATTGATAACAATGTTTAACAGAACTGGACCTAATACTGAGTCCTGGTGGACACTGCTGGTCACCATCTGTCAGCCAGATGTAGCCTCATTCACCACTATACTTTGAGCTCTACTGCCAAGCCAGTTCATCACCCAGTCTAGCATGAACCTCTTTATCTCACAGTTGGACAATTCATTTAGAAGGATGTCATAAGGGGTAGTGTAAAAGGCCATTATTCTAGAATCCATAAAGTTTAGATCCACTGCCTTCCCTTCATCTACTAAGCAGGTGACCTTATAGTAGCAGGAGATCAAGTTACCAAGGCAGGATTTCCCTTGTGAGCACATTGATTGTGCCTTATAATAGCTTTATTCTTTAACCGACTTTCAATATCCTCTGGGACAATCTTTATAATTTCACCAGGAGATAAAGTTGAGCTAACAAAACTGTAGTGTCCTGGACCTTCTCACATGCCCTTTTTATAGCTGGTTATATCACTGGTTAACTGCCAGTCAGCAGGGACCTCCTCAGACTAAGACCTTTAGTAAACTGCTGAGATGGGTCCTGCTACATCTGCTAACTCCCTCAGTACTCTGGGTTGAAACCCCGTAGGCCCCATGGACTTATGAATGTTCATCTGATACAACTGTCCCCTTACAATTTTGGTGACCATAAATGAGAAGCCACTTTAGTCATGCTCCTTTAGTCATGGTCCTGCAACTCAGAGGACTAGGCAGCCCAACATCTATCACTACTAGTAAAAACTGAGGCAAAAAAAAAAAAAAAAAAAAAAAAAAAAAGGCATTAAACATACTATCAGTCCAATGTTTTCCTTAGACCTTCTCTTGCTGATGACATACTTTAAAAGCTTTTTTATTGATCAATAAATGAGATAAAATGGAAGAGAAGATAATCAAGATACACTATTCCCTACAAAACTAACAGAGAAACCTGAGAAAAAGGCAGAACAGGAGGTAAAGTAACTTCACTAGCTATGTCTACTGTTAATTTATCAAGGCTAAAGTTGTGATGTTCCCTGTTCAACACAGATTTTGTTGCTGTTCATTCCTAACCAATAGGTCTAACAGCATTAACACTTTGAAGAAATTTTAAGTGTAAGAGTGCACAACAATCACAGTGTATTATTCCCCCACCCACCTTCCTAGTTCTCATGTAACATCTGGAGCTGGAGAAAGTGCTGGTATAAGTAAGTGACAGAGAAAGCAAAAAGTATGAAAAGGTATAGCCCTGGTCTATATTTTGGAGAGATGGAGAGGTAGAAATGCTTGGGCTCTTTACCTCTTTTTCATCATGGTATCTTAAACTTATAGACATTTTCTTTTCATTTATAAATGAAGCAATAAAACCTCAATCCATGCAAACTGGGTCTCAGACTATCCCAATACCTGTGCAAAATTAGACAAATTATAAAGAAGGAACCATAAGATGAGGACTGTGTATCTGTAAGAGTTTACAGCTGCCTTAGACTCAGTGATCATTCTGATGTCAGTTATGCACTGGATTTGCTATCTGAACAGTAGCATCTAGACAATTCCTAGAAATCTTTTCTGATATTTTCTAGGAACGCCAGACATGATATGCCAAAACTGTGAACTCGCATAAAACAAAAAATCTTCAGCTAGTCCTAACCCATGTGTGTGTTTTTCTACCAGGCATATCAAATTTGAGGGAAAGGATGGGCTTCGGACAAATGCGTGCATAGAGAGTTTTGTCCTAGCTTTCCAAGGAAAAACAATTAAAACCCGTCCTTCTTATTGCTTCTGGAGAAAAACAAGTAGTACTGAGGACTGGTATAACTCAAAGACCAATGTTCACTCCATGCAAATTTTACAGTCCCCTAAGTAGGGCCTTATTAAGAAATTAATGTGCCTATACAACTTTTCTCCCTTTTCTGCCTTCCAGCAACAACATGATGCACATGGGAAACACAAATTCAGAGAGCCTGCAAGTAATGATGTGTCTGCATGCTGAAATGCTAACTTTTATAGGATGTAAAAACAATCACTGTTCTTTTATAGAATTATAAGATTTGGGACCCTCTCAGTCTGAGAAAGATTAGCCTCGTAAAGCTAAATAATCAAAATAGCTCAGAAAAAGAATAAGTCTTCTCATGGTGGTCAGAGAAGTTTTATAAGGTGTAGGATGCCAAAAGTCCTGGCAAAAGCAGCCACCACCAATCACAGCCAGGTAATCCACTGAGGATAGAATGACATTGGCCAGGTAATGTACACCGTGGGCAGGGGATACCCCTTACCTGCTTCCAGCTGTACCTGCTTGTGATTGGCTACAACCCTAAGCCCCATCATTATCCTTTAGAAAGCAGAGAGCCACAAAGGAGTACTTTAGCTACTGCTTATTTTGCATCACATGAAAGTTTTAAAGTATTCACAGGGCTAGTATGTATTATGGGACAGAAAATAGAGATGCTGTTAGTGCCAGGATGAGGACTGAAATGTGCCAGAACATTTCAGAAGGAGTTGTGAGAGTCATCATCATTCGTTATCCTCAGAGAGAGCTAGAAATACTAAACTGCCTAATTTACATATCTCAAAATAATGTTCCCACTCCATGTTTTCCAGCCTGTGGATGTTTGCACATCAATTGTTTGACAAAATACTGAAAAACACCTTTCCACTTTTTAATCTTTATGGGTTTGTCCATGTTTACCACTTGAGCAATTCATTTTGCACAGAATTTATTTATGGGTTTTATATAAATTTTCCAAGGAGTTGAGAAAAATGAAAATTGCAGTCATATTTTAGATTAAACACTTCTCAATGCTGTTTGATTTTTTAGATGGGAAATAGAAGATTGATCATAGCAAACTAATTGTAATTTCCTTCTTAAATGTTTGATATTAAAAAACAAACAAACTTTTTTTAAATCTAAACCTTTAAGTCTATTGTAAAAATGACTTGTCCATTTTTTTTATTGTAAATTCACTTAATATAGCCTCATCAGTGCTAAAAATGGTGGCTTTTGTTAATTAATTAATTAATTAATTGTTAATTAATTTTTTAAATTAATAAATATAAATGGAAGTACGGCTTCTTGATTGAACACCTTTTCTTATTCAGATCCTTGTGTATAAAAAAATGAAGGAAAATGATGAAGCTCAGAGAACTTCCCTGTGAAGACTGTTTCTGCCTCTTTTCCTGAAGAAAGATGTTTATTTTTCAGGAGATTTCACAATCTGGAGATACTTTTGGATACAAAAATGCTCTTATTCATGTGGCAGCAAAGATCAGGATAAGTGTTTTTTAATCTATATCAGAATGGGATACTGTGACCATTTCACATGACCCATGTCTCAGTTTGAGACTGGATTGCCCCTTTGCACTCTGGATTAACCTTGCTCTTAAATTAGCTAGGAAACTGTAGATTGTATATGATGGAAAGCCTTTTTTTTTTTTTTTTTTTTTTCGTGTAATGAATGCATTGATCTGTTGTGGGTTGGCTCTTTGTGCTCTCTCACCCTGTAAGAGCAACAAAACTCTTACAGATTTGGGTTGTTCATTTGAAGAGCAGCTAATCCATTATGGACACTTTGTCTATCCCTGAATGTGTATCACAGTTTGGATCTGAATTTTGTTGTGGATTCAAAGTGGTGGAGGCCTGTTAATTGTGATGTTAAAACACTGATTTACAGACTGCAGTTGCTTCAGAAACTATATTCCCCAGGGCTGCTTAAAGTGACCGACCAAACCATTAGCAATAAACAAGATCTTTGGTGTATGGAACAATCTCACACAGTCTTCTCATTTTCCTGTACCTCCATCTGCCTTTAAAATGTGGGCTTGCATTTAGCACAACTTCTCTCTGTCTTTTCCACCAAGCAACCTGTCTGCAGGATGAAATTAACTGCAAGGAGCCCACTCTAGCTCTCAGCTGCTCACAGTCCTTGGTTCTCAATGAAATCTTGTTCCCAAGTCCTGGAAAAATTTCTTGGGCCACTGGCAATTTGTCAGAGATAACATGTAGCTAGATGCATTTTTTTTTGCTGAAAATCCCACCTCCTCATTAAAGAGCTGCAAAGAGGCAGAAACACAGAAAGACAAAACTTGCAATGTGCCAGTTACTGCTCCTCATCCTGGAGCACATCCAAAGTGTTAACCTGAGGGTAATACGGGACAGCCACACTCTTCTGTTTTTCACATAATACATTAACAAGGCTTGAAAGAGGGGGGGAGAGGAAAAAAAAAAAAAAAAAAAAAATAGAAAAAAAAAAACATTCAGTAGTCTAATGGCTAGTACATTTTCACTGCAACACATGGTCCTGTCTGTTTTGTGAATGGCGACTATTGAAAAAAAATAGATTTGGACTTTAAACAAACACTGTTCTTCTGCCTGTAAGGAATAACAGAAACGTTACATCCTAGGGCCAACAACATTCAGGTGTAAAGATTTTCCCAGAAGCACAACCTCCTGGCTTATCCTTTGCTGCACAATAGGGAGGACAATGCAGAGAGAGGTGTCAGTGTCAGGGAGAAACACCCCCTTTCACCCAGACACACAGCTGTATGTCACACAGCTGACAGGCTGTGTAAGAAAGGTTGTTTGAATCTTGCAACTGTGTGGTATAGTTGGCAGCAACTCTATTACAAGTAGATCCGTTAAGGGTATGTGAGAAACCAACAGCAATGCCGGTGGGGATGTGTAGACATGCATAGACATTTGAAAGCAAACTGAGAAAAAGAAGTTTCCTTTTTACATTCTTGCTCTCTCTTTTGTGAAGAGTAGACAACAGAATTTTCCACAACTTAGCGGTGGCATTCCACTCAGCCACACAAAGGGCTGCTCTGAGGTAGCAGGAAAGCTGAGGAGCCAGGACTACAGCAGGAGCTAGGACTATAGCCTTAAAATTTTATTGCTTCTGACACGGGGTATTCTGCAGCCCATTCCCACCTGGCACAAAGTGGGATGTTACTGGCTGAGGCACAGCTAGCATCCACCTTGTGGCACAATGGCACTCCAACTCCAAGACCTGTGAAGGCAGGTACTGAATTAATTTTTGTTATTTATTTATATTTTATTAATACTGGTACATCACTTTTATTTGACACTCTGGCTTCTGAGCAGGGGAATAAGCCCCTCAAAAACAATGAAACATAATATTAAAGCAGAACAAACACACAAAACATTGGCATTCAAGGCCAGGCTCTATTTTATGGAGTATCAAAGTTGAAGTAAAACTCTTTGATCCCTTGTTTCTACAGAACGTGAGCTAGCATGGACTGAGCAGACAGCAGATGCACTTACTAATTACTGCTAATTGCTGCTGTCTAGACACCATGTGAAGACTAAACTACCAGCCTTGTTTACAAACCAGCAAATACCTGCATACTCTTCTGGTATTATTCTGGATCGCTGCTTGCTCAGTCACCAGTTCTGAGTTTGGGTATTGTAATGTAAGTGAGAATAACAGTTTGTATAATTTGAGCAGTAATCTAGAAAACTGGATAAGGTAGTGAATTGAAGAGTGAAGCCCTCTTTAACTAACAACATTAATTTTCCTTCATCAAATCCTCACTGTATTTTTATTGGTGTGTACCACCGGAGCAGGTAGTTTTCAGCATCCCAGTCAAATGTCTACAAATGAGAAATGCTCATAAAGAAGGCTCCTAGCAAGTGAAAACCTCAACAAGATTTTCTGGCAAAAAATATTCTGTTTAACACTTTTGATGAAGGGTTCATTCATTTTTGTTTGGTTTATTTTAAACTGATATCTCCTTAAGCAGAAAATATCACACTGATGTAAAATGTCATAGCTTTCAGGAAGAAAAAATTACAAGATGGACTCTCACAAAGTTGAAAGGTTTTCCTATGTCTTTCTGAAAATAATTTTGTTTTGAAATCACAAGATTTTAAGATATCCTGCCTCTGCCATTCTTTCCTATAGATTATAAGAATGCAGCAACATCAAACAGTTTAGACATGACATGCATATAGTACCTACCATCTTACCTCCACTGTGAGTTATCTTTTACATTTATCTTTTTTTTTTTCCTTTTTCTGCCTCATGTTGTTTTCTCCCTTTTCAGCTGTCATAAAAACTAGGTGCAATGTACCAGATGAACCAGATTTAAAAATGGCACAGGAAAAAAAAAAAAAAAAAAAAAAAAAAAAAAAACCAGAAATTTCCTACCTGTGTCACACTGTTCTTACACAAGAATAAATTCCAAATGAGAATACATAACAGAGAAAGTTTAAACAGAGTAATGGAAGTAGTAAATGAAAATAGAATAATGTGAAGAAATGAAATAATTAGGAAAGAGATTTTGCAACAGCAAAAATCTTATCAGAAGGGTCCAATTAATGTACTGTTCTTTAAATAGTAGAGATTTTGACATCATTTTTCTTCCCTAAATATGAGAAAACCTGTAATCAAAAACACTACCAGAAGCCAAGTAAACCTGAATTTAAATTGCAATTATTGAAACCAAGGTCTTTAGTAAAGTGTTAGACTGTTATGTTTCTATTTTTGGAGACAGCGCTCCTGCCTGAGATAAGGGCATACTAGAATGAGATACTACAGCAGTACCTAATTTTCCAGTTCGAAGACAGCTGTGAATTGAATTGGCCTGATCCAAAGCTGAAACAATTTGAGTCAGCATGGATTAAGGCTAACCAGCAACCAGCCAGGCAAACACAAAAAACCCTTGCTTAGAATACAGTGGAAGCTGAACTGTGAGGCTTCAGGTAACATCTTTTCAAACTGCACAGGAGAATCAGCAGAAGTAGAAAACTGGTACCCTTAGCCAAAATATTCCTGTTGCATGGCATGTCTATATGAGTTAGCTTGCCTTGCCACAGCTTAGGGAGCCCTGGGCTTGGGTTGGGGCTGGCACACTGCACCTGCTTGTTTATGTGAACAGGGCAGAGAGGGTGAGAAAAGGTGTATAAGACATCAGTTCTGTATGCATGTTCCTTCTCTACTTTCATATACATTCAATGCTCTTTATCCGACCTACTTGGCTGCAGTACAATTACTGTGAAACATTAATATTGCTTCTTTTGACTTCCCAGGCTAGCTCAGTGTTTCAGGGTTTGAAATTTATTTGAGTTAGAAAGAAAACCTGGTGAAAGGATGTAGGATTTTTGGACAGACACACACACACACACACACACACACACACACACACACACACAAACCCTTCATTTACAGGAATAAAAAAGATCATGCTTTGCAAGTCTCACAGTAGACCCGACATCCAGCAACAGCTTTTCAGTTGGTGGCTTCCTGCCTCCACAAGAGAAACTTGAGCCAAATGTCCTCTGTCAAGTCTTTGTTTAGGGTCAAACTGGTGCTTTTCCAGAAGTCCTGTAAAGTTTTTCTCAGTCTTTGAATCTTCGTGTCTTTCTCAGTTCTATCATTTTACTTTCTTCAAAATGTCTAGTCAAATCTCTTCTGCCCAGAGCATCTGAATTTCTAAGTGACCTCCTAATCACTTTATTTTCAGTTGGTATTATGTATTTTTTCTCCCTTATAGCTCTCTGAAATGCAGTATTTAAAATGAAACATAACACTTTTAAAGAAATCCTACCTGTTCTGTCTTTACTGAGACCCTTTCACTTCAGACCAAAGTGTATTTTCTTTTGTATTTCCAAACTTTTGGACATGTTCCCTTAAAAACAACTACAGGAAAAAAATATATATATAAAAAAATAAAAAATAATAATAAAAAAAAAGAGCATGGGTTGATGTTCAAGTTTGCACAGTCCCTCTGTCCACAGCTGGACACTTTCCATCTCTGACAAGTCCCAAGACACATCTTACTTGTTCTTGTTCTTAATATTTCTACTAATGCCAGGTGGCTGTTGTATCCTCCTATGTGCCTCCTTGGGAGAACTGAGCTTTCCAGTACACAGTTATGTCCCTCCAAAGCAAAAGCATTCCTCTGAGGGAATCATAGGGAACAATAAATCAGGAGAAGAGCAGATCACAAGTTGTACTCAGAGCCTGAAAGGGAGAAGAATAACCCTTTATAAAGGACAGAAAAACGACATTGGACCAACTGTGTTTGGTCATACTCTTATGAATAAAGATTTTCTTGTGTTTCAGTAAAACTCAGCATTTTGTAATGTACTTAAAATTAAAGGCCATGAATTGCTCTATAAATCTTGAGGTATCTCAATAGTTCTGGAAGCTGAAGAACTCATGAGTATTTGGTAACATAAACACAGGGGCAGATGAGGTTATGGGGTATGTGAGAGCACAAAATTTAACTTACTGGAAGACAGTACAGGAACTTCCTAAAGTACACAAGTTACTGGGCCAAAAGTTACATGGGTTTTCTGCCTCTGTGTCAGTACTAAGGAAAAACATCCCTTGACTTCAGGTATTGTCCCTTATTTGCTGTATAAGGGAAGGTGTATCAAGCTATCAGAAAGACCTTATAAGGGAGAATTAATAACAAGATTAAACTAACTTTGCAGAAGACAGCACAAATGCAGTGCTGATGGGAAATCATAAAGACTGGCTACTGAGCACCTTTCTTGAACTCTGAGTCGTCCATGAGAAGATTTGCTGAAGCTGAATTTCCAGCCAAGCTTAAAGAGATGTTTTCTTGAGACCTTTTTGGCTGAATCTGTCCATCATCACAACTCTGTGCTGTAGGATCCACAAACCTGAGGTTGCAGTAACCACCATCACCCAAGGCTGCCACCAGCAGAAGTCAGAGGGTGTCTGTGGGAGACTCCACTGTGCAAACACCAGCCCAGTGCCCAAGCCACAGCCATAACTCACAGGGATATTAGGACACACTTCAAGCAACACTGGCAGCGACACTGAAGATAGTCAGCTCAGCTCAGATTCTTTCACTACGAAATTACCAGGCATCTTTTCTCAAATCCCACTGAAGTGGATTCATTGCAAGGTTCATTGCACCAGCCCTTTGATTTCTAGTTTTCTGCAGAAGAGAATGCCAATACTCTTGCAGGAGACAGCTGAAATATATCATGTTAGTGGCCATGTTGGACTGATTCAGCTAGTAGAGTGCTCAAAGCAGAAAATACCAGTTGCTGAAGAAAGGCTCTGCCATAACTAGGGCCTGCTGCAGGGGGATCCAGGGGACCCACTTTCTACTTACATAAGGCCACACAGAATACTCAGGAGACATCAGCTTTTCATATGTCTTGTTGGTATAAACAGGCAGCAGAGTTCTGCAGATGTCTTTGTCTGTCTCCACCACCTGCCTGGTGAAATTGCACTTTAGGAATTGTTTTAGGAATTGCCCTTCATTTTTACACCATAGGAGTGTCTGTTACGGTACTTGATCCACATGCACTGGATCCCCATCCACTGAATGGTATTTTTGGTCTAAACACATAAGGCAGAGCTGAAATGAGTCTTTCAAGAATTGTTGACACACCTATAACTTGGTCCCTGCTGGCAAAACACGTTTCACATGTCCTGTGTTATTCACATTGTCCTGTGTTATTTTCTTCCACAGTCCTGAAAAACAGTGGACATTTTGCCATGCTGCAGCTTCTAAAAGCAAGTCTGGAGTCACCCAAAAGACACAAAGCCAGCCACATGCCATGCTTCTTGCACCAATGTGCAGCCCTAGCACTGACACAGGCCATGCCTGCAAAGCACACTCCCAGCTAGGGCAGGCAGCAGCTAAGCTGCATGAAGCACAGCACTCCACAACAACTTTATTTTCAGCGCACTTCATCTTGGGCAACCAAACTCCAAGCATTTCAGTACAAGACCCCCCAGGCCCCGGGGCAGTGGGAGCAGTGCGGCATGCTCCTTGCGCTCAACCTGGACACTCAACCCTCTCCTCTGGGGACCATAGGCAGTGTCTGCTGCAAGGAAGGACCTGGCTCTCGGGACCAGCAGATGTTACTATTTATGGAGGATTTATTTATTTATTTATTTATTTATTTATTTTGGCAGAAACAGCTTCCAAGGGACAGTAGCTAATGTTTAAGCAGTGACTTTTTACCCAGGGAAAACAGACGTGCTTTACTGTTCAGAGCAGGAGAGAAGCAGGCTAGCACTCCAGGGATGCGTAGGCAGGGTGCAATGGGTGTGTGACTCCTGTGCCCAGCTGTCCTCCTGGTGCAGCTTTCCTGAGAGGAAGACCTGCATTCTGACAGAGACACCAGCTGGCCAGACATGGGCCAAGCCAAGCTGGGTGCATGAGCTAGCGCGGAGGGAAGGAGGGAGCCACCAAACAGAAGAGCACAGCTCTTGCCCCTTGGAAGCTGCTGACCCAGCTGGCTCTGCCCAGGCAGAAATGCTCTCAGGCAAGGAAAGGAGGCTGTCTGTGCAGCCATGGAGGTTTCTAGCAAGTGGCTTCTGAGTTGCACACATAAAACCGAGGGTGCACTTTACCCAGATGCTCACTCCAAGAGGTTGAGTTAAATTGGAGATTGCCCTCCCTCTTATTTTTATTTCATGACCCATGAAAAATGAATCAGCAGAGCCTCTCTAGTCCAGGGAGCATGATGAGGATCGCAGCACATGGCAGCAGAATGGTACAGTTGTGTGCGCTACCCCCACTGTGATGTTAGCCAGCTGGTCTGGATGTAGTCTAGTGCTGGTACACAGATTCAGACAAAGCAGTAAATCAGCTTGTGTTATAGCCAACCCCAGACACACAGAAATAATGAGTCATGCCCATAATAACCCAGGGATTAGCCTTAAAGTTTGTGGTTTTTAAAAAAGCATAATAAATGTTGTGCTGCTTTTATTTTTCTGCCATTTTTAGTAATCCACGTACACTTTGCATGGATACAAAGTAACCATATGGGTTAAAACTGTGGTTGTTCTTAAAATCCAGATCTAAAAAGACCCTAAAGTAACCTGTCTGACAGCGCTGAGACTTTTACAAAATGAAACAAACAAAACAAAAGATCATTAGCAGTGAGCATTTCAGTACATTTGCAAAGGCTGTTATAGTTAAATTGCCCCCAAGCTTATGCTTAATGGAGGCTATGACAGGAACAGACTGCCTGATGGTGTCAGGGTAAATATACGTAGAGAAGTCACTGCACTGCAGTTATCACTCGGTGGCACAGCAACTTCTAATACGTCAACAACTTGAAAAGAACTTCTCTTCTCCAGACAGCCTTTACCCCTTTATCTTAAAATAGGGTTGGGTGTTCCTGTGTTCCTGGCTTTTTAGGAAACTTCAGCCTGGACTTTTTAACCTTCCTGTCCCAAGTCTCCCGATAATTGAACTGACATAAATAAACCACATGCTTTTAACTGATGGCTCCAACTGCTTGTTTTTCGCCAATGCTATAGCTAAGCCATGGCTGAGAAAGCCAAGACTTAAATAAATAGCTATATATTTACTATGCTGCTGCTCCACTCACTACAAGGAAAACTCACACAACCTTTGAACTATTGTGGCACCACTACAGTGAAGAGAGATACAGCATCTGATGTGCCTGGGGCTGCCATAAAATAACTGGCATCCCAGTCATTTGTGGTTCAGCATGTGGTTTTGGGTTTAGCCACTCCAGCCAAACCAGTCCCTTTCTAAATTTCCCATGTTTTTATATTTAAACAAAGTCCAACTCTCCCAGGCTCTGTGAGGAGCAGCAAACCTGGTGGTCCCCATTTTCTGTTTTCTTTTAAAAGCTGGGACATAAAAGCTGAATTTCCCCAAAACACCACCTATACTTTCCCTATACTTCACAGTCCCTGCAACCTCAACTGCTGGTCCCACAGAAACTTCCTCTGCTAATACTCCAAGGAATAAAAGCCATTTGTAGCCAAGCTGGTAGTAATATTGTGGTTGCATGCATGTTTGTAAAGTTTGTTTTGTGTAGATTTAATCTGAGGCAAAATGACTGGACAGAATTTTGTGCTACTTCAGGCCATGCACAGATGTTTTTTTTCTGAGCTCTCCTTATCTCCGTTTGTGAATCTCAGCTCACATGACTTTCTGCTCTGAACCACAATAATATTCACAAGCAAATGGGCTGCTTTCAGAAGAAATGCTTAATTATTTGTCAAATAAATAAATAAATAAATAAATCTCTGCAGGCTCTGTAAAGCTTCAGCAAAAAATGTCTGTGTGGAGCTCACAGAGAAAAGAGCTCTTTCCCTCCCTCCTTCCCTTCCCCACCAACTTGCCCTGCAGGAAAGAGGACCTCTCCATCAACATCTGGCAGACAGTGAGATGACTGAAAGGAGCCAGTGACCAGCCCCCAAGCTTGTTTACTTTACCAAAGCTAATGCACAGGGCTGAGAGGCACTTCTAGTGAAGAAAAAACAAGTAGGCACATCTTGGAATGGAGGGAAGATTAAATGCAGCTGTGGTTGGAAAGCTGGTCTGTCCCATGTAAGCTGTTCCCTTGCTTTGAGCCCTCAAACTAAAAAAAAAAAAAAAAAGAAATAAAAAAAAAAAAAAAGCCATTGAGGAGTTTTCAGAGGGCTGTAAAGAGAAAGTGACTTGGTGTTATGGGGAGTTTTTCTGAAGAGCGGATGTAGTCAGGCAAAGACCCTGCTAAAGCAACTGAGCTGGGCACCTCAGGTGGCTGGAAGAGACTGGTGGCATGTGGGGTAGCTTGTGGGACATCTGGGCTTGCATGCTCTGGTCAGCAGCACCAAGCAGGGGTGTTTCTGTATGCACAGAGGAGAGCAGGACCAGCTGTGGCTACAGCTGTACCACAGGAGAGGAATAATTAAGTGTTATTGTATGCACTTCATTTTTCCACTGCCTTGGCCTCATAATTGTTAGTAAAATACTCTTTGGCAGGGCAATTCATTCTTCTTTGTAAATAGGGAAAATTAATTACCTAGGCAGCAAGTAGTTTAGTTTAACCTTCCCAAGTGTCTGGGTGAGAGGTTGAGCTAGTCTTTTAATAGTGATCCCACAGATTTGATCCTGGCTTTTCACAGAACCACAGAATCATTTAGGTTGGAAAAGACCTCTAAGATCATCTAGTCCAACCTCTAACCTAGCACTGCCCAGTCCACCATTAAACCATGTCACTAAGCACTACATCCACAGGTTTTTTGATGACCTCCAGGGATGGTGCCTCAAGCACTTCCCTGGGCAGCCTGTTCCAATACTTCACAACCCCTTCAGTGAAGAATTTTTTCCAAATATCCAACCTAAATCTCTCCTGGTGCAACATAAGACCATTTCCTCTTGTATTATCATTTGGTACTTTGGAGAAGAAACTGATTCCTCCTTGCTATAGCCTCCTTTAAGGTAACTGTACAGCATAATAAGGTCTCCCCTGAGCCTCCTTTTCTCCAGGCTAAGCAACCTGGCTGTCTAAATGGGATACAGGATTATGATATCTTTGAAGATACAGCTAGTGTTCCTGAGCTGTGTATAAAGTTTCCAGCTGAGCACTGCTTGGTGAGCTTGTTATTCTCCATTTCTATCCTTTTTGATACATTCTGATCCAGCACACCAGCACTTTGTTCCTTTGCTGATTTAAGTAAAGCTTCCGGTTCCGTAAGTCTTCCACTGACAGCCTATAATCACGATTTAAGGGAGTTCAACTGCTCTCTGATGTCTTCTAAGCAAAAGGAAGCTAGCAACTTCTTGTTGTAGGGTCTGCACAGAGAGCAATTTCCTCTCATCTTTACTTTGATGCATTACAATGGTGCTCTCCATTGCTGCAGTTGTGAGGCCATTTTTATCTCTTACACAGCAGCACTACTTTTGTGCATGGGTCCACCTGCATGTTCCCCTGAGAAGTGAGACAATTCAGATGGCACAACAAGCCACACGTTAAAAGACAGCAAGGCCATGATAAATTTCAGATGCACAGATTTTCTAACATTATTCCTCTTTCTTATAGAACCATAGAATCTTCTAGGTTGGAAAAGACCTTCAAGATCACCAAGTCCAGCCTGACTTACTGAGTCCCATCACTAAACCTTCTCCCTTAGTGCAAGGTCAACAGGTCTCCTCAACATCCCTCCAGGGATGGGGACTCCACCACTTCCTTGGCAGCCCGTTCCAATTCTTGACCACCCTGTCCATGAGTAAATTCTTCCTAATATCCAATATAAACCTCTCTGGCACAACTCGTACATAGTACTGTTCTATATTTCCAATAATTTCTCCTATGGTATGGGAACCACACCATGCTCTGTTGCACCAGTGTAATTTCTGTGACCTCTGCTTAACTGCAAAATGGAGTCCAATGTAGTGTGGCAGAGTTTTCACTGACCAAGAAAATAAATACAAATAAATGAATATCATGCATTTAAATACTTCTGTCAGTTTATTTCTCCTCCTAGGTACATGCTCATTGTATAGTCATTATAATATCTGGGCATTTTGTTTAGCTATAGATCTTTAGGAAATTATATTCCTCCATGTATTTTTGGTCTTTCTGGACTGTCCCACAGCTGAGGGGCAACATTTAATGGAGGTCATTGTAACTTGAAGGCCTTTGCCTATAAGTTCTCCTGACTGCCTGCATTTAGCAGTAACGCTGAAGCTGAGCTCAGATGGACCTATTTTACCATAAGATGCAAAAGAGCAAATAAAACCTGGTTTATCAGCCTTTCAGGCCAAGGGCTGCCCTCTCTTTTTTTCCTAGCATCCTGGGTTTGCTTGGAGTCTTTGGGCATTACTGCAACATAAACGTTAAGAAATGATAAGAATACAACAGGAGAATAAAACCAACCACATATAATAAGTTCTTCCCTCCACAACAAGGGCAGTTAATAGTCTTAAAACACTGTGAGAAAGATATTTTCCCACTGAAAGATTCCACAGGAAATAAGAAAAGTCAGCAACATTTCGACATGACTTTCTAATTGCACTGTTACTCTTTGTATGGGAATTTAATGAGTATTAAAAGCATCTCAGTTTGTTAGTGTACTATAGAAGAAACCCAGCCTTAGTGACCAACCCCCAAAGCAAATATTTGTAAATGTTAAGATAGCAAATGAGGTGTTATTTAAATGAAGGCACTCTAAAATTTTTCTTAAACCACTCAACTTTCCCAAACCATTGAATGAGGACATGTTTGAATTAATTACAAAATTCTATATATTTCTTTTCTTTCTTGTGATGGATTTCTGGGAAGATTAAGGGATCTCTCAACCATTCCCACAAACTCAGGCACAATAATGAGCATTTAATCTCAGTCCATGAGACCAGGTGGAGAAGCAGGGTCTTATTTGAACCTAGGGAGCCATGGGAGCTGTTGGGTTTGGCCACCCTTCCCAGTGTCCTGTTCTGAGAAGCACCCTGTCAGGGTGTTTCTGCCTCACAATAGTCACCCAAAGACATCTGTAGCACACAGTTCTCTGTATTGCCAGCTTCTGTGCAGCTCAGTGGAGGAATGCTGCATTTCATTTTATGTTTAAAAACCATATAGAAACACTGGGCAGCATTCAAGTAGCCCAGGAATCCAGTTTTAAAAAATGAGGATTGTATTTAGTAAAATATTTTTTATATACTTTATATTTTATATTTTATAGAATAATATTAAAATAATGGTATTTATCCCTTGGAAAACAGCATTAACACAAACCTGGGACATAGTGAAAAGTGTACTTACACAATCCAAATGCGGACAACAGTTACAAGAGCTTTAAAGGCCAG
>CM021797.1:46372334-46400243 GCA_011076525.1 Nettapus auritus
CCCCATCCTGGCTTGGTTACCGAACTGAAAAATTGGCTCTCCATTCGACCACACTGCATTTGAGACAAAAGCACTGATTCTCATTGGAGTATGCAGCCTCTAAACTAACATTCTGGTAAAGTAGTAAGTGCTTCTGGCATCTCCTGATATTTTTACAAAGCTGTGTAGATCTCTTCCAATATTTATGCACAGCAATGGGGGAAAAAAAAAAAAGCTAGGAGAATCAATCTGCTGTAAAAAAGCATAGCAAAGTCCATGGGAAAATGTTGCAGTTAATCTAAGCCATGATTTAAAGAAAAACAGAACTAAATTGAAAAGGATGTTCACTCATTGTATAGTACTTTTTAAAAGTTAAATGGATGTCTTTTATACATATTTAAAATAGAAGAATAGTGAACCAGAATGAAACATGATATTTAGAAAGAGACATGATTTAGGTGGTTTTTTTTTGTTTTTTGTTTTTTGTTTTTTTTCCCAAATGGTAGTAAAAAGCCAACTAATTTGAATTGGAAATAGGATTGGTTTTGTGATGACTGGCTTTCAGAGCACCTCCTTAACTGTTAATAGAATAATTTTGTATCATTAAGGGTGGGAAGCTATCTTAGGCATTGGCAGTGTGCACATTTGTGTCAAGGTTTGATGCTGACTTTCTCAGCCTCTTTAATACTGAAGGTTTGCTTGGGGAACAGGATCAAGCTCAGAAAGCAGTGACTTTGCCATGACACTGCTCAGGTTGTGAAAGTTGAGTGGTGTTTTGGTAGTGCCACATACACTTAGGTCTTCTGGGGAAGGAGTGAGCCAATTGCTGTGAATATGTGCTTGCTGGGAGCTTTTGCTAATCCTTGTTGACACTACTGCATATTTTTCATATGGAAATGTTGTAGTTGGAAACACTTATGAGCAATTCTCCACATTGACATCATACTTCCACAGCAAGAGCTATGGGCTACCCACCACCGCCTTGGTAAACGCACAGCAATGCTAGACCTCAGCACCTCATTGTGGTCAACATCCCTCTTGGCTACAGGGTTTGTGTTACAGCTTGAGCATCCACACAGGCTGTGAGTGACATGCAATGACAGTGAAACTTATGTTGCATTTGTTGTTTTTATTTTCAGGGCCTGGTTTCTGAACCATTCTCCCAAATTAACATGCGAGACTCGCTGGAGCTGGGGATACCCATTGCATGCCCATAGGAGTACTTGGAGGAACGTGGCTTGATCTCCCTCTTGTGGAAAATTACTGGAACTAAATTCTTGTGATAGTGAAGAAGAAACATCCCACATCAGCTCATAAAGGATGTCAGCAGTTACTGTGCCCCCTGCTGATGTTGTTGGCCCTCAAGCCAGTGAAGGGATAGACTCTCTGATCGTACTGCATTATAATTACACAGGAAAGCTCATTCTAAGGGAAAAGGCAACTGATAATATAGACCTGACCACTATTGCATTTCTGATCCTATGTAGTTTCATAGTCCTGGAAAACTTGATGGTGTTGATTGCCATATGGAAAAACAATAAGTTTCACAACCGCATGTACTTTTTCATTGGCAATCTAGCTCTCTGTGATCTTTTAGCTGGGATTGTTTACAAAGTAAACATTCTTATGTCTGGGAAGAAAACTCTGAGCTTGTCTTCAACAATCTGGTTCATTAGGGAAGGCAGTATGTTTGTTGCACTGGGAGCCTCCACCTTCAGCTTACTCGCAATAGCTATTGAGCGGCATTTGACTATGATTAAGATGAGGCCTTATGATGCAAATAAGAAATATAGAGTGTTCCTTCTCATTGGAACATGCTGGCTTATTTCAATTTCTTTGGGTGCCTTACCCATCCTCGGCTGGAACTGTATAAACAACTTGCCAGACTGTTCAACCATTTTGCCTCTTTACTCCAAGAAGTATGTTGTATTCTGCATTAGTATCTTCATAGCCATTCTTGTGGCCATTGTTATCCTTTATGCACGCATCTACATCCTGGTAAAGTCCAGCAGCCGAAATGTCACTAACCACAATAACTCAGAGCGGTCCATGGCACTCCTTAGAACTGTTGTGATCGTTGTAAGTGTCTTCATTGCCTGCTGGTCTCCATTGTTCATTCTGTTCCTCATTGATGTAGCCTGCAGAGTCAAGGAGTGCTCTGTCTTGTACAAAGCCAACTGGTTTATTGCTCTGGCGGTCATCAATTCTGCAATGAACCCCATCATCTATACTTTGGCCAGTAAGGAAATGCGTCGGGCTTTCTTTCGCCTTGTTTGTGGTTGCCTGGTGAAATCCAGGGTAGCCAGATCTTTGCCTATTCAGCCCACACCAGATCACAGTCGAAGTAAATCCAGCAGCAGCAATACCCAGAAGCCAAAGGAAGATTTCCCTCAGATGAGCATTCCCTCATGTGTTATTGAGAAGCGTGAATCTTCATTTCACAACGGAAACTTCTGTAAGTAAGGGACTCTTCAAGTCAAGGACTTTTCTGTGGCTTAGAATTAAACTACAAGTGTAGTTTAAGTATTCATGCACTTAAATCATAGGGGAAAACACTAACCACTTATTTAACTTTGAGGACTTAATTATCAACAATCATTTGCTTTGTGTGTTCTTTCAGTAACACACCTGATTCAGAAAAGCTTTCCGTGTTACCCAACAGCCAGTACAAAGTCCATGTACATCTATTGACATTGTGCACCATGATGGCATTGCACGATGAGGTTGCATTTGGCACCACCTGATCCTGCAAGACATCAAGAAAATTTATTAACATTCACTAAATATTAATCTAATAAACATAACTTCAGCATTCACTAAACCCTGCTGATAATCAGAAAATGAGCCTGATTATTGCCAACTGGGAGAAAAGCTCATTACATATATTGGGGATTATAGTTCTGTATATGTATCTTGCTGTTATGTTAATGGCCTTACTTGTATGTGGTATAAATAGCTGTATATTTGTACAATTCCATATTAAAAAGTCAATGTTTGGTTAGAGTTTACAATATTTTAAACATTGTATTGTAGTATAGAGTGTAAGGTGACAAATTATTCAAAAAGATAGATGTGTTTTGAAGGGGATTTTTAAAATACATGAAGTAGTAGCTTTAAACTGACAGGAACTTTAACATGCCATATCAATGCAGTACATTTGTTTTTTCCACTGTTAGTCAAACTTTTCATGTTTTGTGAAAGACAACATGATAGTTGTCACTGTGACATTTCACAACTTTTAAAAAAGCAGTAGTAAATAACCATTAAATGAGGTTATATATGTTTTCTATTTAAAGTAGTTAAAATGTGACCCATCAATACATGTATCAAGGGTATGTACTATTTCATGCATATATTTTTACTTACTATTTTCAATGTATTTAAAAATGTATGTCAAACCTATGTAAAGCTGTGTACATTGTGAATGCACTACCTAAGCTGAGATTCTTCAGTTCTGAAGCAGAGACGTATCATTTCAGAAAGCAATGAACCACAACCTGGTCCTTGTGGAGTTCCTTTTTTTCCCTCCAGGATCTACCACAGCATGGGATTGTGTTATAGCTTCTCCCTGGGAAGAAGCTCAGCCAGTAGTACAAGATCCTTTTTTCTGGCAATGGGACCTTATGCTTTTACCGTCTCTGAGCACTTTTGCAGATACAAGAGGGAAGATGCGGTACAGCAGGGTCATGCTGAAGGGCATATCTCCATATGTACTGACCCTGGCTTGGATATGGAATGATCTATTCAGTCTGGATGATCTTTCAACTTTTCTGGAGCCCTAGAATCATTCTTTTGAGGGGCTGTTCCACAGAAACCTGTACGAAAAAAGGGTGTATGGTTTATCACTGCCTTACCAGCCTCAGTACAGGATGCTATTCAGCATCATGGGGGTTCCCTAAGACCTAGAGTAATTAAGACTTCATAAACATCTGGGTGCAAGTCTCCATGGAAGTGGCCCATGGTACTTCCATCAGTACTAGTACTTTACAGCTGGAGGCTTCAATGTAGGTTTTCCCTACACTGGAAGGGAAATTCTCAGATTAGTTCTCAGTGTAAACATCTAACTTTCTTGGGCTCCTTTGAAGATTCCTGCTTAATGCCTCAAACCACACTTTGCCTTAAGCATAATCAGAAGAAGTTGAGGCTTTTTAATTAACAACTTGTAGGAGCTCATCCTTGGCTTTACTCCTGTCTTAATCACTTAAACAGCAGCATTAAGACTCTTTCAAAGTACGTACAGTGTGTAAGTGGTGTAATGTGTGTAGCAAAAACCTTTAAAATGTAGAGGTTTGCATTGTGATTATCTTCTTACAAGCTAGCAGTCTACTTGTAAATGTTTTATGCTGTTAGAAAACAGTAAGAACAAAGAAGAATATAAAATGAATTTGAATGAAGTAACTGTGAAATAGAGTAGAAAATAGATTTCTTCTACCAAAAATGTTGAGAAGAAGTGCATATAGAGAAAGAACAAACTAAACTAAGCTAAGCATGAACAGGAGCATGAACTGCAGATACAGGCTAGGTCAGAAGCTCTGTAGCTTTGTTAGAAATAGAACTGACAACATTGCATTGTTGTGGCTTAGGTTTTTAGATGTTACAGTGCTATTTGTCTGTATTTTCAATCTTGAAGGTCTCCCTTGAAGTTGTGTCTTTGAAAACTGCCTGCTAAAATGTTTGTGTGCTTCTAAACGTTAGCTCATGAGGTGATGGCACGTGGCAGCATTCCTTGCTATTTGTAGAGGAGATAGGCCTTAGCAGGACAACTGTTTGAGAAAACACTGTGGCTGAGCCCACACCAACCCTCACGTTGTGTTGTGATGTTATGTGATTCTCTGTATTTAGGTGAAAAGTAAAAAATGAGTATTTGTAGTGGCCAAAGTCTAGGAACATGCCTGTAAAAGTGAAATTTAACATCCGGATGCTAGCCTTCGCTATTTGTTAGAGTTGATGCAAGGTACAAGCAATGCAAGCAACTGTTTGAGGCCATGTGATTGCGTGTCAATAAAAAAAAAAAAAAAAAAAAAATCACTCCACTTTGATATCTGTCTCTTATTTTTTGATCTGGATGTTGTTTTTGTTGTTTTATTCTTTTGTTGTTGTTGCTTGTTGTTGTTGTTTTTGTGTTGTTGTTTTTTTTTTTTTTTTTTTTTTGCTAGTTCACTACCCTGCCATACTTTAAGCAGATTCCTAATACTCATGCATTCTCATTAAACACTGATAATATATCTAAAGAGATTTTTTTCCAGTGGGTACACTCCACTTGGATGTATTAAGTAAAACACAGGTTTGGGAAGGTTTCAGAGAAAAAAATTAGAGTAGGATAAATTGAAGGCTTCATAGTTCTGGACCATAACCAACCAGGAAGATTCCCTATCCTTGAAAATGTAAAAAGATAGAGGATAAGCTTCTTTTCCCCTAAAATTTTAGAAAATTCCTTAAAATGCTGCCAGAATCCAGGCTTTTTATTATCTAGGCAGATTTGACCATGCTAGAAACCTGAATCAGATCTCCCATTTATAATGGATTCTACATGGAGCAAAAACCATAAAGCAGAATCAGATTTCACTAATATTCTTTCATGAATTAGAATATTTATTTTGATTCCATATTACAAAAGAAATGCAAATCCAACCACCTAAGGAGAATAAAGGTTTTCACAAGGAGCTTTCACCAAAGTCTTTTATTGCTAGCAGTAATACAGAGCATTTTCAATTCATTAGGTACCATAAACATTTAGAAAATGTGTATTTAAATCTCAGACCTTTGAACTGAAGTTGTCATGTAGCAGTCATCTTTTCAAGGAGCGTAAAAAGGGTTTGGCCTTCCACAGAAAACACAGATTTAAATTCTAGGTGTCACGCCTGAAAGCACTATCTTTGCGAGCAATGTCGGCTGTGGCTCTGCCGTCACTGGAGCTAGAGGAAGGCTCTGCCTCTTCTGGGAGCAGACTCAGACCCTGGGCTTGCTCACTCAGAGGGCTCACCGTGCTGGCCACAGCACACAGCAGTTCCATAGAAAAGGCACATTTTACAATAAGCGGCTGCAGTTAGGGTGTAGCATTGCCTTAAGCATTTGTTATTTCCAACTGCTTTAGTGAGGAAATGGAAAGAACACCTGGGCATAAAGTGCCAGGTGCCAAAAAACTAGGTGCCTGAGGGCAGCTGATCCGCCCCTGCCCAGCTCAGCTTTGCTGGCATCAACCTGGCTTAATGCCATTTAACTCAACATTTCCACCAATATAATTAAAGGCATAGATTGGCCCCTTGACTATGCTGGGAGCTGTGGACCCAGTGGTCACTTTGGGCCTGAAGGCAGTCCCTTCTTATGGCAAAACTCACGGCAGCAGTGATCGGAGGTTTCAGCTTGGCCACTACTGAAGCATGAGGCTAGCTGCAGCCCTGAGTGGGCTGCAGGCACTGTGAAGAGGCGTGCTGGCACCTCTGCAGCCTTCAGAGCTGCATTTCTTCTCTCCAAGAGCAATGAAATTTCCTGGGGCATCCTCGGGCTCAGCTTTTCTCCAAATGGGTAAGAGGGAAGGACTTTTACAAGGTGCCACTCTGGTGTTGCAGGAAGGGGATTTTGGTACTGTCAGCCCATCTAAGCTTTCTTCAGAGGAAAAGGCTTTCTCTGCTGCACAGCACACTAAATATCTGCTCCTGCATGGGCCTTGTCCTTACTGTCACTCTCCATGGAAAGACCATGGAACTGGCTACCATCACCCACTTAATGTGCCAAGCAGGAAAGCTACATTTTCAAGTGAGCACATCATCTGCCCCAAATATGTGGGCCTGTACAATTAATTATGTGTATCTTGAAAATGTTATTTGGTAAAATGGAAAAATGGAAGTCAAAGGTGCCACTGTCAAAGTAAATAGCAGTGCTCTGCTGCATACTCAGTGTAACCTAGGTCAACCCCCTCATGGGTTATCTCATCCTCTGACATTTTTGGTCTATGTTTCTGAGGGGAGTAGTTCATTGGCATAATAATATTCAATATCCAAATAAACCCTGCTGATTTTTTTTTTCTGCTACAAAACAGGTTTGTCTTCAGTTAAAAACAGTAAAAAAACAAACAAATAAATAAATAGGGAACCTGGGCATAGAAGAACAGACTCAGGCCCACTTTAGATACAGTTAGAGTTGATAGCAGTGCTCATTATTTTATTACTTTGGTTAATCACATACAAACTGAATAATCAGAAAACAGCTGCATGACATATATTCCAAATTCTGTTGCTCAAGGACTTTCTCAGAGACAAAATTTGCCTCTATAACCAGAATATCACAATCAGCAGACAAGCAAAAACTTGAGATTCACAAAAGTCTGGGGGAATATAAATGATCACAATATTTCCACATACATTATTTTTCCTGCATTTCTCAATTAAAAATATTTCTAAAAGTAATAAATATTAACAAATGTACAGTCAGACTCCCTTTTACAGTAAAATAGCCACTTTTTTTTTGTTTTGTTGTTGCTGTCCACACAATGCGAAGAAAAACATTTAACTCGAAAGAAGAAACCCGGCTTCCTTTGAGATTTAACTCTGCAGGACTTTACTTAGAAGCAGTTATCACACCAGTCCAGCCACAAAGAACACAAATATATATCTTCTATCAATTATAATCTTTACATTCTTCACTTAGGAAAAATTTCACCTTTTCTGAATGAACATTTACCTGGGTGTTTTTGGTAGTTTTGCCTCACTGAAGAAAAAGGAGGCCTGATGGAGAAAGCCGTCTTTATCCTTTATGTTATTTGACCTTTATGATAACTACATGAACTGTAATTGCACATCTTAATCTCAAAATTTGAGGCTACCTTCATTAGCTGAGTCATCCTTCCTGGCTCCCTCAAAGTGGGGTAGCAGAATGAGTCACCTAACTTTTGTTTCCTTATTTTTTTGGTTTGCAGAGGTTGTTCTGGTGTCAAACAAGGTTTTAACACCCTTTACTTGGCATTTCCTATATACAATGCTTTAGCTAAAAATATGTAGCTCTGTAGCTCTATCCCCCTTACTGAGATAAAATTAAAAAAAAAAAAAAAAAAAAAAAAAAAAAAAAAAAAGTGCTGCCTGTTCTCAGCGGAAGCCATATATGATGCTCGTGTTGGAGGATGCAGAAGAACAAAAAGAGATGAACCTTAGCATTGTGCAAGTATTTTGCAATTCTCTTCCTCAAGGATCTGCTTAACCCTATCAGCCAATTAGCATGTTTTTAACTTGGCGGCAGCTTTCTATTCTCATTAGTGGCTCATATGCCTATTGGCTCAACTTTCCAGGCCTCACATTTCTTAACCCTCGGGTTTTCTCTCCCCAAGGCAGCTTTTCACCTTTTGGCTTTTCCAAGTCTCTGTTTAACTGCAAGCAAGTTTTATGTGTCACTTCCCCACAGGCCTGCACATGTTCCAGCTGCACCCAATGCTGATGTGAGCATGGTGAGACACTGAGTGAAGTGGGCAGAATAAGTGACCGAGCACAGAACTTTGAGTAAGATTTTTTCCATATCTTGACAGCTTTGAGCCAGTATAGGTTTGCAGAGAGTGCAATCATAGTTTTGCAGAAAAAAAGGCTGTGCAAATCAACATATTTTTGACAGTAATTACAATAAAACAATTTAGATTTTATACAGACATATTTTGAAAATGTCTGGAAGACGGAAAGAGAAATGTATGTATTACATCAGCTCAGACTTAATGAAAATATGGTTTACAATAAAAATTCTTGGATCTACCATTTCATACAGTTTTCAAATGCAGCATTTACTACTTACAAATTTCTAAATATGCATAAATTCTATTACGAATACTGTATCTGGGACTTGATTTGTCAGCAACAATTGCACTGTGGTATAAATTTTATAAATTCTCCTCCTCTTACTGCACAACATGATACTTGGGGACAAAGATAGTAAGGAACACGAACAGTTTATTATGTGAAGGAGAAGAAGGATGCCAGGATCCCAAAAATTTGGTGTTGGAAAGTGACATTTACCAGGCTATTAATAAACTTTTTCTTTACATGACAGTGCACATTTTGCAATCAAATCCCAGTCCCAGGCCTATGTCCTTTGTCCTTTGCTTTTTGTTGAACAAGTGCAGTACAACAGCGAGGTATCTGATATAACTAGCATCAGCTCCCATTGGGAATCCTGTAGGATTTGAAGTGAAGGGAAGCTTCAGTTTAACCTTCTGCCCTCACCTCATGTGCAAAGCCCTGGGCAGAGAGGCCATGGATCTCCTCCTGCACCTAGGCATAGCCAACTTGAACATCCTTCCCTTTTTTTTCAGGAAGGGAGCCTGGAAGTCCTCACAGTGTGCAAATGCCCATTGAAACCAGAAGGTAATTCTATTTTCAACTTGCATTTTCTACCTTTGGAGTTTCATTGCTTGTGAAGCATCTGAAACAACTGAAACTTTGGGAACATGACTATACCTCAGCTGTCAAGTCTATCACTTCCAGCTTCAGCATTATGAAATTGTTATTATCCTAACAATTAATATAGAACTTTAATAAAATTAATCAGAAGCACTTGTTTCACTTCTAACAGTCTTGTTTAGAGGAATCTAATGAATTTTCATTAGCCATAGTTCATATAGTTGCAATACAATTGGAATCAAAACTGATAATCAGATTTACTGATAATAGTTTCAGTTCTGACTTCTCAGCTATTCCCTGGGAAAATATCAAAGGATAACTGAATATCGTATAATCTCTGTGATTTCTATTGAGTGTAGTAAATTTGTTCTTTCTGTTAAATCCCAGCATGTGGAGTCATGGTACCAAATGATCACCATATTTTTAAAACCAGTAAGCGTATAGCCCTTGAGACTGCATTAAAGAAAAGAAAACCAAACAGTGAGGGGACTCAAAACCAAAGGCAAACATTAAAAAACTCAAATTATTATGCTGTCAACTGTACAGTTTTCAGCCAATCACACAGCATTCAAATTGGTCCCATAGCTTTAATGTCTCTTAAATTGCTAGCAGTGTTGGCTCCTCACAGAAATTAGGAGAAATGACTATCTAACAGGCTCATTTCTCTCTTGCTGAGCTCACTGTAAAATGTCTCTTTCACTCTAATGACAACAGTATTGGATCTGCTAACCAAATGGCTATACAGTTTTTATACCATTGTCATACGGTGGAAAGCCAAATCTATGCAACTGACAATTACAAAAAGCAGTGGCATGATCTGCCAAGGGAGCATTAATTTGCCCATGCTTTCTCTTCCTTCCTGGTTGGTTCAAGATCATTTGATTTCAGCGACTTAGAAAAGGCTCTGGACCTTCATATCTGGCCAAATAGGATCTCCTAGGCCATTATGACACTGGGGTACTGTTGCAGCCCAAATGTTGAAGCCCAAACCACTAACAAGGACCAAAGTACATATGATCTAGCTACCTGTAACCTTTGCATCATCAGTGGAGAAGCTTGGCAAATTGGATGTGCTGGAAGAGAAGCTTAAAACAGCCACATTTTCTTGAAGGCAGAGTTTGTGAAATGTAGTTTGGGGAACTGACTATTTCTAGCAAGCTTTTCCAAGTCTCCTTACCATCAGCTTTAATTTCCAAATCATGCAGCTATTTGGCTGCTAAAGCATTAAAGCTACAGCTAGGGTAATGGTTAAAAAAATAATAATAATAATAATAAAAATAAAAATAAAAAAGTATCTGCTTATTTCAGTGTATGTTTTGTGCCTTCATTCATACCCCTGTATCTTGCCATATTTTCCCAGCATGCACTGGCAGGATACTTAGGAATCAAAAACAGAGATAGGCAGCAGGTGGGATTTTTGAAGGCATCTGAAGAAGTTAGGCACCTGACCATTACAGAAGTGATACACAATCATATTTGAAGTACAAAAGAGTCCTTTTGTTACAGTTAGTGCTATCATACCAAAAACTTTCCAGGACATGTCTGTAGGAAGGTGGGAGACTGTAATGACAAGTGTTACATATGATGAAAAAGGAGGCAACTGAGATACTTCAATGGGCAATATGTAAGAACAGATACCTTAAATAAAATCAGTCTGATTGATACCGCTTTGGGGTATAAGATTTCTTCACTTTCCTTGCAAATTCCAACTTGGTAAAAAGGAAAACCCAGATTTAAGAATTAAATATTTTAAGACTTTAAGCGTCATGCTAATTTGCAAGGCAGCATTTACTTTTTTCCTTTGCTCTCAGATCACATCCAGACCTAAAAACATCAGATAATAACTATCTGGAACAAAATGAATCAGAACCTTTTGGTTCACTGAATGTCTTCATTTGGTTTCAGAATGTTTTGATTACATAATGTATTTTTATTTCATGGGTCACATGATTAGTCTTAGATACCTTAATAATTTTAATTCTTGAGAACAACCAAAAAAAAAAGTCTTTCAAAGTTGCAACTTGACCATATTTCAAAATACGAGGTACAAGAAATAGGTACAATATATATATCTTTTTTCTTTTTTCCTTATGTAGTGATTCTACCTGAATGAATTCAAATGGAATCATTCAAACAGTTTGGTCTTAATTTAAAAAGTTCTTAAACTTAAAAAATAAAAAATAATAATAAAAAATAAATCTTTAAAACAAATCTGACAGACTACTTGAGGACAGGCAGATGTTTAACCTAGACTTATCCTGCTAACTTTTGGCCACTGTACATCAAGTCTGATGATTTGATTTGAGATACTTCTACTAGAGAAAACCTTTGAATGCTGAAGGCTAAATCCTAGCTCTGTCCCAAACTTTGCCATCACAGGAACTGTGTCTATTGAATTTGTCTCAATAATTTTACATAAATAAGAACTAAGGCTCATAAAACAGGAAAACAAATGAATACAGTGCTTGCATTCAAACAGTACAGACCTTCATTAAAACAATTCCCAGTACCAAAAGACAAGGACACATCTGTCAGAAATGCATCTTTAGTGTATATGTATATTTTTAACTTCATATTTAGAGAAAAGTTGTATATTTGCAATACCTATCATTTGCTGAAGGTCAAAGTCGAGTTATACTTTGGGAAGAGGCACCTAATAACTAGATAAGTGCAAATGACATCATTTGCAAAACTGATCAATGAGTTATAATAGTTTTCACTATCCATAAGACTAAAAGATATTTCAGATATGTCTTTAACTGGCCACATATATCTTGCATTAAACCTACTAATTAGAAGTTACTGAAACTTGCCTAATCAGTATATAACATCTCACTGGAAACTGATAGTCAAGGACACCTAGATCTTCACCACAACCAGAGAACTATTTATACATAACCTTACCATTCAAATTAACAAATTAAAGTTGCAGAATATTGTTGTATTATCATTAGAAAAATCAAATGCATACACCTTTTACACAGAGAGATCACACCAAATCATTGTTAAAGCAAGATACAAATGCTTTGAGTAATATCATACAGGAATTCAGACTTGACATCAGAAAGAAAATGCTTTTGGTATCTCTGACACTGAATAACACTTAAAAAAAAAATCCTTTTATGCTAAATTTCTGAGTTGGAATACACGTTGCTGAATTCAGTCTCCTTCCATGGTACTTCACCAACATGTTCCAACTGTAATCCCCATAATTGTGCTTCTTACATAAAATCATAAATAAGATGCCCAATATTTGTTTTCTCAAGAAATTGAAACTGCTGTATTCTACTTTATCTGAACAATCACAATTGGCATTTTTCTTCTGTTAAAAACACATGGCACAGAAGACTAGTTCTATACCATCAACAGACTGACTTGAAAAATATAAATATATATTGTATTTATATATTATGTGTATATATATACACTATCAATATT
Organism: Nettapus auritus; assembly: GCA_011076525.1. Classification (NCBI taxonomy): domain Eukaryota; kingdom Metazoa; phylum Chordata; class Aves; order Anseriformes; family Anatidae; genus Nettapus; species Nettapus auritus. Next base: position 46,385,129 of record CM021797.1, read on the forward strand.
CACAATTGAGGATCAGAACAATTTTATTGAAATTACTTTTTAAGAAAGCCTTCTGTTGTGACTTCAAGTCCACATAAAGAATTGAGAATTTTCAAGTAAACTGTGTGAAATAGGGCTTCTTAAACCTAAAGAAAATATACTGGTGAAATATATAGGAATATGGTGGGTGTTTTTTGTTGTTGTTGTTTTTGTGTGTGTGTTCTTTTTCTCTCTCTTTTTTTTTTTTTTCATACATGTTTTCAGATCTGCAATTTCCACCAGTTATAAGTTGCAAGTTACAAAAACTAAGAGTTATCTGGAGTCAGTGTTTCCTCTCAGCAGGCTGCTGCAAGCAGAGTTCACTCCCAGAAGAAACTATTGGCAAATTATTCTCAAGGTGGTGATTGATGAGATGACTTATGCTGTCAAAAACACGGTCTTTTGTACGAACCTTCAAAAAAAGGATGCAAGAAGACAAGTTAAGGAGCAAAATATTTTTTCTCGTAACTTTGCACCAAAATTCTCTAAAAATAAAATGGCACCATTAATTATGTCTTTGAGACAGATCCCTCTCCCATCAAAAGCAGTGGTAATCTGGCAGTTTAGTCTCTGTGTGTTTGTTTCTGATTCTCCTTAGTCTCTCCAAACAGATAATCAGCAAGATAGCTATGAGCTAGTCTACTGTTATTACTTTTGATGAATAGGCCTGCCTGAAAAGTTTCCATACAACATTTTGTTTCACTGGATTTTTAGACCAACTTTTCTTTTTCAAGAAATTACAGGTTCCTTTTAACTACTTTCACCTTATTATTAAAAAGGGATATCCATCCAGGGATGCCAGAAACTCTCTGTGCATTTCATCATTTTTATGTTTTCCTCAGCAAAGCCCTTCTTCAGATGCAAAAACAAAAACCAACAAACAAACAAACAAACAAACAAACTTCTCTGGTGTCCACTGGGAAATTCCTTTCCCCTGAAAGTGAACCACCCACCACTTGTGTTTGGCTTGAGTTTGCACAGTGCTGCATGGTACATGCTTGGGCCTTTGAAAGTGAAACACTTCAGGGTAAGGAATATCATATTTTCCTAGTCCATGTACCACTGGAATGCTGCTAAGTGAATTATTACGGCTGTAATATGAGAAAACTGACATTACAAGGTAAAACAATCAAAAGTTAGGGTAGGCCAAGAACTAATTCATATTACAAAATATCTTTAATTAACTGAATTTAATCTCTGTTATCTTTAATTATATAACCTCATCTTCCCAGATCATTTCCTTTTTACATTTAAAATAACTTAAGGCATACAGCTTCCACATGCAGAGCAAAGTTGTGATGATGCTTTTGTGTTGGGATAGTTCTACAATGTCTCAAGCAAAATTGTATGAACACTGCTCTAAAATGAAGTATGTCATCTATTCTCCCTGAATGTTTCTAAAAAATCATAGAATAGAAAATAGATAATGACTTTTGTTAAAATTAAAAAAAAAAAAAAAAAAAAAAAAAAAAAAAAAAAAAAAAAAAAAGTTTATGCTGCAGTGGGCACCCTGCTTTCAGTCTTCACAATAAAGTTTTCGCAAAATTATGAGAACTTGGGACACAATGTCACAGGAAAAGAAAGCAGCAAACAACACCGACGGCAAATTATGCAAATTATTGCCACATGCCAGTGTTTTATGAACAACTCTCCTCTCTGACAAGTCACAAATAGGGCTGCTGAGGAGCTACGTCAAGACCCCACAAATCATACAGACAGCTCAGCTAACCTAAATACAGATACGAAAACGCTGTCTTCACTGAGTGGTGCCTCCCAAGCTAGCTGAAGATGCTGCAAAGCAGCAGAAACGCTAGGTGAGCCTCGCTGAGATGGTGCACAGGAACTATCGCAGGCCTGGGTACACCCTGCCAGCGAGAGGAACAGCACATCTACTGCTACATTTACTTTTTGGCTTCCAGAGCTCCTGGTGGGACATGCCCGCACCTTGTAGCAGCTACTTCTGCATTTATTTTGAAGGGGGAATTGTGAGACTCTCCTGCAGGGTCACAAACCAGCTGCCAAAATTTTAGAGAAGGAGACCGCTCTCTGAGAAGCTTACGACGTGGCTTCCTGGCCAAGCCCGGAACCTGGCGGATGGCGCAGAAAAAGTGTTAAAAACATTCTTTGACTGCCCTCGTGTGGCGAAGGTAAGTAAGTAGACCTGCAAGTGCTCTGGCCATTGCGGTGTTATAGCCTGCAAGACGGGCGTAATGCTGCTGGTCTTCCTTCTGCAAGCTTCTCAGGTGAAATAGATGCCAAAAGGCCACCTCCTTCCCAGGAGTTTCTCGTTTACTTTACGGCTTTTAAAGCTGTCCTTTAGAGAGGAAAAGGGACTGCTATCTGTCAGCTACCAGGAGATAAGAATAAGATGTGTTGCAGTGCTCTTTCAGGTGAGGCTCAGCTTCCCTGGAAGCAAGACAGACAGCTGCAGAAACTGGAGTTTCTATGCATTTGCTGTTCTGCTGCTGGGAAGCTTCATCAGCTAAAGGAGTGCCTGTGCAGCAAAGAGATGAAGCAATTTTACCCCAGTGTGGCACAGTTTTACTCCAGTTGTCTCCTGGCCTTAAGAGGGGGAAAACATGATGTCCTTGGGGGCCTGGTCTGTGTCCTCACTGACAGAGACATCATGTGGAAATTCCCAGCACAAACATGCTGGGACTTGCACAGCTGCCAGCAGCTTCTCAGTTAGAAGACCAAAAAGGGGCTTAGCTATACTTTTGACTAAGGTAATAATGCAGTGGCCAAAGCTTGACCTTGATGGGGAACCGGGACCCTGAGGCCTCCTGCAGATGTTATGCAGGAGGTCTTCTGCTATCCCTGAAATGTGCATGTATGCATGCATTATGTCTTCTACTAGGCATCAGGAGAGAACTGGATGTGATGACACCTTATATGACACCATTCTGGTCAGTTGTGTCTGAGCTGTAAAAAAGTTTAAACATATTCAGAGAAAATACAGAAAGTCAGAAAGTGCCTGTATTACTTGGTAATCAGCACTTACGGTTCCTTCTGGATCCACCAAAAGAAGATGCTTGACTTGTCCATTTTGCATGCCTGTCAGCACATAGGAGCCTGGATTTGTGGTACTTTTCCTTACGAGGAAATCTCCACATTTCTTTAAGAGTTGTTCTGCTTCTTTCCTGCTCATCTCTCCTTGATACCATGGCTCTGTACTTAGCTCTTCCATTGTAGTCCAGTCAGCAGCTCTGGATAAAAGAGGACTAGTACATTCAGCGGAAGTGGATTTATTCAACACAGGCTCAGGAGTTTGGTTCTTGAGGGCATCTTCAAATGGTTCTGGTTATAGAAATAGAAACAAGTGCAAGATAATTCAGAGTTAAATCATGTTAAAAAAAAAAAAAAAAAAAAAAAAAAAAAAAAAAAAAAAAAAGTGATAGTCCAGACATTTTTAACTGGATTTATTCTGTGTTATAGTCACTTTCCTTTATCTTTATGAAAGAAGAAAAAAAACTAACATACTGCTAAGCTTACCGATCTGTCATGTATTAAGATTGAGGAATGTAATAAGTTAAAAATGTGTGTTATGCACACAAAAACAGTGATAAAAATCAAGAGTGAATGTTGGCAGGAACTTTTGAAAGGTACTGATTTTATTTCAGTAATGGCCACTGTCAACAGCTGTGTTTATGTACTCTGGTACAGGGCAAAGTTCTCTTTTTGTCTTACCAGTTACATCAGACAGTTTCATTTCAAATAAATTGTGTAATATGGGTACCCAAAGTCATTATAACCATATCTGCTCTCTTCAAGCAACATAGTCATTTATCCATTATCCATTATTATATATTATCCATTATTATATATTCATTATCCATTACTGAGTCTCCAGCCCATGGGTAGGTCTGGAAAGGATCAGTCACTGTTATTACTCAGCTTACTCCTAACCTCAGCCTAGGAAAAGGACTTTGGGACAAAGAGACAGGTTAATACTTTATTGTGATTTACTTAATTGAAATTAGCCCTTGGGAAGTAATCTTTTAAACTTCAGCTGAATCCTGAATTCAGTGTTACTTTCCCTAGAGTGGAAAGAGGCATCATTACATAACTCATCAGAAATAGTAAACAGGTCAGTGTATGTTTCATTATAGGCTCTCCTGACCTACCAGATGCTATTTGCACTTTTGGATTTTCATCTGTCATCTAGCATATATTAAAAAGACTTATTGTTCTGTGTCCACTGGACTTACTAAAGAAAATCTGGAGAGCAGTACTGTGAAGTAATACTCATGCTCTAAGTAGACTGCTCAGAGGCTAGGGGTACGTAGCCATGCTTGTGTGGGGTCACTGAGAAGTTAATTTAGCTCAGAGAGATAGAATACATACTTTGCTGTCCCAGTTTAGATAATTCTTAAATCTAGTGTATGTATGTCTTCACTATGTTGCAGTCTGCACTACTCCATGTTTCGCTTGACAAGCCACTGACTTTGGGCTAGTTGACATACTTTCTGATAATAGTTTTCGCTTGTGATCCAATGGTCAATAAAGCCTAATGCAAGCTGCAAGATGAGAAATCAATTTGTCTTACTTTTAGGAAAAGAATGTGTATAATATAGAGGTAAGCTTGTCCATGTTTCAAGGGCATGGCTGTTAGAAATTAAGGTTAACATCCGTCATTTCAGTCAGCAGACTTTTCTCATTTTAGATCTATATTGAGGTGCGCTCTAACTTTCTTGCCTCCCTCTTTCTTTCAGTTCAAAATCTGTATATGCTGTGGAAATAGAGCCACATCCCATCAAAAATATGCCACAAAGACAGTTTCATGTAGACTGAAATAACAAAAATGTAGATATGTAATTTTACAAATAACATGTAGGCTCCAACTCCTTTGTCTCACTGCCTTTTAATAATATGAACTAAATTGAATAAATCATGTGTCAACAATTGAATGGAAGTAAGATGAATAGAACAACAAGGAAGGTTTTCTATACATCAAATTGCTTTCCCCATACTTTTTGTTAAGTATCTGCTTGTGGCTGAAAACATTGTATATGGGTAGCAACAGCATCAAAATTTTGACTGATGCTTAAACCTTTATTTGAAGACTACAGCTGTGACACTGATTCCAGGAAAGCTGACTTCAAAGTTAAAAAGGTAGGGCTGTAGGCCTCTCTGGAGGAAGAGAGAATGTACTTTTACCTCTCAATTTCCTTGATGCACAATGTCAAATGCAGTATGCATTGATTTCCTAGGAACAAGTTCACAGGACAGGCAAGGAGTTAGTTCTTCAGTCAATCACTCCTTCACTTTCATGCATGACAGTGCTCTCAATTTATTTTCCTTCTGGCACAGTTACTCATGATGTTATGGATAACATAGACTGCAACTCAGCTTAACACAGATCTAATACAAACTAGCTTCAGATCTTTGGCTGCCCTTATTTTTATCTCAGTCAGATATGAAACCGCCATGAATTCTAAAGCTCACTGTGACTTCACCAGGGATACTAAAATTTCATCTGGAGAATATTAGCATTATTTTTATACAGAATTAATGAAAAGTCTCTTGATAGAAAGGGAATGAAAAGGAAGAGAACTCACTCATATCAAACAGATCCTTTCCTGGGCTACTCTCTTTGGTATTATCTGTTTTTCCACTGAAGTTACTTTCAGCATCTGCCTGAAGTGCCAATAGAGCTTCCATGTTTATATGCTGAGTGTTCACATAAGTTGGCATCTCTGCTGTTGGAATTACTTGTGATCTCCCTTCCGGCACACTATAAATATCCAGAGATCCTGGAAAATTCAAGAGGTGGTAATTTTTTTTCTTTTTTCTTTTTTGTCTTTTACATAATAATGTTGTTACGATGAACAGATGATAATATCAAAACTCATCACCACAGGTTTAAAATTCCCTGGAATGGAAGATAGAAAGACAGTAACTGCTGGACCTAATAGAAAAAAAAAAAAAAAAATGCTGATGAAAGGAGTCATAACAGTGTTTCAGTGAATTTTATTTTCAGTTATACAGGAGAAAAGGGATTTTTTGTAAATCAAGACTGTGAGTTTCAAATTAGCTGGGGACTCACTGGAGGATGAAATGGAATAATGTTGCCAAATCAATGCACATTAACAACAGACAACATATTCTGGCATTTGAAAAGAAATGGTCCACCCAAGACACCTCAAAGCTGTCACATAAAGGTGGAGAGCATCAGATTTGATACAGATGTTTTGATGTGGTTTGCTTATAATTCATAGACAACAGCAAAATGAAAATCATGCAGTACTTTTTATGTGTAGAGCCCAGATTATATAGAGATATGTGCATTGTTCTACATTCCTAAAAAGCTTCTGACTTTGGGCCTTACCCTTGGAAAATCCACTGTGCATATCCTAGTGGGTCAGATTTTATGAAAAGATGAAGAGCCTGTCTTTAAATACTTTTCAGACAGTATTTTTTTTCAGACAAGCTAGATAGCTGAATTTTGGGGGCAAATCTGTATATGAAGTGTTTTACAAAAGATAAGTTTTTATGAAGGTGTGCATTTAATAATTCATCCAGGAATACTTACCAAACACTTTTCACTGATATCAACACCAAAATTCATGACAAAGGGGATCAACAAAGTGCAGCTCATTGACTTGAGACTTCAAGGCATCAGACATTCATGTGCTTTGCCCACCCAAGACACGCTGATATATTACACACCAAACTGGTAAGACTCACCTTGCTTAACAGGCTCATGATGCCAGTCTTCATTGAATTCGTCTCCTAAGTGACGACTTTGGTAATAGATTCGCTCTCTTCCCACTCCTGCTGCAGACTAGAATGGACCCATGTACAAAGAAAATTGCAATTACCATTAAAACACTGATACATTATGAGCGGCTTGGACAATTTCCTTGGTTGTATTCTGTGTACTCCCACTCTTTATTTCCGATTCATTATTGTGTCAGAATATACATCTCAGAAAAGCATTTGTGTAGGAGTAAGACATTACTGGTGACCTTCATGAAAACTTCCCTCCTTCCTGCTTTTATCAACCCCTGCAATCCCAAATGATACATCATTGCCTTCAGTATGTTTGTCTCCACACAGGCAGCCCTGACAAACTGTGGCTGGGAAAACCATTTCTCAGAAAACACACATGGGATCAGTGGACACCCCAAACACCCTCCAAAACATGAGCTGAAAGACTCACATTGGTACCAGGGAACTCACTTATACATTGATAGGAGCATGTTTTCTTCAGACAAGGCACCTCTAGATTTAAACAGAGTTGGACTGGATCTCAAAACTCCTCTGAAGTGGTTACATGGATAGGAGTCAAACCTCTGACAGCAATGCTGGTACAAATATCCAAGCTGGCTTCAGTTCAATGTGAGATGAAAGACCTGCCTAGAAACCTGGCTAAATACCAGTTGCTGCTGAGTTATTGGCATAATGAAACATTAGTAATGACTGTATTAGATTGTTTAAAAGCTTCTGTATCAAATCGTTTCTAGTTTGTGTGCACTCTTACTTCATACTCTCTGAGACAGATATGTTTCTTAAAAGAGTAGTAACCCTCAGTGGGTTTATCTTCTTTGAACCTTTTTTTTTTTTTTTTTTTTTTTTTTTTTTTTTTTTTATAACTCCATGAAGAATTCAATTCCCTTTGCTCTGAACATGAATAATTTGTTGTCTCCTCGATCTTCAATGCCCATTAAATATGAAACTAGCCACACATTTATGTTCCATATAAATCCATCTTAAATATATATATATATGTATATATATATGTGTGTAAATTTTGGATCTGTCAGCAAGAGGGCAGAGATGCAATTGCACTGACCTGAGCTGTGTCTGCAGCAGAGGGAATCCTTGCTTTGAGTCTGGCATCAATGAAGCCACCAGGAGGGGGCATTTTATTTGGGATGTTGTTGTAATAGGGATGTTCTGCTGCCTCGCTCTCTTCCTCCATCCATGACTCATCAAAACTCTGCACCCTGTAAGAAAGTGAGTGCTTGATTTTGTGCCTCACTTGCAAAGTACTTACTTTCAGCATGTTAAGACTGCCTGTGAGAGGATCACTATTGCATATTGTTTTGAAAATTCAGCTACCATCATAGGTCAGGATCATGCAGCAGACACCCTGTTTAGATCAATTTTCTCTAAAGCTCCCTTTGCAATGGATGAAATTCTTTATTTTGAAATTATTATTATTATTATTATTTTTTACTTATCTTTAAAGGCCATTAAATAATCCATGAACAAACTCACAGTAACATTTGTAATATTATTACTTGATTGACTGACTAAGCCCTAAAACAGTCTTTAATTATGTCTGTTCTATCACCACTGTAAATCTTGAAGGACTTCACGAAGTCACGAGATAGGATCTGTGCTTTCAATCTACATTTAACAGTCATTTCCAAAGTGAGTACAGAATGCTTCCAGATAGAAATAATAACATTTAGTATTCACCATGCACTCATTTTACCCTTATGTAAGAAATAGGATTTATTCTAATGTTAGTGAGCATATACTGATCCATGATAAAATAGGGATCACTAAAGGAGACAGAAGGCTATACTACAGCATTTTAAAAGTATGCAAGCCAACAAATTTGACATTGTTACTCTAGAGAACAAAGCTGTCAAAGCTTATCTATGACACGTTGCATTCCTAAAATCTTTACCCCAGCTAATACCAGAAATAGTGAAACACCACTGGTCATTTTGGAAGCCCAGCAACTCTAGCTCACTTCATCTAAATTGACAGAGCTGCTATCAGAGTAACAACAACGACAAAATGTGACAAATAATATTCATTCTTGGCCATCCAACACTGCATATTAACCACAATGGAAAACACATGATCCTTTGAGTAATTTCACTGTGAAATCCATATTTAGTCCATTCTTTTAGAATGACTGCTCCTCTCAGATTCATTAGGCAAGCCCTCCTTTGCTAATTCAGTAGAAATCTCCTTTTGAAGCATTTAAATCCTGTTCATCTCCAGCAAATTTGTCTATAGCACATTTTATAAAGTAAAAATAAAGAAGATTCTTTATCAGTCTTCTGCAACCGTACTCACCTATCGTGGAAAGTAGGTATCTTAGAGGGGCACCTTAAGTATTGCTTAAATCGAAGCTCAAATGCCTGCCCTATGGTGCTGATGACATCCTGGGCAAGGCCATCACAACATTCCAGTATATGACAAGCTACATGAAAAAGATTGACACATTCAAATCAATCTTTGAATTAGAGTGGGATGCGCTGACCTATGACAAAACACCTACATATCAGGCATAACTGCCCTATTTGTGGTATGCACATTTCAGTAAAACCTGAAGCAGGCATCATGAATTTCAGACAATGGACTGTAAAGGTTAAATAAAATAGATATGGTGTGTAACTGCAACAGGCAAGAGCTCAAATCAGATCCACAACTTTAATAAATCCAGAAATACAGGAAACCCCATAAAATTCACACTTGTTATTAACTGATTGCCTTAGGCTATATGAAAATTTTGAGCTCTAAATTGAGCTTATAAATATATTAGTAGATAGCAAAAGCAACAGCAACCTTAACTACAATGCTTTCTGTGCTTTCATTAATTTTATCCCCACTTTAATTTTATTTTAGGTGTGGTTGGATGGCTCCCATGACTGTAGTATTGGAATGGAAGGATACAGGCTTTTCAGGAAGGACAGGGAGGGAAGATGAGGAGGGGACATTACCCTCTATGTCACTGAGCAGCTGGAACACATGGAGCTCTACCTGGGGATGGGTGAGGAGCTGACCAAGAGCTCATGAGTCAGGATTGAAAAGAAGACAGGGCTAGGTGACATTCTGCTGAGAGTCCACTACAGGCCACTTGCCCAGAAAGATTGATCAGATGAGGCTTTCTACAAACAAGTAGAAACAGCCTCACTTTCACAAGCTGTGGTCCTTATGGGGAACTTCAACCACCCTGATATCTGTTGAAGGGACAGAACAGCAGGGCACTGGCAATCCAGGAGGTTCCTGAGTTGTGTTGATGACAAATTCCTTCTCCAAATGCTAGAGGTGACAAAGAGGAGAGGTGTTATGCTGGACCTAATTCTCACCAGCAGGCAGGTGCCTGTAGACAATGTGAAGCTCAAGGGCAGCCTTGGCTGCAGTAACCATGAAATAGGTTAGGTTCAGGATTGAGGAAGGCACAATTCAAGCTCACAGCCCTGGACTTTGGGAGAGCAGACTTTGGCCTCTTCAGGGATCTTGGTAGGGATCTGACAGATCTCTTCATGGTAGAGTTCTGTGTGATAAAGCCCTGGAGGGAAAGGGCCCAGCAAAGCTGGTTATTATTTAAGGATCACCTCCTCCAAGCTCAAGAATGATTCATCCCAACAAAGAGGAAATCGGGCAAAAATGCCAGGAAGGTTACGTGGATGAACAAGGAGCTCCTGAACAAATCCAGAAACAAAAAGGAATATTACAAAGGGTGGAAGCAAAGACAGGTAACTTGGAAGGAATACAGGGAAATTGTCTGAGCAGCGAGGGATCAGGTTCTGGAAAGCTAAAGCTCTATTAGAATTAAATTTGTCCAGGGATGTCAAGGCATCAAGAAATTATTGCGAGGTCACTCTCTATAGTCTTTGCTCAACTGTGGCAACTGGGAGGAGTGCCTCAAGACTGCCTGAAAGCAAATGTACTCCTGTCTTAAACAAAAGCAAGGAGGACAATCCAAGGAATTACAGGCCAGTCAGCCTCACTTCGATCCTTGGGAAAGTGATGGAACAGCTAAACCTGAAAACCATTTCCAGGCACCTGAAGGACAAGAAAAACAACAGGAGTAGTCAGCATGGATTCACCAAAGAGAAGTGATGCCTGATCAACCTGATAACCTTCTATAATGAAATCATCAGCCTCATGGTTGTGTGGGAGGATCAGTCTTCCTGGACTTCAATAAGGCTTTCAACACTGTCTCTTATAGGATCCTCATAAGGAAGCTGTTGAGCTAGAGACTGGATAAGCAGACAGTGAGGTGGATCAAAAACTGAAGAGCCTGACCAGAGGGTAGTGACCAGTCATGCAAAGTCTAGTTGGAGGACAGTAATGAGTAACGTACTCCAGGGGTCAAAACTTGGTCCTGTCTTGTTTGACATCTTCATTGTCAACCTGGATGATGGGATAGAGTGCATCCTCAGTAAATTGATGGATGACATGAAACTGGGGGAAGTGTTTGACTCACCAAAGGGTCAAGCAACCATCCACAGGGACCTTGACAGGCTGGAGAGGCTGGCTTGGACAGATTGGAGAGCTGGACAATCACCAACCACACAAATTTTAGCAAGAGCAAGTGCCAAGTCGTGCACCTGGGATGTAGCAACCCTGGCTATACGTACAGACTGTGGGACAAGATGCTGGAGAGCAGTCCCATAGAGAGGGATCTGGGGGTTTTGGTTGATAGCAACCTGAATATGAGCCAGCAGTGTGCCCTGGCAGCCAGGTGGGCCAGCCGTATCCTGGGGTGCATCAAGTACAGCATTGCTAGTCGGTCAAGGGAAACGATTGTCCTGCTCTACTCTGCGCTGGTGCAGCCTCACCTCGAGTACTGTGTGCAGTTCTGGGCACCACAGTACAAAAAGGATGTGAAACTGTTGGAGAGTCCAACAGAAGATGGTTTTCCAGAGAAGGGCTACGAAGAAGGTGATGGGCCTAGAGGGGAAGACTTAAAAGGAGCAGCTGAGGTCACTTGGCCAGTTCAGCCTGGAAAAGAGGAGGCTGAGGAGAAACTTCGTCATGGTTTGCACCTTCCTCATGAGGGGGAGTAGAGGGGTAGGTGCTGATCTATTCTCTGTGGTGACCAGCCATAGGACCCAAAGGAATGGAGTCAAGCTGCAACAGTGGAGGGTCAGGCTGGATATCAGGAAAAGGTTCTTCACCAAGAGGGTGATAGTGCACCAGAACAGTATCCCCAGGAATGTAGTCACAGCACAAGCCTGTCAGAATTTAAGAAGCATTTGGACTATGCTGTTGGTCATTTGGTCTAAATTTTTGGGTAGACCCCTGTGGAGCCAGAATCTGGACTCAATTATCCTTGTGGGTCCCTTCCAACTCAGGATATTCCATGATTCTATGAATCTATGAAGTCCAGCAAGGAGTACAGAGTCCTGCACCTGGGGACACACCAGGACATGGTGGGGGTCACCCAGCTGGAAAGCTGCTCTGCAGGAAATGGTCTGGGGTTTCTGATGGACACTGAGTTGAACATAAGTCAGCCATGTACACTTGCTGGTAAGGCTAATGGTATTTTGGGCTGCATTAGGCAAATTATGGCCATCAGGTCAAGAGATGTGATCCTTCACCTCCACTCAGCTGCACCTGGAGTGAGGCTGCACCTGGAGTGCTGACCAGTTCTAGGCTCCTCAGTACAAAGGAGACCTAGATGTACTGGAAAGAGTCCAATGCTGGGCTACCAAGATGATGAATGGACTGGAATACCTTTCCTATAAGGAGAGGCAGAGAAAGTTGGGACTGTTCTGCCTGGAGAATGGGAGGCATAGGGGAGATTGTATCAATGCCTATAAATATCTGGGGGGAGAATGCAAAGACGATGGAGCCAGGCTCTTTTCTGTGGCACCCAGTGCCAGGACAAGAGGCAATGGGAACAAACTAGAACACAAGAGTTTCTGTTTGAACATCAGGAAACACTTCTTTATTGTTTGGGTGATAGAGCACTGGCACAGGTTTCTCAGAGAGGTTCTGGAGTCTCCATCCTTAGAGGTCTTCACAAATGCCCTGTACATGGGCCTGGACAACTTGCTCTAGGTGTTCCTGCTTGTCCCTGCTTGGACCAGATGACCTCCAGAGGTCCCTTCCAACCTTAACCACTTTCTGATTATCACCCCAAGTTTCCAAGTTGTTCTCTTCATTTGAGTTCCTGCTTATTATTTTTTTTTTTTTTTTCAAATTACAAGCTTAGGGAAGAGCAATAACAAGGATATTTCCTAGATCCCGGAACCTGTTAGAGTTGCAGTAATACAAAGGACGTATGCTGAAAGTAGACTTGACAGCCAAAACCAGGACCCTCCACATATTCAAAGGCAGAGACTGACATCCCTGGCTAGCAGCAGAATATTTGCTGTTTACACTCTCTGCACCAATGTTGTTGGTGGTGAACAATCAGTCCCAGATAAGGTACAAGCATATCTCTGGGAAAGTGGACGACAGTAGTTTGGTCAAAGAAAGCTATAATTTTTGCACTCTGTAACTAGAGAGAGCATTTAAAGAGGCTACATTGCTTATTGCTAAACCTGTCTGGAGCTGAAATGAAGCATGAGTCATTAAGTAGTTTCAGTAGGTGACATAATGAGTAACCTGTTTCCTTGGATACGTAAATGGACTTTCAGCAGGTAGGAGATGTGCTTCTTGTAATAGGATAAGAAGGTTTGGCTCACACAGAGATGATTTCCTGTGTAGGTTACAGTGGAAGACAGACAGCCTACAGCTAGCTAGATCCAGAATATAATGCATGAAGAGAGCTTTTCCAGCCTTGGGAGTAAATGAGTCTAATATGAATGTACAAACTGTAGTACAACATTGGTCCTAGTGTCAATAAGAGCAGCAGTAACATTTTTTGTGAGATACAGAAGTAAAATCAAACTCACTTCTGAAGTGATTAATAGATAACATAAAGGTTGATGGAATGGCCAGTGAAGGTGAATCACAGCAATTTACCCTTGGTAAATTAGACCTTTTGAAAAATGAGTTTTAATACTAGGCACATGCAAAGTCACTGATCTGCCACCTCTGATATATACATACAATTGGGAAAACCTCTTATGGAAAGCTGTAGCTCAGGAGGATGAAAGATCATAGCATGAAAGAATTTTACCTGAGATAACATCGCTACACAGCAGCAAAAATGGCTAATGAGAAAACCAGCTAATGATTAAGCCAGAAGCAAATAAGAATAGGAAAGTGCAACCTCTATCATAGATTGTTGAGATTAATATTAGATTACTTCAAACAATAACAGTCATTATCTATATTTTTTAAACAATGAAGAAAAGTTAAAGGAGAAACAAATGATATGAAGGATGTAGGATATGAACTGCAGCTGGAGAGCTACAGACTTCACTCTGTCAAACCTTTCCTAAAAAATGAGAAATAACTTGACCTAAATGCATCACAGGAAAATAATATGAGGCACTTAGATGACTCCTCATCCTAGGATAGACAAGCATAACAAGAAACTGTCAGGCTAAATGTATTCAAATTAGATATAAGGTCCGTAATCCATGAAACAGTTTCTGCTATGAAATCTATTCACACAGGAACAGAAAACAGGACACAGGGTCCTCCATACCCTGTGGTACATGTATCTGGCCTACAATACCAGTCCACTACACTGCCACTGAGATCTCTTGCTTTCCAGCTCAGCAGAGCAGTGCTGTAAAACGAGCAGGTGGAGTGCTGCTCCACACCGTATTGCCTCCAGCCTCAGGCATGAGCCTTTCAAGAGGAAGGCACATGATGTTGAAACATAATAAGCACCATGAAGAGCTGAACTGTCTCCCTTCCTCCCACTCCACATAAGTTTTCTAGACATTTCACTAATATTCAATTACTACTTCTGAGTTAACACTGGCACGTCAGGACATTCCTGAGCATAGTCACAACAGATCATTGAGGTACCTAAGATAATTAAAGGATGTAAACTACCAAAACTATTGAACTAGTCATGCTCATGGCTCGGTGGCAGCTTGGAGTTTGCATGTTTGAAGTTAAAGTGTTTAAATTCTGCAAAAATCCTGTTGAAAGTGCTTCAGTCTGTTTTTGGAGTAGTCTTCTTCTCTATGAATCTATGAATAATAAATAGATTATCAGGTACATTATACAATAGTGTGTGTCTAGCATTAAGACCCAGTGATGTTTTCCTGCATTACAAACAGGAATGAGTTCTTCATCTATTATTCCACACTGTAATTTACACTTTTATAATGTACTATTATTTTTGAAACTCTGCACTGTATCTCAGTCTTTGAAGACAATCAACAAGAGGTTCCCTATTCCTGACTGATCACTGATAAAGCAATAGAACCAGGCATCTCCATGAATAAAACTTCAACTAAAGGAAAAAAAAAAAAAAAAAAAAAAAAAAAAA
>CM021797.1:46400343-46436542 GCA_011076525.1 Nettapus auritus
AAAAAAAAAAAAGATTTTTATGAGGAAGAATTTGGCATGCACTTAGACCTAACAGATTCAGGCTCTTAATCAGAGGAGTTAATCAGAGGGCTGCTTAGTTCTTGCATCCTGATTGAGTGTAGGTATGAGTTAGCTGTTGCCTAGAAGCTTGCAGCCAAGACAGGCAAGCTTTTGATTTAAGAGATGAAGAGAATCCAAGTGATATTTGGAGATGAGCTACAGAAAAGACCTCTTCCAAATTTCAGAACTAACTTGCGTATGGCAGCTCCTTATTGCTACACAGTCATTCCATGACTCTGTCAGAGGCAACTTTTTATTGGGCTGCATTTATTTTTTCTTGGGGAAAAAAAGAAAGACTAAATTATACCATGAATAATTCATGTTTCTCAAAGGAAAGTAAATGCCAGATAGATATTTCTAACTTACCTCTCCGATTAACAGGATCCTTAGCTACATATGCAACATAGTCAGTTGTATCCTGTTTAAAAAAAAAAAAAAAGATATTTTAAATGTAAAAAAATATTGCACAGATTATATCGAATTACACAGTCAAGAGTGTATGTACTCCTAGGGGCATGGACCCAGTGTGACATGTTTTACTTTACTTTACAGATGTACACTAAAAAAACCTATAAAATATTATAAATATTTTAAATAAATATTTTATAATATTAAATATTAATATTATATTAATTATTTTTATATAATTATATATTATATTTTATACAATTATTATATATTAATATTATATATAATATTAAATATTAAAATTATAATATAAATATTATAAATAATATAAAATATTTATGGTTTTTAATACTGATCCTATCACTTTGCTTTCTTCAGACCAAAGCCATTTAAAATCAATTAAACAAATCTAGTAGGATATGGGTCAGGATTAATTTAGAAGGGATTAAAAATTTCAAGTCCTCACCTTTCAAGTACTCAGAGATTTTGGTTCAGAATATAAATTATCAACAGTTTCTGCAGCAGAAAGAGTAGCACTGATATCCCTTTTTCTCAGAAGTATTGAGCAATGGGGTTTATTGATGGGTGTGTTTACCTTACTGACTACAATGACATAAGGAACAGAGGTGCTCAAGCACTGCTTGGATGTTGCAAGCAGTCTCCTAGGATGTTCTCCCTCAGCCCATGGGCAGCACCCAACCATCCCCTCTCCCACGTACCAGGTAGATTTTCTGACAAGAGCAGGCTCAAATCTTTTTTTTTTTTTTTTTTTTTGCTTGCTCTCCTACCACCCTCACATGATGTACAAGTGGTGTAAACTTTATCACCATGGAGATGAAACAGAAAGGCCAGTTCACCCAGATAATGTGAGGCCTGCTGGCATATCTGGAAAATTACAGTGTTCTTTGATACAGTCATAAACTTTGGTTAGATCCAGTATGTCTTGACATGCCTGGATAGTCATGTATATCTAAAGGTAAATGAGGTAGAGATCGGATACTAACTGAAGACCATTGACTGTTATGCCAAGATCTAATGTCATAACAAACACCAGTCTTCAATGAAATGATAGACTTTCTTTTTAACTTATCTCTTTGTAGCGAAGCACACTCACACCCCTACTAAAACAAATAATTGTGCTGCATGTATACGTAATTTCCTTCCTAATTGGATGATAAGGGAAATAATAAAGCACAGTCATGGTTCTGGTGACAGGTGGGTAGCCATATCACATAATGCACTATTGGAAGGCACTCAGACACAGCTGTAACGAGGTTGGTCTGGAGGAAAAAAACAACAACAACAACAAAAAACACAAACAACCAACCACCACCACCACCACCACCAACAACAAAAAAAACAGCAGAGAAGACTCCCTTTAGCACTTTGTCTATTAATTTCTTAAGAACCCAATGACATATTTTCTGGGCTATGACTTCTTGAGTGGAAGTAATGATGCATATCAACAACTAAGGTGAAAAGGAAAGTAGCTATGTCTATAATGGTAAAGGAAACAGGGCCAAAATAAAAGCCTGAAAGTTGTCCCACAGTTGTTCATGCTGCTTAAATGTTGTTACTCTCTCTTGCTTGCCTGTGCTATTTTCCTATGCAATGCCCTGAAACTGTCCAAGGAAACAACACAGGCTGGACATCAATCCTGCAAGGCCATTGGGAGGAAAGAGTGGATGTGCAGATGCAAATTGCTGTTTGGTTTCATGGCCTTAAAGCAAGCCACTGGTTATTTTATTTACTAGTACAGACATAGCTAATAGATATATTTATGCCTGAGTAAATAATAGATTTATCTCATAGCCATTCTGGATGTGGGTGCAAGAGACTGGAACCACATATATTTCATTTCATTTACAGCTTTTTCAGACTTGAGCTATGATGAACCACTAAGCACAAGAGGTAAGCACATTTCACAGTGGCTAAATTAAAAGACTCCCATCAAAACAGTGTGCTTTTGGAGGCATCATCTGGACAGAAACTGAAAAGCTAGTGTCCTAAGGAATCCTTCAGAGATCTGCCTCATGAAAACTTAAGAGATCTTCCTCTATCTTAACAGGCATCTCCAAAACCATACGTCTTGTCTAGCAGCCTGGAAACAGCCACCTGAAATGACTATGGATTAAAAATATTTGGTGGATCGTAAGGAGGGGCTAAAGACTGCTAAAGCAGAACCAGAACACAGTCTTAGAAATAAACTAGAAATTATCCTGAAATGGTGTGTAAAAGGATTTGGTAGAGAGATTTTAAGCTCCCATGCACGAATAAAGCCAGAAACTGTCTCATTGCAAAGGGAAATATTACAAATATATATACATGGTACTCAAAGTGTTCTCCAAGACTGTGGAACACTTTTCCAGTGGATATATTTTGAGTGATGAAGGAAATTAATGCTTAGGAAGTGGGAGGAAAGTTGCAAAGATAATTGCTGGCTCAAATGTGTGGCAGAAATCCAGAACAGAAAACTGGATGGGTTGAGAAGTGGGGGCAGTCTTGCTTCTAAATAAACCAAAATTCAAAATTCAGTACAAGGGAGGAATTCCCTTAGGTAGTTTGGGCACAGATCTGGACTCCTCATGTTTAGCACAGTGTGGCCTTTCTCCCTAGAAGGAGATGAGCTTATGGGCTGGGACCCAACTGTGTTTGCAGGATAAGGTGTGGTGATGACAGTCCTCCACTAAATGGAAATCATTGAGGCACGATTAAAGTTTTGTTCTGATAACCTACAGATGGGTTAATAAAATAGTGACTTAAATCACATCCCTAGCATTTGTCCTCTTTCCTGTGCTCTCAGAACAAAGGAACCACCTGCTTCGTGAACAAGCTTACCATATACTAGCCAGCTGAGGTGAGCCTGCACAGTGTCATTAGATCCTTACACCTACCCTCTTCACCCTCAGAATGAGGTCACCATGCTGTGGTCTTACTAGGAATGCAACTTTACAATTTCACTGTCTCTTACAGGCTCTCTTACATGATGCAATTCGATATCTCTGGTAGCTTGCTGACTCAGTAACATGATTTACTCTAAAACATTTAGAAGAGCTTGTTTACTCCAAATCCAGTCTCTACTGCTGCTCCTCTCCTCTTCTCTGGTAAATCACTCGATCAGTGGGCAGTATGCAATGGTGTTTCCAGGACTTAGCATTTGGAATGGCAGATGGGGAGTGAAGATCTTCTTACGGAGGCAGGGGACTGTGCTAATTACTCCTCTGCCCACTTCAGGAATTGTTCATTTACAGCATCCATTGCAATCTGTTGTATTTTGAAGCTGCTGTTGATCCATTTTTATTTTTATTTTTTTCCCCGAACTTTTGTGATATGGTGTCCTTTTCCCTTCTGGAACTTAATGGAGTTCAGAAGAGCTATTCTAAGACTGAAGTTTGCCCTTATGTTTACCAAGGATAGTGAAATGAACAGAGGAAGTTCTGCCTGTTTTCAACCTAATATAGTCGAACTGAGAGAAATAACTCACAACGCAGGCTATAAATCACCTTGCCTTACTATATGACTGATAAATGACATATAATCATATGACAAAGGAAAAGGCAGATGTACAATTAATCTAGGTTTAAAAGCTTTCAAATCTCTAAGGTTATGAGGTAAGCTTTGTCCGTGTTTTATAATTCTCCCACTTCTTCCTCGGTGAGAAATGATTTTTGAGCACATTTAATATGCCTTCAGACGGACTACTCATAAAAACAGGGAAAAGCATAACAAGCCACAGTCTGCCCTTTGATCTAAACGAATCAAATGCGTAGGTGTCTCTGAAAGCTTTGCAAAATTGCAAAGAAAGATCCAGCCTTTTCCTGAAAGCCTGTCTTCAAACTGCATGTGTGTAATGAATGTACCTGAAGGCAGTATTTAGCACACTCCTTTAGTTGTACACTTCAAAACAAGAAGAAAAAAATAAAAGTACATATATTTCTATAAATATAAATGCAACATAATTGTCTATTACTGCAAAGACTAAATAAAAAAAAAAAAAAAAAAAAAAAAAGTTGGGATGAAAATTCACACAATACCCATATGACTATGCCACATTAATCTGAAAAACAGAGCCCTACTTATCAGTTATTATATGAATCACAGAATCACAGAATGTCTAGATTGGAAGAGACCTACAAGATCACTGAGTCCAACCTCTGACCTAACACTAACAAATCATCCCCTAAACCATATCCCTAAGCTCTACATCTAAACATCTTTTAAAGACCTCCGGGGGTGGTAACTCAACCACTTCCCTGGGCAGCCTATTCCAGTGACTAACAACCCTTTCAGTAAAGAAGTTTTTCCTAATATCCAACCTAAACCTTCCCTGGAGCAACTTTAGCCCATTCCCCCTCGTCCTGTCACCAGGCACGTGGGAGAACAGACCAACCGCCACCTCACTACAGCCTCCTTTCAGGTACCTGTAGAGTGCATTAAGGTCGCCCCTGAGCCTCCTCTTCTCCAGGCTAAATAGTCCCAGCTCCCTCAGCCGCTCCTCGTAAGACTTGTTCTCCAAACCCTTCACCAGCTTCGTAGCCCTTCTCTGGACTCGCTCAAGCACCTCCATGTCCTTCTTGTAGCGAGGGGCCCAAAACTGAACACAGTACTCAAGGTGCGGCCTCACCAGAGCCAAGTACAGGGGGACAATCACTTC
Source organism: Nettapus auritus (assembly GCA_011076525.1). Taxonomy (NCBI): domain Eukaryota; kingdom Metazoa; phylum Chordata; class Aves; order Anseriformes; family Anatidae; genus Nettapus; species Nettapus auritus. The sequence goes on from CM021797.1 coordinate 46,405,466, forward strand.
CCTGGACCTGCTGGCCATGCTGTTTCTTATGCAAGCCAGGATGCTGTTGGCCTTCTTGGCCGCCTGAGCACACTGCTGGCTCATATTCAGCTGACTGTCAACCAAAACTCCCAGGTCCTTCTCTGCCAGGCAGCTTTCTATCCACACATCTCCCAGCCTGAAGCTCTGTTTGGGGTTGTTGTGCCCCAGATGCAGGACCCAGTAGTTGGCCTTGTTGAACTTCATACCGTTGGCCTCGGCCCATCGGTCCAGCCTATCCAGATCATCTTGCAGAGCCTTCCTACCCTCGAGCACGTCGACACACGCACCTAACTTGGTGTTGTCTGCAAACTTACGGAGGGAGCACTCAATCCCCTCATACAGATCATTGATGAAGATGTTAAAGAGGACTGGCCCCAGTCCCGAGACATGGTGGACTCCACTAGTGACCAGCCTCCAACTGGATCTGACTCCATTCACTAAGACTCTCTGGGCCCGGCCATCCAGCCAGCTCTTAACCCAACAAAGTGTGCACCAGTCCAAGCCACGGGCAGCCAGTTTTTCTCCTCAGTTCCTGAGGAGAATGCTGTGGGGAACAGTGTCAAATGCCTTACTGAAGTCAAGGTAGACCACATCCACAGCCTTTCCCTCATCCCCTTAGCGTGTCACCTTGTCATAGAAGGAGATCAGGTTCGTCAAGCAGGACCTGCCCTTCATAAACCCATGCTGACTAGGCCTGATCGCCTGCTTGTCCTGCAACTGCCTCATGATGATGCCCAAGATAATCTGCTCCATGAGCTTCCCTGGCCCTGATGTTAAACTAACAGGCCTGTAGTTCCCCAGGTCTACCCTCCGGCCCTTCTTGTAGATGGGTGTCACGTTTGCTATCTGTCAGTCAGGTGGGACCTCCCCCGATAGCCAGGACTGTCGATAAATGATGGAAAGCGGCCTGGCCAGCTCTTCTGCCAGTTCTCACAGTAGCCTCGGGTGGATCTCATCCAGCCCCATCGACTTGCGTACATCCAAGTGCTGTAGCAGGTCGCCAAACATCTCCTCGTGGATTGTGGGGGCCACATTCTGCTTCCCATCCCCTTTCTACCAGCTCAGGGTACTGGGCGTCCAGAGAACAACTGGTTTTTCTGCTAAAGACTGAGGCAAAGAAGGCATGCACCTCGGCTTTTTCCTCATCTCCAGTAACTAAGTTTCCCCCCACATCCAGTAAGGGGTAGAGATTCTCCTTAGTCCTCCTTTTGGTATTGATATATTTATAAAATCATTTTTTGTTGTCTTTAACAGCAGTAGCCAGATTGAGCTCCAGATGAACTTTGGCCTTTCTAATTTTGTCCCTGCACTGCCTCACAACATCCTTGTAGTCTCCTTGAGTGGCCAACCCTCTTTTCCAAAGATTATAAACCCTCTTTTTTCTCCTAAGCTCGAGCCACAACTCTCTGTTCAGCCAGGCCGGTCTTCTTCCGCGCCGGCTCGTCTTTGGGCACATGGGGACAGACCGCTCCTGAGCCATTAGGATTTCTTTCTTGAAGAGCACCTAGCCTTCCTGGGCTCCTCTCTCCTTCAGGACCACCTCCCAAGGGACTCTGACAAACAGTGTCCTGAACAGCTCAAAGTCAGACCTCCGGAAGTCCAAGACAGAGGTTTTACCTGTCCCCTTCCTGACTTCGCCAAGTATTGAGAACTCTACCATTTCATGGTCACTCTGCCCAAGACAGCCCCCAACCACCACATCTCCCACCAGTCCTTCTCTGATAGTGAACAGAAGGTCTAGCGGGGCACCTCCTCTTGTAGGCTCGCCAACCAGCTGCGTCAGGAAGTTATCTTCCGTGCTCTCCAGAAACCTCCTGGACTGCTTTCTCTGGGCTGTGTTGTGCTTCCAGGATATGTCTGGGAAGTTAAAGTCCCCCACAAGAACAGGCGCTGACGATTTTGCAACCTCTTTCAGCTGTCTGTAGAACTCCTCGTCCACCCCCTCATCCTGGTTCGGCGGTCTATAACAGACCCCCATCAGGATGCTTGCCTTGTTGGCCTCTCCGCTGATCTTAACCCATAGCGACTCCACCTTGTCATTGCCAGCCTCAAGTTCAACAACATCAAAACACTCTCTAATATAGAGAGCCACTCCACCACCCCTTCCGTGCTGCCTGTCCCTACTGAAGAGCCTATAGCCAGACATAGCAGCACTCCAGTCATGAGAGTGGTCCCATCACGTTCCAGTGGTGGCAACCAAGTCATAGCCTGCGTGCTGCAAAATGGCTTCCAGCTCCTCCTGCTTGTTGCCCATGCTGCATGCATTGGTGTAGATGCACTTCAGCTGAGTCTTTGCCTTCTCCCCCAGCCTAGCCACTGTTCCCCCTGGCACACCTCCAACAGGTTTTGTTTCATCCCCATCCCCCTTCTTACGATGCTCACAACCCTTTGATACTTTTCATTTCAGTCATTCAAAAAGGAGGATTTATGACTGCTTGTCAGTAGTTTCCCTCAAAAAGAGTTTGATGGAAACGATCAAGAAGAATTTACGAAACAAGAAACAGGAGTTATTGTGGTTATATTTTTCTTTCAGTAGGCTACACAATAAATTTTTTCACACAGTCCTCAAAGCAATATCTATGTGGGGGAAAGCTTTAGAGAATTACTTACCGGATCACCTCCAGATGCAAAGGAGATAGATTGCATATGATGATTTGCTATGATCTGTATGGATCAGAAGAAATAATTGCAAGTCAGTAGGTATTTCTTACACAGTTTAGCCTTTGATTTCTTTTTTTTGGTTCATGCAACGGTGAAAATCCAAAACCAATATCAAAATAAACTCTGTTTCACCAATTAGGAGTCCAAAGAGTAACATGATAATATAATAAAAATAAATAAATAAATAAATAAGAATGAATATATCCATTTCAATGTTCTTTGAAACCTAGCAGGACACAGCAAAATTGTTAAGTGTGCTTAGAATGCCAGTTAAATCATATAGATTTTTCATACAGTATAAGAAATTTTAATCTGCTAAAGTTCACTTGCTCTATCACAGTGAGTGATGAACTGAGCACAGGATGCTATTCATCAAAATACTTTTCTGCCTATTCCACTCTGGTGAAATCAATGAAATCATGCCAAACCGCACACCAGCTGAGATTCTTAACATTGCTTCCAGTAGCAATCACGTCATTTTTAAAGGTTGGACTAGATGACCTTAGAGATCTTCTCAAACCTAAATGATTTTAGGATTCTATTTTATGTTTCAAACATAAACATGCTTGCAATACGCAAACAGAATTTTCAATCTAATTGTAATCTAGCATTATGGCCAAAATCTCAGCCATATTCCAGGGCTTTGAAATGACTAAATTCAATTTGCTTATGTACAATTTGAACTAATAAGATGTTTCTCTGGGAAGAGATGAATTGTCATGAACCTCTAATACAGGGATAACTGCTCTGCTGCATTGCTATTCTGATATTTAACTTATGAAATCTTTTAATAATGAAATCATGTAACAACCAGGAAAGAAAAGGTCATTTGAAAGAAAATTTCACTTGTTCATTTGACTCATAAAAACCATACCAAATAATTCATCTGGTTTAGGACAGGCCCCTAATTCAGTGTCTCAGAGCGTATGACAGTAGTCATTTCGATCTTAGTTGCTCACTTTAGAGAGGGAACCATACACTTAAGAAAATTGTTCTAGAAGACAAAACAAAACAATTAAAAAAAAAAAAAAAAAAGCTATAAAAATATGCCGTGAGTTCTTCTCTTATCCTGTATCCTAAATACCTGAACCATTGTTCCTGAAAAAGAAAACCACTTGACACGTTTCTCTGAATCACACTGTTTCACCAAGTCAGACAGAAGTGACAGAGAGCAACCTGAAGTGCTTGTTTCATGTAAAGAGTGCTTCCATTTTAATATTCCTGCTTGTCCAAAGCAGTCGCAGAAGATATGGTCAATTTTGAAGTGTTCAATGGAGAAACATCATTCCCTACTCATCAGTGAGGATTTCCTTCTCTTTTTCCCTTATAGAGGAGGTGAACTGAACAACAATAATGAACTACTGAAGATTTTCCGCACAGTTAATATTGTGCAAATAACCTGTTCATCATCATAATAAATAAATAAAAGATCAAAAAAAAAAAAAAATTTTTTTTTTTTTTTTTTTTTTTTTTTTTTTTTTTTTTTTTTTTTTTTTTTGTTTTAAGGAAATATAAAAGTTTCAAAATTATTATTTTGTCAGACTTTTGTTCCTATTCCACAGGTAAATATTTTAGGCTCTTTGGTATTTTTCCCCAATACTGAAATATTGAACCAAAGCATATCAACATGTCAATGTCTTGCACTTCTTTATGTGAAACGATTCATTAATGTTTGCAGCTAGTTTTGAAACATCTCACTCTACTCAGGTCTGTACTTTATCCAAACAAACAAAACTAAAATAAAATGTCAGCTTCCAGGCATCCCCATTTAGCATGCTCACAAAGTTTTTGTGAGGGACACAATCCATTGTTCGCCTTCTAGCCACGGGCAAAAAACAGTCTTTTCTTTCCTTCCAGCCACTCTGGGAAAAGAATGCTGTTACAGACATCCAAAGCTGCCTTCCTGGGTGAGGCTTCAAAGGGCAAAGCTGCTGGGCTGTGCTTATTTTCAAATCAAATGCTTGGCACAAACAAGAAGCAAGAGAGACCGCAGCCAGACTGGGGATCTCTGAGAAACCAGATGTTTCACAGGCCTGCAGCATTCAGGGCAAGTCCATCTCAAAAAGAATGATGTGTGAGAAAGATAAACTGTTTTGTCAACCCTTATTTTTGTTTTGTTTTGTTTTTGTTTGTTTTTTAGCTCACTGAGAATTACTTCACCATTCACAGGAAAATAAATAAATAAATAAATGGAAAAAAAGAAGGAAAAAAAAAAAAAAAAAAGGCAGCAAAACATCTTCCCTGGGATCCTTCCCTGGGATAATTCAGTTTAACTTAATTTCTACCCTGATGTCAGCTGAAAACAAGGCCACTTCCAGGCTTGCTGCTCTTTTGATAGATCTAATAAACATCAAGTTCATATGCTTCTGACAGGGGGCAGCCATCCTTATGAAAAACACTGCTGTGTCTATTCCATAATAAGGCTCCAAAATACTGCAACAGCCATAATGTTACTCTCACAGTCTCAGTGCTCACTGTAGATGATTGAGATGCTTTCCAAATGAGGATAAGAATGAAGACAATAAATGAAAACGTAATAATAAACAGCAAACCTTTTAACACATGGTGTACGTATTCTATTTTCTTTAATGTTGAGGCTCCTAACAACAGCAATTCTTTTTTTTTTTCTTTTTTTTTCTTTTTTTTTTCTTTTTTTTTCTTTTTTTTTTTTTCTTTTTTTTTTAATCTCTAGCTGTATCTGGGCAGCAAGTTGCACACAGTATGTGGCTCACAGCAAATAGCACAGCAGTGACTACGCAAGTCTGTCTGCTTTCTCTTTATATATACCCTGAGCAAGGATTTTTCTCATCTCATACATCATTTACAATCCACTGCAGTGATTCCCCAAAGCCTGTATGTACCTTCAGCACAAAGAAGAAGAAACAGGTTGTCTGAAAAAGACTGCCTTGTCTTTCAAAAAGACTGGCATTTCACTGCACTGCAAAATCCTTGTGGCTGTATTTTTAGCAGTGTCTTAGGAACACATTGTCCTTTAGGACTCTAAATGGGAAGGATGAAAATAAAACTGGGGATGTGCATTCAGTCCTTTGGCCACCTGCTCTAAATGCATCCCTCTGAACTCTCTGAAAGTTTGTAACTGTATGAAACAAGAATTCCCAGGATCGGAAAATGCTTTTTCATATTATAGGTCTCTTAAGAGCAAAACCTAAAACATGGAGAGAAGAAAATAATTCATCAAAACTGTTCAAAATACTAGAGGAAACTAAGACTCCTAATATGATTTCACTCATTTTATAAACATTATTGAGGTATAGTACATTTTGGCAGACAGTAAATAACTGTGCAGTAGGCTCTTCATCAAAAGTCTCAAAAATTAACATGGCACTTTCACTCACCTGTTTTGTATCAGGAGTCATTAGGTTTAAGCTGGTGGTGGAGATATTCAGCATTATGCTCATTCCTGCAAACTGAAGATTGCTTTTTCCCAAGATGCTAGAAAGAACTTTGCTTGGTGGCTGTAACAGAGAAAAAAATAAAAAAATAAAAAAGCGTATTTTTGTTCTGTTCATATGGGTCAACCTTCCCTGCAGGCAGAATTAGCTCAAATCTCAAAAGTTCCTAAAAAGTTGCTGACTTTTCAAAGATCGCTGCATTGGAACAGCTGCTTTCCTCTGGAAAAATTACTAATACTGCTAATAAAACTGGGCAGGTATACACTGCACTTGACCTAACAAGTTAAGACCTACTAAGACCTATCTTTTTCTGTGAGATATCAATCCTATCTTCATCAAGGGACCATGTGACCAGACTAAGATGAATACCATAAGTCATTATCTTAAAATGACATGTTCCTATTCTGCAAAAACATGTCAGAATCCTGAAAGGGAGTCTGTTGCTTGCTCTGCATTGATTGCCTGCTCTGCCCCCTTTCTGAATGGGAAGTCAGATTCCTGTGACAGTGGAGGGATACTCACAAAAAATAAATATATAGTGATGTTATGCTTGTAGACTTCTCAACAGTAGGTAAAAGCCCCAGAAGAGTCTAAAACCTCTGTTTGTGGAGATACAACATAGAGCTGAAGATTACTCCTAACTCATAAAATCAGTACAAATGGTGTGAAAACAGAGAAGATGTAATAATATTAATAATTTCTGTAGGTAAGCATCCCATTAGATCCTAAAATGTTGTTTCGCTGCATATCTTCTATGCTGCAAGCTGCATGAGAATGAAAGTAAGAGGTTACCTAGGAGGGTCCACAGAGTTTACAAACTTCACACCTCCAGCAGCTGGGAGAAACCTCATAGCTATAAGAGAACAGGTAACCACAGCTTGAACGTTAGGTTACCAGAAACAGCAGACCAAATCCAGTCACTTGTTGTAGGTGTACAGTAAACACTAGTGTGGGTAATTAGGGTGTAAAAGCAGAGCTGTGAGTGGAGGCAGCATCCCTCTGCCACAGTATTTGTGTTACTGTGCCTTCAAGCCTGGTTAGTTTCTAACAGACTGGCCACTTTTCTGATCCTCTTTAAAGCTTATTTTTTTCTATTTTTTTTTCCTTTAATTGATTCATAATATATTGCTTCTATACTACTTGTATGCAACAGTTGTGCTGCACTGTTTTTACTTCACCATGGTACAGAGCTAGTATTTTCCCTAGCACCTCTTTACAACAAGCTCATTGAATATTTTTGTTTCTCTTCTTTCTCTTCTTTCCTTCATGCTTCCCAGATTATACCTGAGGATGCCCTCTCTGAGAGAGTAAGTGTGAAAAATTGACCTCAAGAACCAAGCTTGTAAACCAGCAGTGGCATAACCATGAAAATATACCTTAAAAAAAGATAATTGCCTTCAACATTTAGCTGAAATTCTGTTGCTGGGCAAACTTTCTTCTCAGCCAGTAGGCTTACTTTATAAATAGTATATCTTTTCAGTAACTGTTAAGCACCACGTTTCTTAAAAGAGTAATATAACATGGTGTTTCACTAGGCACTTGGGGCTCTGTTTAAACTACTTTTTGAATTATATTTAGCACCAGTGAGCATTTTCAATAAAGGCATTTTCCTCTTTCAGGTTTAAAAACAAAGGTCAGAGTATCTAAAAATGACAGTGAGATAAATTTGTTGGGAAAGAGAAGAAAACCACATCTTTTTCTGAAATATTTTCCAATTAGGCTGACGTATATGTGGTTGCCTTCTTTTACCAGGGGAAGATTTCCCACTGCATAAGAGGTGTTTCAGACTCCCCCTTCTTCATGGACTCTGCCCAAATGGCCAGGTAGGGGATGAGCAGGCAGAGCTTGTCCTTCACCTTCTCCTTCTGCTCCCAACAGCATGCACAAGGGCTGCAATTAATTGCATTCAGTGCTATTTCCCTTAGACTTTGTATTAAATTCCAGCTTTGCTCATGGGCGTGTGTAACAGCAGGCGTTACAGAGGCTGAGCTGAGGTTTCCTCCACTTCCTGCCTTCAGACCCTAATTCCTACTATACAAATAAGAATAAATGCCCTGAAAAGAATTGTGTCAAGCCAATAACATTTGGACCTGCCTTCAGGCCACAGAGCATCTGGCTTCAAGTGTTGATGGAAAGAGTATGTGAAATGGGGAATTATCAAGTACATTCTCTCTCTTTCCAGAAACCAGCAATTTCCAAACTCTTAATTGTCACCAGTAAAGCTATGCTCCATCAAAAGATCTAATCAGTTTCAAAACAATGTATATTTTTGGCCTCTGAAATAGATGATTGTCACAATTTACTCATACATTTCATGAAAAGGCATTCCTTTTTTTTGCTTTTAGCCTTTCACCTGCAATTTTACCAAGAACAAACAAGAAACAAACACACATGCAAAAAAAAGAGTTTCTACAGTAGGAACATAAAGACAAGTCACAATGTATTTCCTAGATGTCCTCATACTTCAAGATGTTATAGAAGACTATTCTAACCAAAAGGGAGAGAGGCAAATTACAGTGGGTGAAAACAGCCAATACTTTAAATGATTAATGATCTGCAATTCTCAAAACTGCTTTTAACCACCTGCCTGCTGTGCCTGGTCTCCTTGGTGTTGAACTAAAAAATAAAGTTAACTTCACTACAAGAAAAAAAAAAAATACCTTTCGTTTCTTGAAGGCTCCTTTGGCACCAGGCACAGATTCACAAACACGACTGATTGCTTCCCTGAAGAGACAGAAAAAAAGGTTTATGGCAAGCAAAAGTGTGGGTTTCTTCATCGTACTTCTGAGATGTACTGGAAGGGAACAGCTCCAGATGGTATTTCTGCTCACAGGTGAAGATAGTGGGTCAGTTAGCTCTCTTCTCATTACTAAAAGAGGTGCCATTCAGACTTAGGCCACCTTAGTATAAAGCAGAAGGCAGCAAACAGTCAACATTAGTGTAAGGAAGAGTATCTTGAGAGCTACAAAGGATAAAAATGTTTTCTCACACTATTTAAAAGACCTTTCCTCATTGTAAATTAGAAAATTTACTTTGACACCTTCTTCCAGTTCTCTTTTTTGTACCTTACTAAACCATGAGGAATCTGATCATAAGAAATGTCTTTAACTAGCATTTCTTTACACCTTTTTTTTTTAAAAAAAAAAACAACAACAACAACAACAACAAAAAACACCTTTCCTATAAAGTAAAGGTTAGTTATTACCATTTTTTTTCTCATTCATGTATTATACACTTTTTCAGTCCCAAATTTTTGGCTTTAGAAAAATTATTCTAAGTATAAAATATTCAAGGTAATATAAACGTTGTGTAGAAGATATTACAAGTATGTTTTGATACAAAATTTTAATTGATAAATACTTCAGTGTGACCTGAATAATTTACTTGTGGCCCTATTTTTACATTGTAAACAAAATGAATGCCTTGAGCATTTTTCTTCAGTTTTCTAATATTGCTTCATTTTTCCCACTGTGTCCAATTTGACTGAAAGAAAAGCATTTTGAAAATGAATATGAATTAGGACAGTAATTTTATGCTAGATTTTTTTTTTTTTCAAATCATACAGCTACAACAAATATTTTAGATTCTTTCAGTATTGAAAAACTAATTATCTGAACAATCAAGCTAGTCAGTGTTTAAAATGTGCTACTGTGCACACCCAGATATTCCTGTGGCAATTACTACAATGCTGTAATAGACCTGTCAAATTGACACTGCACAAAACAGTTGCCCAGAGACCTGTAGAGGTGTCTGTAAACCTTGTTTGTTTTAAATATGAATCGGGAGTAACAGCACACTATTCTTAGACCTAGAACCACATGAACAAATGTAGAATGGAAAACAATAAACTATGAGCTAAAGAAAAGTCAAAATACTCAACACCTCAATACAACCTTAATAAAAATACCTATAATTTTAATTGTGTGTCATATGCAGGAAGGTATTTCAACTACTCATTAGGTCAATGCACAGGATCAACAGGTGAGTCAGGAAAGAAATGTCATATATGTTTCAACATTCAATATATAATGGCTCTGCAAATGTCACAGATTTATCCAAGCGCAATCAGTAATTACTATATATTTATGCCTGGGGTACCGTTACCTAGGGCAGATACAAAGTTCAAATCACCTGTTCACATGCTTTTTTGGGCAGAGAGGGGGAGGAACAGGCTTTGCAGCAGGTTTCAAATCCTGTCATTCTGAAGAAGAGCAAGATTTATAGAAACAGATAATCAAAAAGCTTTCAGGCACACAATCCTTTCTTCAGATCTGGAGGAGGGCTTGTTTGTTCCAAAGCTTGTCTTTTTCTTTTTTATCTCTCGGCTACATCTGCTCACCTAATAATATTGTCTCTCACTACAAACCCTGCCTTGCATATATCCTCAGACCATCATTGTTATAACAGCAATCCATTTCACAGTTCAGTGCTTGTATTTAGTTCCCACATTCACCACTATGCTTCTTTGATCCAAACAAGTCTTTCAGTTAAAGTAGCTACTAACTTTTCTTACTTACCGAGCAAAAAAATAATTTTCTTTCAAGATCAGTTCTCATACACCTTAGAAATGCAGCACAGCGATACTCAGACATAGGTTACTTGTGAAAACATTAATTATGAAAAATAAATATCCTTCTCCTCCACGAGAAAAACTTTTCTTAGAATTAGGCAAAAACAGCAGCCATTATTTTTACAGAAGTATCCTGTCAACCTTCTTACTAAACTAAAACTTGAGGTTTCCCATCTCTCTCCCGCAACCAGACTGAATCCTTTAAAGGCAATGGAGTGAGAAGTCCATGCCTCTCAGCTCACTGATGTCCCTTGGACTCATGCCTCATTCTTCCACAGGTGAGTCTCAGCTTCCCTGACTCAAAATCACTGATATGGAGGCACCACCAGCACTTCATATTCATCTCTTCCTCCCATGAGCTCTGTTGTCATCAGTGGTCTGACTAGCATGTTAAGATCCCTCATAGGTTTTGCCTCTCACAAAAAGGATTAACATTTCAGAGACAAAAGCTGCGCTTGATTAATACAGTTGCCCATAATTTCCTTTCTCTTCCTATTTGCCTCCACTGTATTCTATCTCTTGCAGCAACATGGAGTGTGCAGGGGAAAAAGGGAATTTTCTAGTCAGTGCACTTGACAACAACTATTCAAAAGCATGTTATTTTTCTAGTGCAGGACTGGGGTTTAAAAGCATGTAACTCAATAGACCTACCTCACTCAAGGACCCTGTTAATAAATACCATCTCTAGAGTACGGGACAGTAAACGAACCAGCTCAAGAGGCTGAAGCCCCAGGCTGGGGGCTGGCAAAGCAGTTTCAGTTTCTGTGGTAGAAGTAGCAAAACACAAAGCAGCTGAAAAGATGGGGTACACATCCTCCCACTCGATAACAAAGCACTGTAGGTTTTCCAGTTACAGGCCTACCTTAAAATACCTTAGTTTTACTGAACTCAGTGTTCCCAAAGTCTGCAAGAACACTGGCAGTGGAGGGAAGACCTGGGAAAGGTGAGAGCTCATTGAGGTAGATGTCAGGTAAGGCATGTGAACTTAAATTTGACAATTTGTTTTAAAATTTGTTTTTTAAAAACTCTGTGAATATTAAATATATTCAAACAATGGCAGGTTTGTGTTACAATGTTTTTGAAGAAAATTGTAGGAACTTCAGAAAAACATAAAAGCAATTCTGCCTAAGCAAGATCAGAGCAGTTTGACAGGAATCCTTTATGGACCTGCAAAAAAAGCAGCAGTACTTTTCTGCCTGGGATTTAAGGAGTCTTAAAGAAGTATATGATGAAAACATATGAAGAAAAATGGCAGCTGAGTATCTGCCACTACACAGATATACACTCTTTCTGGGGAAGGTTCCTGGACTTCTCTGTTTATAATATTCTCATTTATCTTTTGGGGATGTTAACACAGACAGAATGGAGATGTGGAAGACATCCTAAAGGCTTCACTCTACCTTGCATTGCCAGGCAGTACAGAGAAGACATTATCTTTTTTCAGCCGATCAGATTTGCAAATATACCTGAGCCACAAACCATACCCAGAAATAGAAACAGCCACTAGGTTGAGAGTGCAATTATCTGACTTGTGCATGCAAATGTTTGCCCAAGGAATGTAAAAACAAAAGTTCTGGATGTATTTGTGCAATTAAACAGTTGCATGGACTTTGGAAAAGTAGGATATGACTAGACTAAATTTCTGGTAAGAGAATTATTTAACACAGGTAGACATTACACCTTTCTATGCCACATGCCATTTCATTAGCTGGACAGAGATTGATACCAGTGTAAAGTTATCCTGATCTCTTGTAAAATTAGCTACTGTGCTGTCTTCATGAGGGACCACATACTGAGTTCCAAATCTGTCCAAGAGTACTTTCTGCTTTGCAAATGGTCATAGTGTGGAGTAATTTTCTTGGCACAAAACCTGTTGTGTATTTTGAATATAAATTCAACATGCAAATATATTGAGAGAATAATTACCAATATGCATTTTCTCAGCCTGACCTATTCTACCTTAAATTGACTTGACATCTCTCTGAGAAAGAAAAAAAGACATTTTGCATTTATTTTTATTTTATTTTATTTTATTTTTCATTAAAAAGGCTAATGTCCTGATGTTTTTCATAGCTTTAGTCATGTTTTACTCTGGCAGTTATATAAAGTAGCCCACTCAGGAAGGTCAAATCTGTTCTTCTATGAAACACCGTCACATGAAAATACCCTCCCTTCCTGTGGTTTCAATGATTTTTTTTTATTATTATTATTATTTTTTTGGCTGGGATGTTGGGGTTTATTGTTGCTGTTTTTAATTAATATGATTTCATTGAATAATAAAAAAATAAAAATAAAAAAAAATAAAAAAAGAACTCTAAAAGTCATATTTCGGGGAAATGACAGCACATGAAAATTGCACAGATTTTTTTCAACATATTTGGAAAAAGAATAGCAATCTCAAGGATGTAAACCAGGTACTCTATTTTTTTTAGTCTGAAATATTTTGTATGGCTAGACTAAAAAACTGCTAATATTCTCTCATTAATATACTTTAACATCTGATATTTCCCAAATTTTTCTTTGCCACCTCCAAAGGTTAGGACTTCAGAAATTTAAAAATAGACATCAAAAGATGGACTTTTGTAATGTAAGCATGACACATCTTGGAGAGCTATAAATAAGGCTCCTAGTTATTTCTTAACAGTTTTATATTCATGCCATTTTTTTTTTTTTTTTTTTTTTAATAATTTATAAATCATTACCAAGTGATGTACCAGAATCTGATGAGGAGAAACATTGTCCATGCTAAATATAAAAATAACTTGCTGCTGGAAAACAAAACAAAAACAAAACAAACACCACACGAAAACAGAGATAAAAATAATAATTATTTTAAAATTTGTTTAATGATTGAAATATTACTTGTTTGTATGTGAAACAGGCAAAACAAGTGAGTGCTACCTGAAGTAGCACAGGCGACGTGCACAGGCTCTGGAGACTAGCCCAATACATTGCTGCTTACAGAACCTCAAATGCCGACAAGCAAAGAGACAACAGGTGTAAGGCTGAAAGAGTATCTAAGGAGGGCAGAGTGGAGAGTTCCAGCAGGAAGGGCAGGGTAAGAATGAAGGGCAGATACACCTCCACTGCAGGGAGCCCCCAGATTGTGGGTCCAGGCCTGGTGCCACTGCCCTGACATGTTGCCTGTCCCAAGTGTGCCGGTGCTGCTAAGCCTGGCTGACAAGGAAGGCCACGCTGGCAAGCAGGTTGTGGTCAACTGGTGAAGCAAGCAGGTTATGGTTCCTCTTTATCTTCCTCTCATATCCTCGGTTTGTTTCTTGAAATGGAGTCTTCTGACATGTAGAAAATCTACAAGCAGAAAATGAAAGGAAGCTGGCCAAATTTGGTTTTGGTGTATTGAATAAACTTTGCAAGGTAGCAAGGCTGTCTTTGGCAACTGTTTTGGCAAAGGAGTAAGGACACCACTAGGTACATGGTATGCAATGTGTCCATTGATAATTCAGGCAAGGCAAAGTGATTGTTATTTTTATTCTCCTACATCTTCAGTGTGAGACTAACATTAATTGTTCTTTTTGTTTGTTTGTTTGTTTTTTGTTTGTTTGTTTGTTTTCCCTGCCAAAATATTTTTTTATCCATTTGTATGCTTTATGACAAAATAGGTAATCTAACTTTAAGGGATATTTGAGGCAATTTCAATGCAATCTGTACCTTCTTTTGTAATGTGCAAGTTTCAGAAAATCACTCTGTTTTGTTAAGCATTAACAGAGAAGTCGATCTGATTTGGTGGCTTCTTCTAATAGAGTAGTTCTGAACAGTGGTTTGGTTTTAAGAATTTACAGTGAAACTGTTTATCCAATAGCACACATTATCTCTTCACTCTGCATGCACACACAGTGCATTTGGCACTTAGTAAAGCTGGAGCAAACATAGCATTTTTTTCCTTATATTTTTGCCAAACATATGTTACACACAGGTGACAGCAAAGAGGCTGCTGGGAACACAGGCATATATATGCAATTAACCATTATGTAGATTGTGGTAATCTTCTAACAATCAACATTTGGGGAAATTTTAAGAAAATATCTTAAAATTTACAGCTTTTGTGAACATAATGTAGACATATACAAAACCTTGATGTTGAATGCATGCCTACAAAAACCTTCCTTCTGCACCACCTTACATACATCAGGAGTAAGGCCAATGATGGCAAAAAAAAAAAAATAATAATGTAACAACAATAAAGAAATATGTACTTGGAGGTCTATATTGTTAGGTAGCTCTAATTCTTTAGCTTCTTTTGTGATGTTCAGGCTTTATTCCATTCATCCTGGTCTCTGGCTTTATATTCTCATAGTTGTCAGGGAGATGAACAGGATCTGAACCAGGATCACCGTAACCTCCAAACTGTGTCCAACCTCAGATCATTTACTACAGTATCCTCTCTCAAAAAGTAGCCAATAGCAAGCATTTCAAAGGAAGGCATAGGAAACCTTATAAAAGGAAAAAAAAAAAAAAAAAAAAAAAAAAAAAAAAAAAAAAAAAAAGTCTAAAAAACATTTTGTGCAATTGTGTATTTCCCATGAAGGACTGCCTTGTGTCAATGAACTGTCAGACGTCACCGAAAGGCACACATATTTGTTATGCCTTCGTTTCTCTACGTAATCTGGCCACTTGATGTTATTAACAGAACTTGATAGTGTCTCTATGCCCTAGGTGTTAGGCAGTTGTTAATTCTGAGTTGTGATTTTTGTTTAAACATGTTAATACCACTCTGCCTCAGTACTTCTGCTCCTGCAAAACTGCATGGTTTTACCAGCTTTCTAAAAAGACAGGATGCAGCTATGTCACTAACTGCTTTCCTGAATCTTCAGCTTTGAACTCTCTAGCTTTCCTGTCCTCTGAAACTCTTTGCTTTCTTATAAAGGCAAGTGGAATGGGAAACTTCAGTTAATTTCTCTCACTCAGGCTTTGTATTACCATCTAATAGTCGAATTAATCCAAATACCAGTTAACATTGTCCCTACTAGTAATACATTAAAAAGAAATATCTCAATATTAAGCATACAAACCTCTGCTTATTCCAGGGCATTCTATACTAATAACAGCTAAACAAGCCAATGTAAATTATTCCCTGACAGTATCAGCCACTCTAGCCATCGTTGCCCCACTAAGTGGTCTGGTATTTGAATTATAAAGATGTTTCCATCCACTTTTGGGAGCCCTGCCTCCTGGTAAAGTGAGCAGTAGGCAGCATGCCTGCTTTGCAAAGCTGTGGCCCTGGGGTAGGTGTGCAAAAGGAAAGAGGACAGTTTTTCCCACCCCTGCCCAGGCATAATCACTCATCTGCATGGCAGCCTGGGTGCTCATGTTCTGCCTTCACCCCTGCACTTTCCCCTAACCACGGCTCCATGCACAGAGCCCACACAGCAGAAAAGGGGGATGGACTACATGCAACTTCTGGGCCGTAGGGTATGATACAGAGAAGGCTGAGCACAAAATTCGACATGGTACCTATTTGTCCTCAGAAATGACAGCAGAAGCATTCTTCCTTTTCAGTATCTTCTGTCCTTTTAGCTGTGAATTTCTGCAAAGAATACAGGTATGTTTGAGGCACGCACTCTATCATCTGAATGTCATTCATATGATTTAGTGTTGGACTTGAACCCAGATCTAAAATCTGGATTTGAATTATTTCCCCTCCCAAAGGCTGGGATATTGGCATCAGTGGGTTTGATTTCTGCTCTTAGAAAACATGGGCCCAGGTCCCAGATTTGGATAGGAATCTCAATTTTTTCAGCCCAACAGCGACTGAGGAGAGGAGTGGGACCAGAGTTTGGATTTGAGTTCAATGCTCCTATGAAGTATTTCATTCCTGACTTACTTGTCGTTATCACAGCATGCAATATAATGTTTTTATTCAAGCAAAGGAAAGTGTGATTTTCTGAAGCTGCATGCAGTAAACTGATTGCTTTTAATTAGAAGCCAGTGAACATGCTGCCCTGTAGTCCAGATAATGCAGTACAACAAACAGTGCATGCAACATTATTTTAATTCAATCCAGTGCACAACTAGACACATGCATTCAAGTAGTGAAGACTCATTATATAGCATATTACAGATTAAACAATAAGCATAAAAACATATTAGGGGAATTGCAAATATTACATGTGTTGTAAAAGTATTTTACCTTTTTCTCTTTAATATATAAAAAGACTGTGGGCACTAAAGGCCTGGCCACAAAAGCTCAAGGGCCAAACAGCACCTTTCCGTGATGATGAGAGTAGATTTCAGATGAACTTAGGACCACTTGCCACCTGCAGTTAGCTGAGCAGTCTTGCTTGCTAGTCCTCCTTTTCCTCCTCTGTTTTGAAAATTAAATGCTTCTGTTCATCTTGCTGTTCAAGAATGTCATCTTGACCTCATGTGTTACAAGAATTGTCACCATATAATTAATGATGCACCATGTGGATTCGACTGGCTTTTGTTTTTCGTTATGCGTAGCTGCTGACCCTTGGCTTAGACCCCATCCATTTATTTGCTCGAAAATTCACATGACATTATACTCATTATACAAAAGAAAAAATGCAGTACAACTGGTTAATACTACTCTAGTTGTCCTGTAGTGAAATAATCTTGAAACTTCAAATGTGAAATAATAAAAGGAAAATTCTTTTATAAATTGTACATAGCTGTTCATTTTTCCCCACATCTTAACCAAAATTAGGATAACAATACCTTTTGTCAGGAACCACCAAAGTTGTTAAATCTTATGAAGAGTATGACAAATGAAAGTATTTGTTTGCTGCTTCCACACAAAGATAAATGTATTGCTACGAGTTTAACATTTCAATTTACAAAAAAATGTAAAAGAGTAACAAAGCCAAATAGGTCATAGTCCTATGTTTAGTCCTTTGTATCTTTACAAAGACATAGGTCAAGTACAATGGCATTAGATGGCACAGGTTGGTAATTACTTTGATTATCCTCATGACTGTGATAAGAAAGGAAAGACCCCTCGCCAGACTGTTGACACATCAGCTTTGATCCAGTTCCTGGAGTTGAAATCACAGTTTCTCATTTGTCAGAATGGTCCATGCATGCACACTGACATATATGCTTTCCTAATGTGTTAGCCATAAAGGCTGGAATTTTCAAAGCCATTCAAAATATCTGGACAACCTTTTCCTATTGTCTTCCTATGTAATATGGGTATCTAATTCATTAGATAACTGGAAATAGTAGCCAAATTTTTAAGTAATTTCTACATGACACAGGTGCCCTTTATGAAATACTTATTCACTTAATCACACAGTTGTTTGGGACTGGGATGAGGATCTACAAAATAACATCCAAAGTTTGCAGCAGTGTCAGAGACTACAAAACTTATCCACCCCATGACTGAGCCACAGATTTTTTCTTCTATGAAATAGTGATGCTCCTCTTCCTTTGGGTATTCATTCCTGCTCAGGGCCAGCAGAAAGATAAACTGACCATAACCAGAAGACAGGAGAAATAAAGAAAAAGAAAAAAAATATATAGGAACTTTGCAATGTGGAAGAAAAGCAATGGCAAGAAAGCAAGTAGGTGTAGGGATGTGATGCTCTGCTAGAAACGGAGTGACTGTTTTGTATGTGTCAAGTGCAACACGTCTATTAGGAAAATATATATCCAGACCTCCACATTGATCAGATACCTTGGTTCATCTTTTCTAAATGGCTTTTATGCTACTTAGTAAATGCTGCATGACAACAGAGGTAGTATTGGCCCAACATAGATCAGTTTCTTCTATGACTGGTTTCACAAAGTCTTGGAAAAAGATAGTATTATAATAAACAGTTGTGATGTAGGCTTATATCCACATGGAAACTTGTGCCTGTAATATCAGTACACCATCAGTACTAATTCAGTAGATAGATACCTTAAGGCCTATATTATGCTTCTTAATGCACATGAGCAAGCTAATCAGCAAATGTGAGTTTTAATCATTCCTTAATAAAAATAGGCTTGCATGTGAAATGTTAATTGATGAAGTATAGCATAGACCGCTTCCTGTGTGTACTTAAAACTTAAGACATGGAATGAGGATTTTTGGATGAATTAATGAAATGCAGATTAAGTTGCTAGATCCTGATTTCAATTCCAACTCCTACTTTAAAATATGTTTTAGATCAGGACATGATCAGAATAATGAGTTAATAAGTCCTCGTTATTTTATGATAAATGGAAAACTGAAAATGCAAAATGACAAGCAAAACAGGAAAATATATCTTCCTGCTTGAAAAAAATATCCTGCGTTCTAGATGTCATCAGGGAAGATGAGCCAAGAAAATGTCCAGCATGTAGACAAATATGCTGTAACATAACAGAAAAAATGTGATTCCAAGTCTGTTTCACAGTAAAAGCCAAAAAACATTTTGTATTGAAAGAACTGTAAGACAAAGATACTTCATTTGACTTCATTTGTGCAGATCACCAAATATGTTAATATATTAAAGGTAGAGTTGTGCCTCTAAGTTAGATAATAAGAAAGGTGCATTGCTATTCCAATGAAAACATAAAGTGCAAGGGATTGTACAGAAAAAAAAAAAAAAAAAAAAAAAAAAAAAAAAAAAAAACCTGAATTCAGTCTACCTTCAGATAAATAATACAAAACCAAAAGGTATCACAACTGTTTAACTGTTTCATAAGACTGGCATTCAACTGGCATTCAGCTGGCAGTTGGTGCTATCTGCATTGGAACTACAAGTCTGCCTGGACATGAAAGCATTTTTAAAAGTTAGTGCCATGAATACTATAGAAATGTATGCTAGGAGTTTAAAACAACAGAATAGGAAAATGCATAGATGCCTCCACAGACTAGGTTGTCTGAAATACAGAATTCTATCATTTACCTTTCCATGTACTTTTATGCCCCTCATCAACACACCATCTTGACAAAAAAAATTATTAACATTTTTGGAGATCTCACAGGGCCCCCTTCAAAGCTGACACATGCAAGTGTAACTCAAAGTCAATGCATGTTGTTCATGAGAATTGCATCCAAGCCTAAAAATAAGTATTTTATTTTTCACATTTAATAAAGAAAATATTTAGCTGTCCATAGTACAAAAATGTTTTATGATAGACTATAAGTGACAGTGAGACATCTTAAAGAGCTGAAATTCAACTGCTGTTTCAATTCATATCATTTTATGTGCATTTATTTGAAAAGGATTGCTTCATTACTTTGATGCCAGAATGTGCCTATGACCATTTGAAACAGGTCTCCATTCACTAGAAGACATCAACACCGTGTGGTATTGATGGGGGGGACAGGGAGGGGAGGATTTGATGGAGGAGGGAGGATCCTTAAACTTCACAGGAGCTGTATTGGTATTAGGTGAGATATTTCTCTGCAAAAACAAAATAAAAAGCAGACAAGGTATCCAAATATATTTAGTATGTGTTTTGCTATTTTTCTGACCTTTCCTCTTTTGGGATACAATTCAGAAGTGACTTTAAAAATATGCTTGTACAAAGTCTTACCTTGTAATCTGTGTTCTCGTATTGAAGTCAAGAGATCTCATTGAGCGTAAGACTTCTATACACCCCAAGTACTGTAAGGAAAAAAAAAAGAAAAAAGAAAAAAGTTGAAAAACATATTATAACTATTCTTGAGTTTTAGGAGAAAATGCTCATTGAAAGACATTGTACAATTTTTATTTTTACACTTGTTTTATCCTAACTGTCAGGTAGGTTTTTATCATTGTGTATTTGTACATCACAGATTTCTTCCATAAACTTTTTATTTCATTTAAATCTCAAGTTTGGTTCAATTTATCTTTTTTATGTTTAATCTAATCTGTGTAATACCTTGTTCATGATGGGATTTTTAGTTTTCCCCTAGCTTAACTATTTGATTTTATATATAAAGTTAGTCAAAATAAAAATAGTATTAATGAAAAAGTAAGTGTGTTGAAGCAAATCCATCTAGCATTGATTAGTGGAAAAATCTAGGGACAGGTGGGATTTAAGATTTTCATTAATGACACTGATAGGAAAATCCTAAGAAAATATATTAATAACAAATATTGGAAAATGTCTTCAACAAAAGCCTCTCTTCAAGAGAGGATGGACATGGGGTTTGGCTGATGTTCAGAAAAAGACCAGGCAGATTGTCCCAGATATCTGCCCTGCATCTCTATGAAAAAGGGGAAGTAGGGTTAGAAACTATGTTAAAATGTAATGTGAATCTTCTGGACTTGCTTCCAAAAGCAGGCATAATTTGTATCTGCTAAAACTTACATGCAGCTGCAGCTCTGGTCAGGTATCTATACTGTAGCTTTGCACAAAATAGCTCATGACGGGCATATCCTACAGCAGTATCTTAGCATGAATGCGAAGCACTCAGCCACTCACCTGACTTTCAAAAATTAGGGAAAACTGGGATGACTCTTTAGATAATGAGCCTGATAATGTTATTTTAGCACTCTTTTTTTTATTTTTATCAGAAAAATATTTATTTGCAGTGTAATGAAATCTAAAACTGGTGCAAAAAGAAGACCAGCATTCTGTGTCTGTTTTTTCACTAAAAAAACAAACAAACAAACAAACAACAACAAAAAAAAACCCTGTTGATTATCAGGATCTTTAACAGTGTTTTTTCTATAGAAAAATACATATCACAAAATGTTTACAAGTGAAGTAAATTTCTTGGTTTCAGATGTACATTATTATTTAACTAATTGCTATCAAACGTTATTGTCATTACAACAGTGAATAATACAAACTAAAATATAAAGTTACTCTTATTCATTAAAATGCTCAGATTTGGATTATAGTAGCCCATAGTTCCTGGGAAGGTGTTTTTCTAGATCAATTTCCAGGATTTTTTTTTTTTTTTTTTAGAATTTTCCTGCAATATTATCTTAGAATTTTGAATAGATTGTAAAATCATCAGAGAAAACATGTTATTGATAGAGATCCTGGCACTTGGAGCTTTCAAAATAAAGGTCATACTCTCAAGATTTTTAGATTATCAGCACTCCTCTATCAGTGCAAGATTAAGTAACCCTGTGTATCTTATTACAAGTAGATTTCTTTTTAAATACGCTTCTATCTGAGTACTAAAAACATCCAGAACAACATTTTCATTCTCTGATGCAAGAAGTTAACCCATTAACTCATTTTTAAGTATCTCAGAGGGTGATTAGATTTTCTTGGAGTTTAAGTTAATTGAGCATCAACTGAGATTATCAGCTGAACTCAGTTCAGTTATGCCAATATACAGCAATAGAGGATGCTATACTCTTTGCATCATTTTGTTTTAGTGCTATGATGATTTTATAGATAAATTTTCCCAAATATTTATGTCATATGAGATATTTTTACTATGAAATATGCAGTAAAGTGATATAACTATTCAAAGGCATCCCAATGATTGTTTGTTACTGAAATACTTGGTTTCCATTATCTCTTCAACACATTCATTTAGACTGCTCAATACTAAAAGACTTTTGGATTGCACTTGTTCCTTCACTAGTCTATATTTGCCACAGGTTTCTTAAAGCTAAATTACTGTGCAATTTTGAGAACCAGGCTGACATTTTGAAAGCAAACTCTGAAAGGCAGTTTGACAAGTACATGCAGGCGTGCAAATAAATACACAAACACGTGTGCATACACATACCGAAGTAAACACACAAGTCATTAGACAAATACCCATAAACATACTTAGAAGGCGTGCATTTAGACTCCTTTGAGTCATACTACCTGATCTGCATTAACAAAAGTAGAGACAAAGCCAGACTGAAGGAAAGTCAGATGGAAAAATTATCCTGTACTTGTTTTATGTATAGCATGAAGACAGCTGAACACAAATAGTAAGGCTTGCAGTATTCCTGACTGATAAGGCAAAGATGGTAATTGATTTTCTGGGATAAAAGATGTGAACACTTAATCACCACGGCATGTTTTCAAGTAATGAAATTACTATAAAAACTGACATTCAAAAGGTCCAAAGGCCAACTACAGGGACATATAACTCACCTACTGCTATGCTTCAATTATTCCCCAAGACCAACATTGCTCTCTAAAAATATCCATTTGAAGTACATCCTGACAAGGATCCACAGAAAGGAGACATACAACCAAGATAGCAAGTAAATAAATTATTCATTTATTTCAACAAATATATATCCTGATTAAAAAGAAATGCTTTTTTTTTTTTTTGCTTTAGGCATTCCATGAAACATTTAAAATATCATTATAAAACAGTCTACTTCTAAAAAAGCTCCTCTTCAACCAACAATTAGTATATATTCTAATCAGTCAGCTACTGTGCACCGTGATATTTATGAACTCCCATTAGCATCCTCCCTCTCATTGCTCATGAAACAAGCACACCAAGATGCAGCCCACCTTGAAGTAGGAAAATCTGGGACTACCAGTTCCAAGCTCTCTCAGAAAATGTTCTGCCTTCTGTCTACTTTTTCATATTTGAATGAGATTCAAGGTTGCCTACCTTCACTGGATGGTACCGTGCCCTGTGGATACATCTTTTAGATTAATGAATGCCTTCCCACTCATTGGTTTTAGACTCATAGCCAACACCTTGTGTTCTGATTGGCACCTTGAAGGAGACTGATGTGAATCTGAAAGAACAGTGTCACGTACTCCTGGGATCATGTTTCTGACTGCATGAGGTCCCAAAATCTTGAATAGTTACCTTTTTTTTTTCTTTTTTTTCAAGTAAGTATCATACTTTCCAGGTTTCTAGTTCATCACATAGATGAAGATTTCTTCCATATTCCTTAAAGTATCTGTCTTCTCTATGACTCAGTCAGAAAATTCTTGTTTAACAACTAAAAATTTTTATGGTATCCAGTGTTAGAGAGGATATCAAGTTCTCTCACCATGTGTCAGAAACAGACAGTTCAACAAATTAGGGTTGAATGCATTCATGCATGTGAAGCAAAGAGGAAAGGTAAGTGTGGGTAGTCACCATCACAGTTGCCTTTTTCCCCTCAAACACAAAAACCTTGCTCAGTGTTCTGTAACACCATTCAAAACACCAAGTTACTGGAAGAAATATTCCACTCTGAGTCAGAAGCTAGTAGCAGCAACAGCAGCAAACATTTTTATAAAAATGTGACAAGATGTAGCCACCTACAGCACTGCAGTAGTCCAGCCTGGGAGAAATGAATGCTCGAATGTCAGGTGCACAGGCAGTACCTACTAGCAAAGAAATTTCTGCCCAAAGCATGGGTAGCAGGAAGATACACGCATCACCCACTCTCAGGAAAAGGAAGGACACCTAATCCCTGAGTCTAAACTAATGGAGTATTATTAGCTCACCAAAACAGCATGGTTATTCACAATAAATTAAGACAGACAGGTTTTAATCTGTGCAACCAGCTGCCTGTCATAAATCTGAGTGGATCACAGCACTGCAGATTGCACCTGCAATACACAGAGCATCGTGCAAGTTATATAAGAGGTAACATGGTTACATCAGCAAAGAGATATGCACTTGGTGTAGTTGGCCATAAATTAGCCAGTGCCTTCAAATACTGATGTATTTGAAAAATATCTGCTCTAGCATTGCATAAGTGTTTATAATAGCCTGGGTGCTCAAAGGAAAATGGAAGTAGCATCCTGTGATTCTGAGTGGTGTATATGGATCTAATTTTTGAAAACAGAAAGCCCTGAACCATATTGTAAGGTACACTGTAATAAATCACACAGTTCAGTTCAAGTTTTTCACCCTCAGGCTTATCCTGTGTTTTTACTTAGGAAGTATGCAAAAGTGAGCATCTTTTTACTTGCCACATCTGTTCCTCATGTGTATTTAGAGTCATATCCCTACACTTTCATTGTTCATTTTTCTTTCTTCCCTCCTTATTTCTCTCTCTCTCCTTCCTTCCTTCCTTCCTTCCTTCCTTCCTTCCTTCCTTCCTTCCTTCCTTTTATTCTTGTTAGACAAAGAGCTAGTCCAGAATTATAAGATGCCAAAAAAAAAAAAAAAAAATTACCAGTTAATATGAATTTACTATTGTTAGTTAAGTCCACTCAAGGACTCCCTTATTTCAAAACAAGAGCTTTTATTTCAAGTTCAAATTATTTTTTTGTATCACAGCAAGCATTTATTTCTGCATTGAAATGGCAGTTCATCCTAATTTCAGGTGTTGTCATTAACTGCCCAAGGGGCTGGGTAAAGAGCACTAAGAGTTCCATAATGTTCCACAATGCTTACAACTTCCTTGTGAGCTTGCTGCCTATCCTAAACGTCAAATTCTTCATGTCTAGCTACACCCTAATAAGCAGGTTATTGTACAAAAATTGTAAAAGGCCAACACTAGTTTTCAATATAATAAACTTGTCTACATGTAACTTAGAACCCAGTCAGATATCCATACTGTTAATATCTATATTGATGAACGAAAAAGAGAAAACCAAACCAAAACAAAAGCAATCCAAATCCAAGCCAGAGAGTGCAGGTTTAACTACAAGTATCTTTCAAAATGAGTTTTTCTCTCTGGCAAATGAGTGAAGAAGAATTAACCAGAACCCTTGTAACATCACATTATACCACTTTCCAAGCTTAACTGAATTTGCAGTGCCCACTTACAAAACCCCTTAAGTGAAGAGAAAAAAAAAAAAAAAAGAAAAGAAAAGAAAAAAATAATAAAAAAAAAGGAACTGCAATCTGGTATTCCCATTAATAAAATAAACTAAGTAAAAGAAAACGAATATAATGAAAAGTACCAAAAATGTTTCGTAATCTTTTTAAAATTTGCTTTAACATTTATTGTCTTGAATATCTTAATGGTTTGAGCGAGATATCCACCCAAATTACTTACTCAGTTAATCAGCACGAAAAGAAAAGAAAGCTTATCATAAAAATATATTTGCTCCTCCATTTCATAAGGAGATTGTACCTTAGTTGTATGTACATTGAGAAACTACATAATACATATATACATATGACTGCTACATAGCAGTAAATCTATTAATTTTGTGAAGACAGTGGAATCTTAGAAGCATAGAAGCATTGTAACTTCATTAAAACACTGAACTTTTATTTATTTATTTATTTAAAAAAAAAAAAAAATGGAAGAAGAAGAAGTGAGAAAACAATAGTTTTCAGAAACACTTCAGGGACATCTGGCAATAATAAAATCCTTGGTAAAAACTATAAAATAGCCCCCTGATTGTCCTGTCTTCTGGGTACTACATATTATCCATCCACTAACAAAGGCAGTAAGAAGTCATTGTCTGAAGTCACCTGGGACTACTAATATTGTAGCAATAGAGTCCTCGCTATTTTTTAATGCAAATTGGATACAGAGTTCTACCTGGAATTTGAAATACATCATTACCCCTTCAGTTACCCTTAGCAAAATGGCACGCAGCAGGAGGACATTTACTTCCACATCTGCAGGAGGAAAGTTAACTGCTCAACATTCTTGCAGACAAATCTATCCTTACTCAGGCTGTCTGTATAAGGAGGACATAAAGCATTCAATGTCGATAGTTGGCCACATTTTGGGCATGTGATGTGGTGTTCACACCCCTGCATGAGGCTAGTGCATTGGATTTCTGTGGGAGACACAAAGGTCTGGAGGCACTGCTCTGTATTCAAGTAGCTGTGGGTGTCCTCTTTTTAACATGAAACACTGGTTCTTCATCCCAGTCATAAAAAATTGCTCATCTATAAAAAACTGGTCTCCCTCCCTTCTGCACTTACGATAGTTTGGAGTTTTGTTAACTCCAAACCACCTGGCTTCTTATTAGGAACACAAAATTAAATGAAGAAATGACGGAGAATGTGCTATGTAACGGTGAGGATGCATTGCAAGTCCACAAAACCAACAAAGTTATTCAGAAGCTTCCTCATAAGAACAGATACTTTTAACTGCAGTCATTTGCTATATGCTTAGTCTGTAACCACAGCTAATGCTGACACATATTTGCAGTTCTTATGTATGTTTGGATAAAATATTTTTTTTCTTATATAATGATATAAAATATGATGTGCTTACACAGCAGCTTAAAAAGCCTAAATCCTCTTGCCAGTTAGCAGAAAGACTTTCAGACCCATCTAAAGCAGGTAAATGGTTCATTTAGTTAGGTTAAGTAGGTCTTGAATTCACATTGAATAAAAGGACCACTTTAGAAGTATGGGGATTGGGAAGACATTTCTACACAGCACAGGCTGAAGCCATGCTATACATGCGCCATCAGTATAGCAGACAAGAGTTAGCATATGAGCTGAAGTCATGATCAGTTATGAGTACTGAACACTGTGGGAAGCTCTCAAAGCTGAATTTACACTTGAAAAATTTTAAATATAGAGTTAGCGCATTTATGCTGAAAAGGAGTATATATAAAGGGACTTGATACACATGATGCTAGAGGCTTAGACACTGATCTGGAACCTAGATCACTGTGGGAGCTCATTAAATCTTGCTGGACTCAAGGGTCAGCCATTGCACTGGAGCTTTGGACCTGCTCTGAAACCAAACCAAAGCAAAACACACACAGAAGTTTAGGGAGGTTTTACTCCATGTCACCAAAAAAGGTTAGCATTTTCTAAAGACCTGAACTCTAAATGTGCAACCTTTTTTATTCTTTTGTTTATTTATTTATTTTTAACCTTAGCACATTTTAAGGGGTGTTTGCCAAACCCCTTCAAAGAATGTGTGTGTGCTGTCTTGCCACAACTGTACCCCAGTTCTGGCACCGTGGACATCTGCAGGACACCCCTTTTTTGCATGTCCTGCTGATTAAGCAAAGTGCTAACTGTGGAAAAGGGGCTGCTTTTGGCAAACATGGGCTACCATCTCTTGAGCAGATAGCAGCACAGTGAGAATAAGGGCTCAGCATACACACAGCCATTCAGAGTCATGTCAGAGTACCTAGATATTTTAAGCATAAGGATGGAATAGAAGATTAGCTCAGTGACATTTCTAATGTAGGGTGAGTTACAATATTAGAAAAAGCTGTGGGCAGAAGGAAGACTGGATATTCAGAGAGAAATAAATTTATATGAGCAGCAGTCAGAGAGCTTCAAGTCAGCTGTTAGAGATTTCAGTTTCTCTGGTAGTTTGGGATAAAAATATTTGCCTTTCAATGTTCTACTTAGCTATCAAGTAAAATGATATCAAAATCTTACCTAACGTGTTATCCTGCACATGCAAGTTATAAAGTAACATAACATTTTCACAGTCCATTCTTTGAAATTTCATCAATCTTCTGTGTAAAAAATGTACTCTTGGCTACATAAAGACATATGCACATTTTTCAGAGATTTCTCCTACACACACACACTTTCTGAATACCCCAACTAATCCTCTCCAGCAATTATCTCCTGCAGTGCAAGGACTGCACCAAGACAGATGAACCCCAGAGTGTTTGTTGTATTGAGACACGTCTGGAGCTAGAGAGGGCTGAGAGGGTCCCTGTCCACAAGTGCATGAGGAGAGAGCAGTGTATCCTTCCAGCCCCAACACAGCCTCATGTCCTTCCCTTCACCCAGAACAAGGCACATCTTCAGGACTGCCTCTGAGGGTGCCTGGTGCCTCTGCTCCACCAGCATATGCCAAAGGGAAATGTTCTGCTTCACTGCCCTGTGCTTCCCCAGTATCTGCATAATGGTGCACCTGCTCCAGGGCTCAGCAATGCTGGAAAGAAACATTGGCAGCCTTATTCTGAATGAGGAAAAGGCCCTATATTTAGACATTGCCAGAATCTAACACTAAAAATATGTCATAAACATATGCTACTCTGAAAAACAGAGAAGCACTCTTCTGTGCTTTCATACTTTTGCAGTTGGTAATTTTTATACCAGTAAGTAATCATGTATAGAGCTTTACAGTGAACCAATATTTCCCCCAAAGGGTTTTTTTCTCATTACAGAATGTGTATTCTAATCCAGACAGAAAACTCTAAATAAGCATTGATTGGATGGAAATGGAATGGAAAATCAAAAAACACATCTTCTTCAGGGTTCAGCTACAAATAAGCCTTGACTCTTCAGCTGTAAATTTATCATCATGAATTGCTCCATGAGACAAGTAAACCAACAGGGCTTCTGAACTAGTACAGACAATGATGGATATGGTTGTCAATAGGTTTGCATTTCTCCCAAAAAATGGGTAGTTCCCTGCTTCAACAAAGAGCAAGAGGAAGACAAAGCATTCCCAATAACATCTCCAGTTTTGACCAATACCTACTTCTTTCCTACTTTGTCTTGTAAAATAACTGGCTTCAGTAGTGTTAAAATACTATAAATATTCCTTTATATGCAGACTTTTTAACAGTTCTTGACCGGTGAAGTTTAGCCTATTCTTTCAAATAACCGTCTTATTCTATCAAGGCTCTGAGCTCTGGTGGAGGCATGTTCTGCAACGGAGCAGGGGATTGTAGTGCACAGGGTTGTTTCCTGCTCTGGGAATACACCAGGGGAGCACAGAGACCTGCCAGGAACCTACATCTCCCATGAGAGATGCTGATGAGGCTTGGGCCAGGACAGGAGTATTGCTGATCAGCCCCTACACGTACAAAAATGCAGCCTTAGGAGCATGTCAACTAGGATGTGGGGGGCAGATTGCATGGGCAGGAACAAGGGGAGGTCCTGTATTCTTAAAGGCCAAGTGGGAAACTCCATGTACCCAGCAAATGGACACTGTTCTATGATCATATGCACTTGTCAAGGGCACTCATCCTACCTGACCCTCAAGGCAGGATGGTGGGCACTTGTCTGAGAGCAAAGGCTGCAGCTTCCTCTGGGAGTCTTGCACCATCTACACCAGCAGAGGCCAATGCCGCCACCCAGTTGGAGCTGTTGAAGGGAGGGGCTGCAGTACAGAATTCTGACTGATGGATGTACCTAGACCTGGAAGTATCTTTGTCCTGGGGCAGGGACTGGTGCCAGACTTTTCTGCAAAAGGTGTGCCCAGGTGGAGGACTTCCTGCACCTGAGGCTGAGCTACAGAAAACAGTGAGTTACAAAGCACTTTCCTAAGAGACTGCAGGGAAATGAGGCTTTCTCTGTATATATGTGCCTATATATTTTGATTCACTGCACCAAACAGTAACAGTGTTTATCATGCAAAGTGCAAAATAATAAAAAGAAAGGTCACATTTTAAAATTTTCACTGCATGACTGTGAGTCACTGCATATTTGCTAGATGCCTAGCTTTAATCATATAAATCCTTTTACAGATAATTTCCTGAAGATTTTCATGAAGGCTTTCAATCACATACGTAAAGGGACACTGACTTCCAGAGAGATCCTAAGATTGATGATAGAACAAAGTGTCTTACATTCACTAATTAATACAGAAAGACTGTGAAACTTTTTCATCTAAATTCTTCTTAAGTCTGACACCCTGCTAGTAGAAATATCAGCTTCTACACAAAGGAAGGAAACTATTTTTTAACTATGTTTCATGTGATTTTGCTCAAATTATAAAGAACCAATCCACCTTAGCATGTCAAAAAATATTTTTTTTTATTTTATATATACAAAATAAACACATGGATGTTTTTAATTATATTTATACAGACACCATTAAGTCCATTATATTGACTACAAGTATGCCAAAATATGCGGTGCCACTGTTTTCAGGGATACTTATAAAAATTATTTAACAAAAAAAAAAAAAAAAAGAGAGAGAAAAAAGGTTATTTCTGAAAAGGAGCATACAAATAAATGTAAGTATATTAATATTTTGTGGAGAGTTGTAAATTAAAAATATGAGCTCTATATATCTATTAATAAGAGGACTTAAAATTTTATATATATGAAGGTACCAGGATTTGCCAACACTGAAAAAGGTGGAAATATGTTCTCCTTTCTTTTCCCCACAGAGATCAAAACATCTTTAAAGTCCTTCGTTAGTAGCTAGGGATTCTTATAAATAGAGTCCATAAAGAAAATATGGACATGTTTTGAATGCCTCCAAATATTTTTGAGAATGATGCCCAGAAAGGGTGCAGCATTTGCCAAAGAAAACATGCCACCAATATGAGGACAGAAGGATAGAAAGTAGAACAATATCAAGCAATAATTTCTACATCTGTTAATGTAATTCTGAGGTATTATTAAGATTTTACATGACTAAATATTAACAGTTGCTACGAAAAGGGGAAATCTGAAGAAAAGCTG
Organism: Nettapus auritus; assembly: GCA_011076525.1. Lineage (NCBI taxonomy): Eukaryota > Metazoa > Chordata > Aves > Anseriformes > Anatidae > Nettapus > Nettapus auritus. The sequence goes on from CM021797.1 coordinate 46,436,244, forward strand.
TGCAACATTGTACAATATTTTCTCCAGACTACTAAGTATAGTTTCCTTCTGTTGCTAAAATGTATTTTCACTTGGTTTTACTAGAATAAATGTGATTTTTTCTACTTTTTTTTGTATCAGAGTTGTAGACAGGAGTAGTTGTAGGAAGCTTCACAAAACATGAGAATGCAGGGCATGTTACCATTAAGGAAAAGACAAAACAACAACAACAACGAAGTATCAAAAGAAGTATCCATTCTAATTGGGATACATCTATAATTTTCACAAGATGTTAATATTGGTTTTACATTTTTCCCCCA
>CM021797.1:46436642-46452613 GCA_011076525.1 Nettapus auritus
CTTGAAAAGCAATTTCTTAAGTCAACTCTAAGGTCTCATTTCTTGCTAGTAAGGGGAAAGATACCACTGGGAAGCAAATTTTGCTTCTGACAATTTTCTAATCTCCATCTCAAATGGGGTTGAAAACAACACATCTTCAAAGAAAAGACCTTTTTCTTACTTCTTACTGGTGTGAGGATGAAAGAAGTTTGCCTACACCTATCTGAAAAATATTCATACACTGCAGATGCCAAATGGATTCGGCTTTCACAAGATTCCACACCAAAAAAAAAATAAATAAATAAATAAAAAAATAAAAAATAAAAATCAGTTGTTTTGCACATACAATATTTCCTCTGTTATTATCTCCTAGATGCATGTTTTTGCGTTAAAAAAAGAATCAGAAATGTGCCAAAAGTTTTAGTGAAAAGTAGGCTGCATGTGGAAAAACTTTAATTCTATATTTTCAGGTTAATTTTTAAGGAATGTAAAGCAAGGTGAATGCAATTACTGCAATGTGAACACTTACAATAAGCAGTACAGTATCACAAATTAAATGTCTCATTTGTACAGATGCATACTTTAATTGAGTGAACACTTTCCAGACTGTTTTGCTTGCTACCTTGAATAACCACTAAGATATATTTCCTTTTAAAGAACCATGAAGATTAGCTGTAGCAGCTTATGTTCTGCATCAGATTTCCTCTAACACAAACATGCAAAAGCTTCTGCAGCCAAAACATTATGCTTCAATAGCTGAACATCTTAATTAGATATTCAAAACCATAAGTATAGAGACTGTAGATATATCCCTTTAATAAAGAACTTACATTACCTTAGAAATTAAGTAGGTCTGCTTGATGAGGAGTATTATTAAAGCACAGAGACAGAAGGAGAAGATGTAACAGGTGCTTTTCCACTAAGCTGAGTCTAAATCTGAGCTAAGTTTCTGAAAAGCTATATTGATGTTTTCAAAACTTTACATTTGAAGGTGTGATTTTGGAAGGACAAGGTCAGTGTTAAAACAGACAATCCAAAATACACAGGGAGGGAGAGAGAGTCTTTTCATATATCAATGGTACAGGTACCCCTGTTTTTCATCACAGGAGTCTAGCAATTAAAATACATTTTTATTCCTGAATCTTTACCAATCTTCAACTTTCTTGCACTTAAGAAAATGTACTTGATAGTTGTGTTGCAGCAAGAGTACCCTGCGTATGACTTCCAATGTGTAGAACAGAGGAGGTAAGGTTAGAGGCATCACAGGCCAGACTTAAAGCATGACAAATCTCTACAGTCTGTTCATGCAGCAAGGAGGCCCTGAAGAGCCCTGGAAGGCTAGGGGTCCACAAGGACTCCTGTAAGGGACTGGAGGCCCACCAGCCTTGCCAGGATCCCTCCCCACAAACCTTGCCAGGGGCCTGAGGCCAAAGCCGGCTCAGGCAGGGCACCCCCAGCACCCAGCTCCTTCCTCACAGATCAGCTGCACTTCCAGCTCTTTGGCAGAACTGCACATCCTTCAAGAGACGTAATGGTTCTATTTACTTAGTGGTCTCTGCTTGTTTTTTGACTGTAAAATTTATTTACACAAGGTCCAAAATGACAGAAAGATACCTCTTCAACAATCAGTATTTTGAGTTTTCTCATCTAGCATGGACCTGCTATTTATCCAATATAAACATTGTTGTAACAAAGGAATGGCTACAAATGGTGTCAAATCCAGAGGTAATCAATACCTCATTCTTAATATTTTAAGTAGTCTCAACCCTGTTTCAACATGAAAAGTCTGCTGCACCTACCTCTACAGGCTGAGCATCAGTGCTAGTTCTGCAGATGTCTATCACATAGCAAACTCTGCCTACCACTGAACAACCTGCACTGAATTTAAGAACTCTGAGCTAAAAAATAAAATTAAAAAAAACAATTATAAAAAAACAAATCATAATTATTGCTAATATCAAGCCAACAAAATATACCAGACAAAGTCTCTAACATGAGCAAAACTTATTGCTGTGCTGCCAGCAGAGCAGCAAGGTTTCAAACATGGCCCTTGTCAAGCTCATTAATCCCAAGGGTTTTTGTCCTGCCCCAACAAGGTTAGGGTAAGAGGAGCAAGAGCAGGAGCAGGCTGGGCTTCTGCAGCTTCCTAGCTGCTGCCTCCAGCCAACTTTGGGGTACATTCACCACACCTGGACAGTACATTTTTCACCATGTTTGTAGGGCAGCCTCACACTAGGACTCCCCACAGCTTGCCCACCCAGCCTCTTCTCTCCATTGCTGCTCACACGTCAACAGAAAAACAGGCCAAAATGAATGAAACTGCATAACCAGTGCTCAACAGCTGGAAATTAAGTCTGATCCATGTATTGGGTGGAGACAGTGTAATTTCAGAAATAGAATCACAGAATCACAGAATCACAGAATTTCTAGGTTGGAAGAGACCTCAAGATCATCGAGTCCAACCTCTGACCTAACACTAACAGTCCCCACTAAACCATATCCCTAAGCTCTACATCTAAACGTCTTTTAAAGACCTCCAGGGATGGGGACTCCACCACTTCCCTGGGCAGCCCGTTCCAATGTCTAACAACCCTTTCGGTAAAGAAGTTCTTCCTAAGATCCAACCTAAAATTCCCCTGGCGCAACTTAAGCCCATTCCCCCTCGTCCTGTCACCAGGCACGTGGGAGAACAGACCAACCGCCACCTCGCTACAGCCTCCTTTGAGGTACCTGTAGAGAGCGATAAGGTCACCCCTGAGCCTCCTTTTCTCCAGGCTGAACAATCCCAGCTCCCTCAGCCGCTCCTCGTAGGACTTGTTCTCCAGGCCCCTCACCAGCTTTGTCGCCCTTCTCTGGACTCGCTCAAGCACCTCAATGTCCTTCTTGTAGCGAGGGGCCCAAAACTGAACACAGTATTCGAGGTGCTTAATTTCTAGGGGAGTTAAGGGTACTTTTAAAACTCCCTGTGGCTAACTGAAGAAGCTTGTCTATAAGCAAGAAACAGCTCTGTTTTTGACAATTTCTTCATCAGAGTCATACAATGTCAAATACCACTCAGGATGCTGGTTTCCGGTGACACATGCCCTCCCTTGTATCATTTCTGTGCTAAGAGCAAAACATGGGAATAAAGGCTTATTAGTACAACAGCAAACCCAGGACACAAATGGTGCCAAGCAGCCCCCAAGATACTGTATCTCTGTTTCAGCCTTGTCCTTGTTATTTCTGGTATTTGGTCAATTATTGTATCACATTACAGGATTTGGTCTGAGATTTTAAAAAAAAAAAAAAAAAGAAAGAAAAAAAAAAAAAGGAGAGAGAGATACAGAGAGAGAGAGAAAGAGACAAAAAACCCTCTAAAAGTAAATATCATGTGGTGGTGCTCTGGGGAAAAGAAAAAAAAAAAAAAAAACTGAGCAGATTTTTCTGTTTACCTCACACTATTCTCTTTGTGTCTCTCTGCACCTCATTTATTTTTACTTGTTTTGTATTCTTGCTTGACATTTTAGTCTACTTTCAAAAAGTTTTTTTCAGTCTGCTTTTCATAACTTTTAGCCATGACTTGGCTTGTGAGAGTCAACTTTTTGAGATGGAAATCTTTTCTGGCCCTATGAAATACTTACCTGGAAAAAATAAATAAATAAAATAAATAAAAAAATAATTAAAAAAAAAAATCTAGGGGAATAACTATCACTTATTATCCAAACATGCTAGACTACCCTTATGAAATTGCCCCCATCCCTCTCTAAAATGTATGATGACTGGCACTTGGCTGCACTCAGCCCCATCCTTTTCCCCACTGCAACTCAGAAGGAAGGGCTCTGCCCCAGGCCAGCCTGGCTCAGCCAGAAGTGAATTTGCATTGAAGGCTGTTGTGAGTGTGCAGAATCGCATAAAATACAAATACTGCAGGACTGTCCAGAAATGCATGGAAACAGTATTGAACCACTTGTTTCACTGTAACTATGGAGTTTGTTTCATTGCTCTTCCACAGCATGCTTCACCCTGACTGAGCATCAGCAGCCAGGAAGGATTGCTGTCGCTGGCACTGTCCCAGGCCAGATCTGCATTTTTCCCATAGCAAACACCAACAAAATTTAATACTGATACTTTGTGCATGCACTCCAAGTTCCTACAACAAAACAAAGCCAGTCTAGAACAAAATAAGAGCAAGTGTGCTAATGGAAAAATTTCTCAATGGGTTGTGTGGCTGGATTAAGTGCCCTGTAGCCAAGACAAAAGCCTGTCTTGCCACTAGCAGCAAAGGCATTAGCAGCAAAGAAAGCCATGGGTTTTGTCTGAAGATTTTGTTTTATCCACGTGTTTTCTTTGTATTTGTGGCTTATATTTACACTGGACACATGATATTCTTACTATAACCATTATTTGAGGACAAGTAAAGAAAACAACATTGCAATTTCTAAGAGAAAAAACAGAGAAAGAATTCTGGCTAATGCAGTTTTGTCTCCTAAACCAATTTGCAAAATTTATCTGTGGATTTTAAAACTGTATCATTTTTGCCTTAAAAAATGTAGTTCTGAATTCAACTATTCAAATCAACATTAACAGTGCCCCAATTGTGTCACTTACAAAATAACCCTAGGTGCAGAAATTATGTCAAATCTTCCATGGCATTTTGGAAATACCCTATCTGTACTGCCAACCAGACATTCACATTGAGCATTGGATCCTTCAGCACTGAAATCATTAGGTGCTGTTCTTTCACTGAAAGGTGTGCAAATGTACAGTAATAATACTTGATTCCTGTAATTAGAATAATATTATAATTAAAGACTCTACTGTATGATTTCTGCTCGTAGGATCTGATTTAATTTCTGTGAGAAACTCTCTTTTCATATCAGTGCACTGTACAACAGACCCATGGTATCTCAGATGAAGGAAGCTCAAAAAATGGGTTTTGGACAGAGTAACAAGCATCAATATTATTATTTTACAGCCCAAACAACAGCAAAGCAAATGTGAAAGAATATTACTGCAAAGTAATATAGTATACTGTCAGGAATTAAGTGCTAAAACCAATGATGTCTTTGTCACCTATTTCTTTTCTGTCCCCTAACTAAATGAATGCATGCATCTTTAAAATCCAGAATGATGACCCAGCCTCATTAGTCTTTGAACTCTGGCTAAAACTGTTTGGGTACCTGGGATAGCATAATCTGAATTAAAGGCTCAGTGTTCAGTGCTATTACCACCATTTGGCTGAAACACAGAACCCACTTCTTTAACACATGAACTCATTACAAAGAGGATGTTTTGGGAACATTTTCTTTATTCATGGAACCATGTACACAAAATCCTACTTACTAGGTTTTTGCTCAGGGCATATCAAACTATCATTGATAACCATTAACACCATTGCAACTTGTGCAATAGAAGCAGAATTCAAAAATTAAAAAATGAAACAAAATAAATGCTAATTTTTCTACAAAGAAATATGATAAATATAGCATCAATCAAAAAGGAAAGTAACAAGTCCTGCTGTAATGGTACTATATTTGAAAACTGAATAAAAAGACAAAAAGTAGGTTGTAAGTTTGACTTTATGTCTATTTAAAGGAGTATGAAGGAACTAACGAACCCTCTTCTCTTTTTCTTACAGGTACACTGGGTACCTTTCAAACAGCTGGACAAAGAGTACCCCCACAAAGCCATAAAGCATTTGTATTTTGCTCCTAATTTAAATGAGCAGTAAACCAATTCTTGTTCAAACAGATGGAAAAATAGATGTATAAATAAATAAATAAAAGAATAATTAAAAAAAAAAAAAAAAAAGAAAAAAGAAAAAAGAAAAGTGAAATGTTCTTCCACAGAGCTCTGAGGTCTTCTGCAGGAAGGCCACATATTTTGCAGTTTCCACCATGTTAGCTCCATTTAAGTCTGTGCTTTGCAGTCTGGGTTAGCCACTAAAAAGGAAAGTGATTTTGTAAACTCAGTGTCTACTTGCAGAGATCTGCTAAAATCATAGCTGCCCTGCATGTATGGTGAAGGCAATACTATAGTGCAACATAAAGGGATGTAATAAGAGCAAGTAACTCAGTAATACGGTTCATACTTAAACACATACTTAACTTTCCACATATGCTAGTATTCTCAATTATTTCAATCAGAATATTCCTGTAAGTTCATGCAAAAATGTTTGCAGAACAGAAGCCTTCACTTGTTCGAATGGTTTCACAAAAGATATCTGTTTTCCTCATTAGATGTAAATCAGTGTTATCTCCTCCCAAGATATGAATGCGTTAAAATATTACAGAAATTACACTCTCCGTATACTTTGCTATAATCTTAATAACCTAATTTGCTTTTCACTTTGATATTTGCAAGTATTGCCGTGCTTCTTTAGGATGAAGTCCTGTTTCCTTCTTCTCCTATATATTATCTTTGTATCTGTACTTAATATGAGATTTACCTAAGTCTTTTCTACACCACTGTCTTCTTTTTAAGGCTCTTTTGGATACACTGCATACATGATTTTAAAATTATATTATACATTATTTCTACTATGTACACTATATATAAAATATACAGTGATCTGGCTTTCTTTAGTTTTAAAATGCTGAAAAATAGTGTTTTAAACTCATCAGCACATACTGCAAAACCCAACTGTCAGTTACCTAAAGGCAGATGTACATTTGCCTCTTACCATGATTGTCGATTGTGCTCTTAATTAAATGCACCAAAACTCAAAACATCTATGCCATTACCCAATTGAACTCATCAGTAGGCATTTATCATTGGAAACAAATAGATTCCATTGAAACATTCAACTGCTGTTACATTACAGAAATTTGAACTTTTTTATTATAAGTATTTGATCTGAACATGAACATGAACATTTAAAATCACTCTATAGTAATCAGTCCCTTTGTGGAGAAAACACTAAGCTGTTCAATGACTTCCATCATTGCAAATCATTTCATTTTTTTCTTTATTCCATAATTTGTTAAACTGTTCAACAGTACTGTTAAGTAAAATATCTGTACGTCATCACTTTAAGTCCCAGGTTATGGCTATAGCCAAAGTCTAATTTGCTACACAACTTATTTATTTATTTTTGAATAAATTTTCCCATTGAAATAATGTATAAAAATTGAACATAAAATCCACAGGGAGAAAAAGGAAATACAGAAAGTGCCCATCGTTTTATGGCTGAAAATAATTCCACCACAGGAGACCACAGAGATCAGAACACAGCTCCTATTTATCATAACCCTACACTCACTTTTAAGAGTTACAGTTACACTGCCCCTTTAAAAAATGGCCAAAAATAACAATAATAATAATAATTAGCACTGCCAAAAAAACAGTTAGCAAAATTACATTTTTGCAGGTTTAATTTTGCTGACCTTTGTAGGCTTAGAAAATGGAAATTAATGGAAAGAGTGTCATAGAAATGTCATAGATTTGTCATCCACTGTATGTAGGAACTTTGTTTCTCTTACTTCAAGAGATTCCAATATGAGTTATCAATCTGCCCAGTAGTGACAATTTACCCTGTCCCATAGATAATGTTCAAGTTTTGAACGTGGCTTAATGAGAAAATATAATCCAGTGCACATTTGCACACAAAATGATAAAAGCTTTGCTGGTTAACAACAAATCCAATTTTTGTCTCATTTAACTAATGGCATATGGAATGTTCTGCAAGGCATATGGTACTAATTAAACATGGTACGAGTCCCCTAGATAGTCAGTATAGCCATGAGGTATCCAAGGAATCTTTCCCTTCAGTATACATTATCTATGTATTGATTTGATGGTCTGAATGCATAAAAGCCCTGGGAACTAACAGTGTTTAATGATGTGGGAACTGCACTTCTATTCTTATCTATATGAATGCTGCAGTTGCCGAGGAAAATTCTGAGATGCTTAATGAACAGGCAAATTATGGCCTAACCAAGGCTGGTTTATTTTCATTCATTCATTAACCAGTGATTTTGATATTTCTTTTTAACCTTTAGTAAAATCTTTGTGACACAATATGTCAGAGAACACCTATCACCTGTTTTAATAGAAACAATATTCCATTTAAAAAAAAAAAAAAATCAATTCCATAAATTCTAACAATAGGAAAAGCACCAAGAACAGAAGTCATATAGTATTAATGATTTGTTTTGAAAATTCTAATACATGTGATATATATAAATACACTTTCATATATTTGAAATCAGCTGCACTAATTAAAATGCTTATTCTAGTATCAGTATCTAGTATGAATATTAGATAGGGCTTCATGTTTAATTTTAAATGTAAGTCAACTTGTAAATAATTTTAATTTTCTTTTCAAGTCAAGGATTTTAGTTTCCTCTGGCATACATAAACTCAACCACTGAAAAATTTAGAAAATGAATACTGTATTTGTTTCCAGGTAAAACAAACAGCAGCAGTGAATTCTCACAGTGAATGTCTGTCTACTTAGCAAAATAAGAAATAAAACAGCTGAGTTTCCTGAGATAATGGGAGAATATGTAATGATCTTTAGTCAACTAAAATATTTCAGTGCAAAAGAAGGACAGGGTCTCCACACCACTACATCTAGCATCAGTGGGACATTTTTACCTAGACACTTCTCGAACGGTAACAGAGCAGCAGTTTGTATTCTGAAAGGTAGCACTGACATTGCTTTTCTTTCATAGTCCCAGTAAAATTCAGGATACTCAAAAAGTGCTATTTCCGAGTACTGGTGCTCTGAATTGGCCAACTGACTCAGTCTACCATCACTCACAAAATGTACTACTAACAGAAAGAAATGAAAACTGCTTCTTAGAGTTTAACTGTTAAGTAGGCACTCTGCTATGGATAATGAGACCTGAGAAAAACTGTTAAGAGTTAAGCAACAACGCAGTCATTCAGTTTTAAAGCATCCTGATACAAAGGCATGCTGTGACTTTTACATCCAAAACAAGATTAAAATAGACTTGTAATCTTATTAATAGTCTGCTACTAAACAGTTTAACACTTAATATGCAAAAGCTACTCAGCTTTACAAGCAAATACAGCATGGTGACTGAAGAATGAATTCTAGACAATAACACTGTTTTTACTCTTAGTTCACCCTGTGCTGGCAGGTGTAGCTAGTATCTTACCTGACCACAAAAAACACTGCATATACCTTATTCTTAAAGGCTCTAATGTAATAGGTCATTTCAAAATACTTTCAACGCGTACAAAAACATTACCTTAGGAACTTATGATTTGCTGCACTTGACATCAGTGAACTGAAAAGAGCAATAACATTTAAGGTGGCTGAATTCTCATTATGTAAAAAAAGCTGCATTTTCCTGCTCTACCCACAACAGTATTTCTATTTGTGGAACATGATAAGAATTACACTCTGTGCCTTAGTGTTCCAAGATTTCAAATATAATTTTAGTTTAAAAACATACCCTATGCCCTTAAAGGTATTTTGAAGCTGAAATATCATGCAAGATAAACAGTTCTTCATACATCAAGGTGTCTTTCTTTCCTACTGTAGATTGCACCGGACATATTGGAAGCCTATGTATCCAAGATATATACAGTATGCTAGATAACACTGAAAACCTAAATTCAGAAGGGGGGGAGGGGGAGAGGGGGGAACAACCAGAAAAGTAAGAAAAACAGCTTTTAGCTTAAAAACAATATTTTTACCCAGCTATAGAATATTGTATGACAAAAAGCCTGTTTGCAGGTTTGCTCTAATATAAGAAATTAGCACTGCTTTCCAACCCTGCCTTCCTGCATTTACATACCATGCATTATGCACAGAAAAAATAACAGAGCATACAAATAGAAATCCTTTCAGCCTGTCTAGCCTGTCATCAAAACCAGCAGAGAATTTTTCATTGATAAAAACATAGAATGGAAGAAATCAGACCAACCTTCACAATGTACGTCACACCAGGTCCCAGGATCTTCTCACTCGAGTGCAGCCATCCTCGAGAGGGTTTATTGACAAAGCTGCTACTTTGATTCCAGTCTTCACCTCCCGGATGCATTTCCTCTGATGGTGTTTTTTTCCCCATACTCATCTTGCTCACGTCCTGCTGAGAACACGAAGTAGCACAGACAAGGTTACATGTGTTGTCTGAAGATCCTGCTGCTGAGCTAGAAGCACTCGAGCTTCCCTGCAACTTGGAGACAGCAAGCTCCCTTACTGCAGAGGACAGGTTTTTGATACCCAAAAGGCTGCCTGTGTTAGAGAGTTTCAAGTGGGACACTTTATGGATGAGGGTACACAGGGTGGTGGGTCCATCTTCTTGGTCCTTGCGGAGAACCTCTGGCGAGACCAGGTATGAAGGTGCTGTTGAAGTCGTAGTAACTGCTGAGACCTTGCTGTTCATGGACAAATTGTGAATAAGATCATCAACTGATGTCACCGAATCATTCCTGAAGCGGTTATACTTGGTACGTTGAAGCATGCCCTTCTATCTAGTTTCCTGCATATGTTCTGGCAAATCTGATGCCAACGCAGGAGATGCCTGTGCTAACATAGCAGGCGATTCATAGCAACACGGACAGATAACAAGACTTTGGGGTAAAAAAGCAAGGAGTATAAGGAAGAACAAAAAAATAGATATATTTAAGAAATTTCTTATGGTTCCACGTTAAGGTTGGGTGAAGTAACAGTTTTCTATGACAGAGATCCCAGTCCTGCTTAGAGCTGCCAACTCGCTCACAGCAAAAGCATGACTCACACAAATGAGAAGGACCCTTTTCAACAAAAGGCTCAGTGAACACTGCAAATCACTTCCTGTAGCAAAAAAGAGAGAGAGAGAAAGAAAAGAAAAAAAAGCCATCCACCCACTTACAGCACACCAGCACCAATCAATTCTCAAATTTCCTTTTCCTATCTCCTCAAACAGATATTTCCTTCCAACATTTAATTCCTCCCCCCCACCATCCCTCTTGATACCAAAGGCAATTACCTTTAAAAAGGAATTAACAGCCTTTGTAAAACACCACACTTTATTCTTCTGCTTAAATATTCTTCCACCTCACATATCTGTGAATCTAAAAGAAGACACAATTAAATAACAAATATCTGGTTAATATACACACATATACATTCCCCTTCCTCCCCCCAGCAGATACCTTGGTTTTCAGAATACCTTTAAGAATACAAGTATTTTAAAAGCAGATGACAGAATTAAAGAAAATACACATTTTCTTCCACAAAAGCAGCATAACAGATTTTACAAATGCTTCTGTGTCAGTGCTGTTTCTCATGGAAATTGTCACATCCATTTTTTATAGAGAAAGCAATACATCTCTTCTGTTATTCCACAGGCACCTTCTATTTTAATGCAGGATTACATAAAGTACCTATGTGTGAAGGAAAGTATTTTTCTGATGTCCGACAACAAGCATCAGAGATATTTTTCTTTCACCACTGATATTCACTCTGAAGAAAAATGTGAAATAGGTCTTCAATTCACTGGAATATTTCTTATAATTCTGAAAAACTGGAAAGTACCAAGAGAATATTCAAAAGCCCATTTACCAGCAAAGAGATGTCCTGCAGTAAAGAATAAAAAAACACACCAGCTCTTATTAAACATCAGGTCAGTCACAAACAGTTAATATGAGGACTAGAAAAAAAAAAAAATATATATATATATATAGATAGATAGATATATATATTTCATTTTTCTTTTTTGTTGTTGTTGTTCTTATTCTTTTTTCTTTTTTCTTTTTTTTAATGCAAATATTATACAGCATTGTGAAATACAGTGCCAATCACAAACCATAGGCTCTTTTCTATAAATTGATCCTCTTTGCACAGTATCTTTTAGATGTAGGACAATATACACTGCATTAAAATCAAATTCAGACCAGAGAAGTTTCACTGTGCAAAACTGTTTTTTAAACAAATGACTCACTGCAGCACATTTTAAAGGAAAAATCCTCTGGTATTCTTTCCTTCTTCCATAACTAAAGGCTGCAGTATACAAAGTGCAAATATGCCAACACAGCTTAAATACAGGTATTTAGCTCGTATATTTATGACAGTAAATTAAGTCAGCACCTCTTATCCCCGCAGTGATGAATAATGGCAGTGTCCTAGTCAGTGTAAAAGCAGGTTTCTAGTGATCTGCGGAATAGCCTCTCATCACCACACTGCAAACCTGCCACAGCATCCACACAGCATTCATTCCTCTCTTCATCCTCCTAGCATAGCAACAGCAAATGTACACACCATGGCTTATTTCTACTTGTCTCTACTGCCCAGAAAACCCTATCGCTCCCAAAAGGCTCTCTTCATTAGAAGCGGCTAGCAAAACTGCAAAATGTGAATGAGATGCTGTGAGTGTGAATGGAAGGGCTGGCTAGTATCCCCACATTTCTGTGAATGAAGCGAGGCCTCACAGCCTCTGCCAGGCAATCCCTTGGGTGCTCACCAGCCCAGCCAATACCAGCCGGCTCTGATGACTCATTCAGCAAAGGCTTGCTAAATAGTGGAAGATCCCATTCCCAGCACAGGCGGCATCTCTTTTTTTGCAGCAACACCAGAAAATGAAGCCGGCGTCAGAGCAGGAGACAGAGGATTGCAAAGCCCCTGAAGAGGAAAGGGTGTCCCCATGGAAAGGCACAGGGTGTCTAAAGGGGTGGCAGGTGAGGAAAACAGGGAGGTCAGACCTGGGCTTCTCCCCGACATATCCATTCAGCTGGTTCATTTACATCCAGGGTGGGAACATGAATGTGCACATTTTGTTTGATGTTCTATTGCTCTGTCTGTGCACCAGCAGATTCACAGATTTCACAGGTCTGCATTCAGAAATTTCTGAGGGAAAAAAAAAAAAAAAAAAGCTTTTTTTCTCATTACAAAAAGGCAGATTCTTATTTACCCTATTAGCACAGTGGATATTTAAAATATTTAAAAGTAGTTTGATCATCATGCCAGTGAAAGAGAGGTGAAGGGAAAGCTAGACAATAAATGCTTCCCAGACCATCAGCAGCAGGACTAATTTCTGTCACTGCCTCAATGGACACAAAAAAGCTACCAAGGCATCTGACAGATGTTGAGCTCTCCTGGAACTGTGATATTTAATGCTATAGAAGAACAGAGGAATAGTAGCCATCAGATTACCTAGGGCTTGAAATCCTGTCCTCATTTCAGTGTCTGACTGGGAACTGGTCTCCTTTGAAAATCTGTCCCTGAAGTGGGAGAAGTGAACATTTGGAAATTTTGCCTATTGTAATTCTAGGGACCAGAAAAGGTAGAAAATTTTGCCTTGCAGGCAGCAGGTTCAAATCCAGCTCCAGGAATTAATGAAATTAGGAAAACTTGTTAACTTAAGTTGCAATTAAAATTAGGATCTAGTCACTTCATCTGTACTGCAAGAGCATCATAAGGCGTCTTTAGACATTTCTGTCAACATTTCTCTAGTTTGCACGCATACAATACCATGCTAGGCTGAACCCACTGAGCTTGTTACTACTATTATCAGTGCACCATTGACAGTAAGACATTCAATGCACCATTTCCGTCTAATCTCTCTGCAACCATGCCAGGCCAGCTAGTAAAGTGAATCGTGAATTCAAGTTAAAAATGGGCCTTTTTGTTCTTTTTGTTCTTTTTTTTTTTTTTTTTTTTTTTTTTTTTTTTTTTTTTTTTTTTCAGGGATGTGAGCCAGACACACTGCCACCATAAGTAATAAATGGCCATAGAAAAATGAATCCATTGTTGACTCAGTAATGAAATGGCAGGTGGAAACTCAGTGTTGATAAAAGCAAAATAATACATAAACCTAGCAATACATACATAGTGAGGGAGTGTTCGTTGTCTCTGATGAAGTATACTGTTTCTTAGGAACTATTGATAATTTTGACATCTCTGACTGTTCTTTCTTGTTTTGAACTTTTCTCCGTCATTTTTTCAATCCTGTTTTCTCATGTATCCTCAGCTCACCCCAATGCAGTCACTGCTCCATGTCACCATTCTTCCTTTTTCCCCATCAAGAGGCTCTTGAGGATTTTTTTCATTCTGTATCTTAACTACATCTACATCCCCCATTTCACAAGAAAGGAAGTTTTATTAAAAACAAACAAACAAACAAACAAACAAACAAAAAAAAAACTATGATGCTCTCTTTACAAAAAGTTCTAAACACTAATACAACAGCATTAAATCATTGGTATATAGGATGCTGTTCCTTTCATTGTAATCTGACAGACATAAGAGTTAATATTCTGTTTTAGTAAAACGTCTTGCAGAATATTCAATATCACAATTGTTTGATTGCTCACCTATAAAGATAGCATTTCAATAATACAGAGGTTTCTAATATCCTGTGGGAATATTTCTTCTCTATATTTTTTTAATTGAGAAGGGGAAATACCCACTTTCCTCGCATAAGAAAGATATTTACTGGCAATCTCTTACTGATGTATTCCTCAGGCCTAATGAGGCTTTATATATGTAAGACAACCTCAGATAATAGGGTTACAGACAAACAAAATAATGTTATGACAAGCTAAAAACCATTATGATTTAAACTTCTTAGCAAGGTGCATAACTATTTTAAATAAGGAAAAAAATCTACATGATTTTTGATATGTATATTCTGTTTGTACATACTTAATACGTCAAGGTCTGTGTCTTCCTCCATCTCTCTGATAGACCCACACACAGAGCTCAGTTATGAGCTCCTGTAATTTTAAGGGAGACTTGTCGCATTGCTGACAGAAAAATCCAAAGGAATTGAAGTTTCCATCAATGTCATTAAAAAGAGCCATGTCTGTGCACCTCTATTTCAGAGCATTCTGTGTGGGAAAAAAAAAAAAAAAAAAAAAAAAAAAAA
Source organism: Nettapus auritus (assembly GCA_011076525.1). Classification (NCBI taxonomy): domain Eukaryota; kingdom Metazoa; phylum Chordata; class Aves; order Anseriformes; family Anatidae; genus Nettapus; species Nettapus auritus. Next base: position 46,451,423 of record CM021797.1, read on the forward strand.
AAGACTGAATTCACATCACTTTGATTTTTTACTTACTGGGTGTTTGAGTCAGACCTCAGCTTCTGTAAGACTAATGTGGCATTACTGTTGTATAAATGAATGAATAAATAAAGATTAAAAAAAAAAAAAAGATAACAAACAAACTAAAACACAATGAAAAGGCACAAGGTCTGTAGGAAAACTCTGCAGTTCTGCCCTAGAAAAATATATATATATTTTACCAAATACTATTTGATTTATTTCAACAAGAACCTGCTGTAAATTGCCCCCATCTCCTTTTCATTCTCTCCTCTTCCCTCTCACGCGATCAGTTTTGCTGTTTCCGTGGCAACCTTATTGCTAAGGGTGGGCTGTGTGAGTAAATGGGAGCATTATCTGCAGCTTTGCAAGTTATTTCTACAGAAAACCATGTTGTTGGAAATATCACTGTTTAAAAACAGTGATTATTAAACGTTAATGATCAAATTTTGACTTAATTTGCGGTAGTATAATATAATTTAAGTTCTGAAGTATGCCTGCAAATGTCTAGGTTTTATGCCAGGAGATGACCCTAAACAAGGACATTTTTCTGCTGAAAATACTGAAACAATTTTGCCTTAAGACACTTTCATTCTGTGAAATATGACATGAAATATATGGAAGAAAATGAAACTTGTAACTCCTCATGCTCCATCAGTGGCTCCTGTGGGCCTATTGCTAAAAGTCAACATACTATAAAAGTTTGGAGCAAAGATGGATCTGAGATAATACCTGAATCCAAACATGGCACCAAGCTTTCGCAAGGAATGATCAGACAGTTGAAGTCCATTAAAATCTGAAAACCATCACTAAATCAACCTTGTAATGTGGGACTTGCTTTTGCAAAAGCCCCACATTTTTATAGTAATATCTTCCTTTCTCTATGCTAACCCCTGAGGTGAGACAGAAGAGCAGCAGTGGTAAAATAGGGCTGTAATTTCTAAGTGTAACCTCAACAACAGCCGTGTCTGCATGGGCTGCCGGAGCCTGCCACAGGCCATTGCAGATTGCAGGCTCTTCCTCTGCCTCCCCATACATGCTCAGGGATGTTCCCCCTGTACTCAGCAACACCCTTAGGTCCCACACTGCTTCTATTACTGGTTGAAAAAATGCTGCTTTTCTTACTGCCACTTCCATGACTTTTTTTTTTTTTACTTTTTTTTTTTTTTTTCA
>CM021797.1:46462504-46491997 GCA_011076525.1 Nettapus auritus
CTCTACAGGTACCTGAAAGGAGGCTGTAGCGAGGTGGCGGTTGGTCTGTTCTCCCACGTGCCTGGTGACAGGACGAGGGGGAATGGGCTAAAGTTGCTCCAGGGAAGGTTTAGGTTGGATATTAGGAAAAACTTCTTTACTGAAAGGGTTGTTAGTCACTGGAATAGGCTGCCCAGGGAAGTGGTTGAGTCACCATCCCTGGAGGTCTTCAAAAGATGTTTAGATGTAGAGCTTAGGGATATGGTTTAGGGGATGATTTGTTAGTGTTAGGTCAGAGGTTGGACTCGGTTATCTTGTAGGTCTCTTCCAACCTAGACTATTCTGTGATTCTGTGATTACAGTCAACATCAGTATTGCATAAATGATGATTGTTTGCTGTTATTATTCAATTTGACAGAAATAAGAAAGAATAAGGCTGTGTACTGCTATGAAATTACTACATGCCACCGAAGAAACCTGTGAAGCCTCTTCTCTCCAACAGCTGTTACTGGCCACAATGAATGGTGATTAGCCTTGAACTAGTATTTTATTTTAATCTTGCCAGCAGCACTTTATCTCTCTAGCATTACTAAAACAATTTTATAGCTGTGCTTTGTCTTAGTAATGCCGGTAGTATAAGTGCAAGAAATTATACTGATAAAAACACGATTTTGTACATAACGTTGTGTAAATACTAAAAGCCTAATTTTACACAGCACCTGACCAACATATGCCTGACCAGCATATCTAAACTGGCAGAAATCTGTTGTTTAGATATAAGCATTAGGATTGCCATGTGGCTAAAAAATCCTTAAGTACAATTTTACTAAAAACCCAAACGTTAATGCCAAAATAAGACTACTGCACAAAATCATGTATCAGAATAAATACATACGTCTGCTTCCTGTGCAGTGACTCAAATATCAATGATCGAACCACCACAATGACAGTCAAATGAAAGGTGTTAGGAGTAGGAGGTTTTAGTACAGTGATGTATGGGTAGATGGTAATGTCTGTGGCCTGATGTTCTCTTTTACCTTCCCCGTAACATGTTAATTTTGTTTTTTAATTTTTTTGCCAAAATGAAAGCTTCTAAAAAGAAATAAAATAAAATTAAAAAAATCTGTTAGAGACAAACTCTGTATATGCCAAAAGGAAAAAAAAAAAAAAAAAAAAAAAAAAAGAAGTTTTTTGACTGCTCTATACTCTTGGTAACTCTTTCATGAACACAGTCACTTTCAGCATGTATACTCACACAGCCATTCCACACGATAGACTTTAAGTCACATGAAACTAACACCCGCCCTCTGCTGTCCAAGATGCAAAAGAAGCTGGAAGGAGCCTTTTCTTTCCAGAGTGCATTAACTCTCTCTAGGGCATCAGCATCTAAGGGCAGATAAATCATCAGCCTGAAAAGCACACCTAAAAGAGGGAATAAGGAGAATGAAAACCTTGCATTTAAGACACGGCAAAGTCATGTTATGGCAGAAAGAAGTGAGTATGGGCCATCAGAAAGTAATCTTGTTTCAGAGGGCAGCAATGTCCTGCCTTTCGCATCTGTTCAGTGGCATATTGCACTGACCAGCAAACATATCTCTTTAACAAATACACAAAGTAGAATAAATCACTGCTTCTGGTTTTCGTGCCTTTGATAGAAGACAGCCTATAAAATATCACCAGCAGATAAACCACCTTCCTCAGCTTTGACAGGGTCCTTTGCAGCAGAAATGGTGTTTCCATCATTCAAGAAAAAAGACGGATATGTAGTGCCAGAAGTGGTACACAGCAAACAGAAGCATGAAGCATGAGCAGTGTAGGGAGGACCATATGGCTCACCTTTCTACAACTTTTAATTATGTCCCCCCAAATTATCTTATAGTTATCAATCAGTAGAAAGAAAAAAGAAAAGGATGAGTAAAAAAGAAGCATAACATAGGTAGTAAATGTCAAAAATATGGAGGCAAATGAGGTAGCTGTTTATTCCCAACCAATTTTCCCTTTTTTCAATCAAATAATTTTTACTGCAAAATAATAAAAAATTGAAACTTCTCAGCGTAGCAGGTGTCCAGAATCTGATTCATAAACAAACAATACATTGAACCAGCAGAACATTCTTTTGGCAGCATCAGAGGTTTTGCTGAACTTCAATAACACAAAATTATTATTTAAGGACTGTTAAGTGTCTTCCTGAGAAAGATATTCATTTTCTAAATCATCATTAGTTTGTTTGTTTTGAATAGAGCTTTGGCCAAGGTAAATTAAAATTAGTTGCTAGGAAACTAGCATAAAAGTGTTACTTATGAACAATGACTATCAAATTAAACACCGGCACCCTTCAGCATGCTTTTCACTCCCTGGTTACCCCTGTAGGAGTTCAGTAACTCCATAACACAACCTGTGAATTATTGGTCAATCAACAGGTACTGAAACAAAACACTGGCCAGTGAAATATTACAGAGATGGGGATATTTCAAAGATGTCAAGTAACGACACATTCATGGAGTGAGCAGGCAGGAAAAACAGCGAAATTCTGCCCATGTCTACAGAGAGGAAGATACTGTGCCGCTAGCCCATCCTTCTTAGAATCTGAATAAAAAGTAAATTTGATATAAAATCTAAATAAATAATCAAATAAATAAATTTAGATTAAGTATAGGTAATCAAAATAAAGTCTAGCAGGGAGACAGTTTTTTAAGACAAGCTACTCAAGAGACTCTGTAAATGCCTCCATTCTTAGAAGCAGCTTTAATAGAGGAGTGTATTTAGACACAAGCAAAGCCAATCACAGTTTTATCCTAAAAACAGACACTTATCCAAAGTAGAATATTTTTCCAAGACCTGTTCTTCCACTAGTATTTTGAATAATATCCTCTAACATAGGTAAGCTATTTCTTCTGCAGTTTATACTTTTGATAAATAAGTTTCACGTGTTCTTATGGGAAATATTATAATTATTGTGAGACCTCACAGGATGTGTCCAAAACATCTGCAACATAATCAACATGGTTAGCAAGAGTTGCTTTGCTGTCATTGTTTTGGAGTGAAAATATGTTGTATTATGCCATAAGGTCACATTTACATTTAGGAGTAAAAATGTTTTTTAATGTACATTTGGAGCTTCAGACTACATTCTCCTTTCTCTGCAATCCTGAAAGTGTTCATATGCCCTAAATCTGTCTCACGAAATATGCTAACTGACTTTTTAACCTTCTTTTTGTGGAGATTGGAATGAATGTCATAAATGCTTACAAGAATCACTTGACAGTACTTTGACATATCATTGTACTTCTGTACACTTGTTTTTATTATGGGTATTTCAGTTAATATATCTCACGCTAACACTCAAAAATTTAAAATCTCTTTGCCAAATTCCATATACTAAAACGATTAGAACCAGCTCAGTTCATCTGTCAAATATCCATCCCACCATGATTATGATTACTATCACTAATTAGAATACAAAACTCAGGATTCCTCAGTGTTTTGGCAAATCCCAACCACTAATCCAGCTGTTCATATGCACATTAATTTCAATAGCACTAAATATGACAGTATATAATTAGCAGTTTACCAATAGCCTTGAATAAGCTTAACCCTAATACTTACAGTCACTAATTCCTAGAGCAAAAGGCAAAAAGGAGTCGCTGTTAATATTTACTCTGATCTTTTGCACAATACATCTTCTGTGAATTAATTCTTCACTGGGCCACCATGCACTTTCAAAGAAAATACCTGTTTTTTATTAGAGATTCAGAAGAGCTGTCACAACTCTGGGTAAATTGCTACCATAATCAATTACCAAATTGTTTACTGTTTGTAAGCAGAAGCACAAAATAAAAACATGTCATATTTATACTCAGGAGTCTGCTCTTAACACAAGGAGCTAAATGAGGTCTGTACCAAGTGTAAATTTTCTGGGTAAATCTTGAGGCTTAAATCAACCCATTAGTAGCTACCAGTGCTGGGCACACTCCTACATTATGCAAACCAATGACATAGACATAGATTTGCCCCTGCCTGCAGTGATCCATGCAGTCCTGTCAAATAATACAGTAACATTATTCAACAGAACAGGGCACAGTCCACAGTCAAACACATTCACAGATTACTCTGTGCTATTCTGGATCTTGATTATGGACCCCAGGAATTACAATATTCCATTGTTTCTACTGATTTTGATATATGACCATGGAAGCCCTCCCCAAAGGATGAGTGAAAGGAATTCTGAATCTGTGCTGGGTGTTTTTACCTGGGAGAGCACAGGGCAGAGAAGACAACATACATAGCAAAGAATGAACTGCAGTGATGTATCCTAATACTGGCCTTCCTAGCATTGGTTTTTAAAATGTAGCAATGTGACAAAATTTATAGTAAAACAAATGTTCACATGAAAAATATTTTTTTACTCTTGCTTTGCTGATCTTCTCACACCCAGATCAAGTAAACAAACATACATATGTATATATAAACACACACACACATATTGTTTCTCTCATGCTCTATGTATAACCAACGTAGAGAACCAATTTATCTCTAAAGACCTCTTATATATATATATACACACACACACACATATATATATGTGTATATATATATATATATATATATATATATATAATAAACTTCCCCCTGTTGCATGCACAGGTTTGGTATAACTTGAAAACATTTTCTAAAGGCTAAGTAGCAAAACTAGCAGCCACCTTTAATTCTGTAATTCAATTATATTCTCAACAGTATGCAATAATGTGCCATGGACAACCATACACATGTTTTGGCATGTAACTCAAGTTGCTTTCCCTATTTCTTGAGCATTATCACCTGGAATGTATTTCAATTGCAGAATGAAATTCTCATTATTTAGAGTAATTGATATTCTTCAGTCTTCAATGACTACCTGCTAAAACTAGCCAGCATGTGGGATCAATTTTAATTTCACCAAAGACCGTTAGATTTAAAAATATGTAGTATTTAGTCATGTTTTTATATACATATATATATATATGTTTTTCTGTTAATTGGGAGTAATATCACTTCAAAATTAAGGTTGGATTCCACAGACATTTGAGAATACTTGATATAGAAATTGGTTCTGGTGCTTGTAGGGTTAATGAGCTGAGTCGTGACTACTTGTAACTGTCAAATTCTCTCCAAGGATAAATAATTAAAGCTTCAGGAAGAATAAGCACACAGGAAGTGGTGGAGATTGGATGTACGTAGGTGTTGAGGGCATTCATTTTTATCCAATCGCTGAATAAAAAGCACATTATTCATGCAATCTTGTTCATTCACTGGTACGTGACCTGCACCACAATAGAAGACTGCAGCATCCAGTGCTGAATTGAACTGCATTAGAGGCAAAGATGAGAGAGCTCCAACTGTATCAGCACACAGGAACAAAATGCCATGGTGTAGGTGTATACATAGCCTTCGGTTAATGCTATAATGAGATGAGTTACAGCTCTTATGACTAACACTGAAACAACACAAAAAAATATTGTTTCTTGTATTATTTTTTTCACTGGGGACAACAAAAATAGCAAATATTAACCTCAAAGTAAAATGTTCTTTCACTTTCTCTTCAGCTTAGATCTCCCAAATGTGTTGCTAATGATCACTTCAAAAAAAAAAAAAAAAAAAAAAAAAAAAAAAAAGTCCTTTAATTAGCAAAGAAAAAAATGTAATACATTGCAAAATTTGTGGTACAGAAATTAAATTTAAAAAATCAATAAAGTGAACACTTTAAGGTGTAAAATCTACAGCAAAGCAATCTTAGCAGTGAAGCAAAATATAAAATAACAATAATAATAATAATAATAATAAAAACTGCCGTGTGTTCCTGAAGGTTTTTTTAAAGCACAAGAACAACACTGCACCAAAATAGATTCCTTTGCCTTCACATTCCTATTTATGTCCCGTGTTTACTCACTGTGAATTCTATCTTTTGCTTGATTTATCATATGACTATTAACTACTACTTTAAATGCAGTTGCTTATTTGCTTGAATATTTGTACCTTATATATATAAAGTGAAACCCAAATAATACTCTAGTGAAAAAAATCTACTGATAATCATTAAAAAGTCATGTATCTATAATCCCTAACCAAAGTCCTTGGTTATTGGAAAGCAAAGTCCCAGCTAAAAGTGTTCCTATCATCTCCCCCCACTACCTACCCACTCTGGCACTTTTAAATACCAGATCAGTTACATCATTCTTAGTAGCAGATGTTGCAGCTTCTTATCTTATATCCAAGCATAGACAGAACCAATGAAGATTTTAACTCTCATTTGTCGTGAAAAATAATCATCCTACAGAAAAGCTTGAAGAATTTCATGATGGCATATTGGGGGGGGGGGGGGGGGGTTTAAAAATTACCAGAAAAAAAAAAAAAACAAAAAAAAACAAAAAAAAACTTTTATTTTGATGTGAAAGACATTAAGACACTGTCCAGCACATACTTAAAAAATACAGGAATGGGGGAAAGTAATTAGTTTCTAATCACAAACCAAAACAAGGAAACAAAACAAAACAAAACAAACAAAACAAAACAAAACAAAGTTAAAAAAAAAAAAAAAAAAAAAAAAAAAAAAAAAAAGGAGATTAGGAGATTTGAAAACTACCAATCTTGTTATTTAAACATATTCATTATCCTCCAAAGGGTAATGAAATGCTGTATCTGCAGAGAAAATCGATGCTGATGAGTAAAACAACGAAGGTCCTGACTTACACATTAACAGTAGGAAAAAAAGAAAAATCCTACATAGGTGGTCAAGAAAAAGGAGATAAAAGAAGGAAAAAAAAATAGACAAGAAATATCTCTGAAGACTAATTTAACAAGAGACCCACCAGAAATTTGCGACGGTGTTACGGCTCGTCCTCTAATATCTTTATTGATGATTTGGATGAGAGAATTGAGTGCACCCTCAGTAAATCTGCAGACAACATAAAGCTGGAGGGAAGTGTTGAGCTGCTGGAGGGTAGGAAGGCCATGCAGAGGGACGGGGACAGGATGGGTTGATGGGCAGAGGCCATCATGGCCAGCATGAGGTTCAACATAGCTAAGTGCTGGGTCCTTCACTTTGGCCTCATGCAGCGCTACAGGCTTGGGGCAGAGTGGCTGGAAAGATGTGCAGAAGAAAAGAATTTGGGGATGTTGGTTGATGCTTGCCTGAACACGAGCCGACAGTGTGTCCAGGTGGCCAAGAAGGCCAATGGCATCCTGGCTTGTATCAAGAATAGTATAGCCAGCAGGACCAGGGAGGTGATCATCCCCCTGTACTCTGCTCTGGTGAGGCCACACCTTGAGTACTGTGTTCAGCTTTGGGCCCCTCATTAAAAGAAGGACATCGAGGCCCTGGAAAGTGTCCAGAAAAGAGCTATGAAGCTGGTGAAGGGCCTGGAACACAAGTCCTGTGAGGAGCGGCTGAGGGAACTGAGGTTGCTTAGTCTGGAGACGATTAGCCTCAGGGGAGACCATATTGCTCTCTGCAACTGCCTGAAAGGAAGTTGCTGGGGAGCTGGGGGTCTGCCCCTTCTCACAGGTAACTAGTGATAGGACTAGAGGGAATGGCCTCAAGTTGCGCCAGGGGAGGTTTAGGTTGGACATTAGGTGAAATTTCTTCTCAGAACAAGTAGGCATTGGAATGAGTTGCCCAGGGAAGTGGTGGAGTCACCGTCCCTGGGGGTGTTCAAGGAAAGGTTGGACATGGGTCTTAGGGACATGGTTTAGTGGGTGATATTGATAGTAGGGTGATGGTTAGACCAGATGATCTTGAAGGTCTTTTCCAACCTTAATAATTCTATGAAATTTGGAAGTATATTAATGACTGTAATGGGACAAGTTTAATTTAGAAACAGCTGGTCAACTTAGAAATATCAAAGTCCTCAAAGATAAGTAGCTTTTTGTCTTGGACACAGCAACTAGGTTTCTTAACCCAGAACCGAAAATATTAACAGATATTACCAAAAGAAAATACATGGTATACTTCTAGTTAATAGTTTTTGTTTACAAAGGAATTGTTCCCTGATTACAAACTGCAGCAATACATAAAACATTTTATTGGAGAAATTCATAAAACACAAGAAGATAAATATAGTTATTATACTTGGAGAGTGTAAAAAATCTTTCATAGAACAGAATGGTCCTTTCAAAAGCACTGCTGCCAGATACAGAGTTAGGAACCAGCATGAAAGTTTGAATAACAAGTTGTTCTTCCTTCACCTGCATTAAAGCTAAGGACAGTGCTGCACAGAATTTGAAATAACAAATTGAAAATGGTGAGGTTTGTCCTCTATGTTCTTCATTGGTCACCTTATTCACTGAGTCCCTAGTACACAATTATATTACTATAATAGGACAGCATGAGATATAATTAATCAACAGAACATGAAATTGTCTTGTGTCCCAGTGATGTAGTACTAATGGCTATCAGTGTTGTAAAACGCTTGCCCTACACTTGAAGGAAATTAATCAACATAGTGATAAATTATATTATATAATTAAGCATTGATAATGTTGAATTCTAAGATTACCCAGCTCTTAGGTAAGCTCAAGTTTGTGTGATATTAACAACTGTGTGACATTATTGAAGAGAAAACAGTTTTCCTAAACATTGATAAAGAAAATAACATTAACCTCCCTCTACTGTTTAAAAATTACAAGATGATTAACTGCAACAGAAAGGTAACACAAGACTAACTCCATTTATCATGGCCAAGACATAAATTACCAGTCAAATTCATGATAGGTTCATTTCAGGGGTCGTCCCAAAAGAGGTTACGGACTGGGGAAAAGAGCGCCACTGGAAGCCAAATCTTTGACTGATTATTTTATGGAAAAGAGGAGATTATCCCAGTGTTAGTGGCATAGCCAGATAAACGATAAAGGTTTTCAATTCTAAAAAAAGATTGCTAATATCACATAGCTTTTACACTTCATGACTGCAATTTATCATATTTGTGGAAAATTAATTCCTAGATAATAAGAGGTTGACCAGAACAAATGAATCCTTACAGAGATACAGATAAGAGTGATTGATGACACCTATCAATGTTTGCTTGTAAAGTTCAAATATGTTAATGAGATCTCAGTACATTTAAAATAGCCACAGAAAGCTATCTCAAGTATAATTGTTGTATTTCAGCAGAAATGCAACCTGACTCTAATAGCAGCCAGATTTGTATCCTACCCTATGTAGCACATATTTCTGACACTAATATGCAGATTGGAGGTGGGGGTTTCCAGGTTCAATTCTAGTTTTGTAATTGGGTGGCTTGTCCCCTAAGTCCATTTTCAACACACCTAATTTTAATCACTTATCAGAGGGTCTTAAGTTAGTAGTTGAGTCATCCTAAATGTCTAAAAGTCTATGGAAAGAGATAGTCACCTGTAGAGGACAGATCAGATTTTACTGCAGCGGAATTACATTTACTGAATGCCCTACACTTAATTCAGACTGAAGCTATCTACATTAGCAGTTCAAATGTTTGAATAGCATTTGGAACAAATAAATTCCATCTAATCATTAAATGAGTTGTATACTTCTCTCTCCTAATTTAATCTTCTCATGAGCTGTTTTTGTGAAAAGCAACTTGGTGGCCTTTTAATCATCTTTGCTTCTGTATTTAGTACCTTTGAAAAGAGATCATTCTTCCTCCTTTATCATGTTGTTCCCTTAGGTGGAAAATGAGTAACAATCTGTTTTCTAGCAGACTAGCACAATAGCCTTTTTAGATAACTACAGGTGGGTGAGCAGCTTGACCACCTAATCACTCAGCATACTTTAAAAATATCCAAAATTCCCAAATATTTTGTCTGATGTTCAAGGATTTTCTGTTCCCATAACCCAAACATCTGCTCTTTCCCACATGTAATTATTCAGTTAAGATGAAGCCTGGGGAAGTAACTTCATGTAATGGTTTTATTCAAAATAATAATAATAATAATAATAATAATCAGGAAAGGTTTGAAAAAGCAAAATGTCTGACAAATAACTTGTTGATAGTTATAGTTAAACAATTTTCCTAAAATACAGGATACTATGTCAAGTCTTAGAAACTGGTAATAAGGAAAACTAGGCCTTATTGCCTCTTCTATTTCAACCATCTGCAAATTAACAATATGAATACTGGAAGCTATCTGGTAACTGTATAACATAATGATACAACTTCTAAGCCAAATATAGTTTGCTAAATAAAGACAAAACATGGAGTGCAATTTAAAAGTAGAAGCAAATATGAAAAAATAAAAATAAAAAATAAAAACAAAAAAAAAAGTTGAATTTTAAAGAACTTTAGATGTAATTATCTTCTGACTGCTAATTTATAACAAATACTTATTAAAAATGTTCTAGAAAAAAAGCTTCTCTCTTGGGAAAAAAAAAAAAAAAAAAAAAAAAAAAAAAAAAGCATATTCAAAACATCTTCAGGTCTACGTCAGGTCTATTTATCATAGTTGCTCAGAAAATTCACCTATACTTCTTTACTCATTACCAGTTTCTGCATTCTAGGAACATCATATGGAGATGCCAAGAATTTATTAGAGAGCTTGTCATACATACTAAGTACTAGCTTTTATTTGGAAAAAAAAAAAAAACGTCAAACCAAAACAACAACAATAACAACAACAAAAAAACACTGTTTCTTTTTTTATTATTCTCCTCTAAGAATCTGAGAGGCACTTTCACAGTAAATATTACAGGAAACTTTTCTACTTACACAGGGCCTCACTATATTTATTGGGATTTATTGCAGATATATACAGATACTACATTATAAACATTTCAGAAGAGGTAATATATTTCCTTATTCACATTGTAAGAATATTTGGAGATGAAGAAATACATGAATGAATAGATTAATGAACAAAAATACATTTAATTCAAGTGTAAAATGGAACAGTATTTCAGTTGTGTCATTAAATATTTTTCCTAGTCAGTATTCAGTAAGATAGAATTTTCTGTTGTAATGTCTAGAGACAAAGAAAGATCAGAAGCTAACACATGCTTCTCTCAGTAAAATATTTGTGGTGAGCCAGTTAAGGCCAGTGAAGCCCTTTAATCAACAATGGCACACAAACAGTGCAAGATTACAGGAATCTTTCTCATTTGCTTTAGATGTCTTCTTTTAAACTCAGCAAATCAGAATCTCTGTATTCTTATCCTTTCTGTTTACTTGAACAAAGTTCACTTTTTTTCCCTTTTACCTCCTCAGAGCTGCTACAGCTCCCCTCCCTCTCTGCCCAGGAGCAGTGGTGTGGCTGTTTGCTATATAACCTCATCCTGACATCCTTCTGGACTTGAGCCATTGATGTTCACTAAAATATTGTAACCAAAGGAAGAAAAGGCCCTCTTCTAGAAAACCAAACCTTTTTTTTTTTTTTTTTTCAATGATAGGGAACAAGGGTGCTAAAATGACATGCAGGTAGCAAAACCATCAGTCAAATCTCCATACGTGGTGTAACAAAAAGGCACAGGTGACCACAGCATCTGCAGTGTTGTTTTTTCTCTTCTCTAACTGGAGGCAGAGAATTGAATTCAAGGAACCTACTTTGTTCTGGTAATTACTTGCACTGGGAAAATTATTACACAGTTCTTTTCCAAATAACAGGTCTTTAGCATGTGGCTGCGTGTATGACTGCATGGCAGCACTTCTGGTTGAATGGTTAAAAAGGGAACCTGGCCCCCTCACCCACATATCTGATGCTGCAGAGAGAGGCATCCTCAATAATGCCTCACATAAAAGTGCAGCTGAAATCCTACCATTGAATGGTAAGGCGGCATCAGTCACTGCTACAGATCTTACTCAGAGTGCCATAAATATGGCATCAAACCACCTCAAAAAAACTGTGATCATGCTTACCAGATGCTAACAACATCCATTTCATTTAGTTTTGCCTTCCGCGCAGTGAAAAATATTGTAATTCTGGAGGAATTACTGTCAAAATCACAGCTCTAATTACATTCTGCCATTTTAAAGTGAGTGTATATGCATTTAATGTTTCTGAAGGTGTCACCCTGAATACTGAAATTCTCTGTTCATTCACAGAAGAAATACAATATTAACAGCCAATACGACAGCACCTTAATGTCTGCTAAGAAAAATCACCAAGGAAAGTAAGATTCAAGTGACTGTTTTCAACTTAAAAACTGAGGTATTTAGGCAGTTACATTTGTAGTGCTGCAAAGCACCTGGCTCCTTCGTTTTATACCACAGCAAGGATTCTGACATAGTTAAAATATATGAAGAACTTCTGCTCTTGGACTGTTTCAGGCTCTTCACCTTTGAATAAATCACATCTTTATCCCAGGAAAAGTTGAAAGATGAGCATACAAAGCATTCTATAGTGATAAAGCAGTATGTCCTCAACAAGCATGTTGTAGTAATGAAAGCTCAGTCTTATGATTGACTATATTAAAAAAGCAACAAATTCAAACGTATTTAAAGCCTCACTACCTAACTGCTCTCCTGGAAACATCATGAAAACCACACTGGATCAGGCAATTTGAAACAAAGTGTTACATTTTGGCAGCCTCGAGGAACATGTACTTTGGACAAATTAGGTAAACTATGGATTTACCCACACATCAGTCGTTCTTCCATGGATTGGTGAGGAACCTTGCTATAACTTAATGTCCTTCAGAAAGGTCTTTGCCCTTTCAGACCCTGCTCCCATCTCCAGAAGGGAGCTGATCGCAGTGACAAACCAACTCTACAAGTCATTGTCCCTCCCCCCCCCCCTCCCCCTCCCCCAATTTCCACATTCATTTTGATGTAACTATTCTAATTCTACCTTTTGAAAAATTAAAATATTAAACTTCCCAAAGGTTATTTTTTCCCACTCCTTCAGATATTAAGTTGATGGCTTAAATAAGGGGATACAGCTTTGAGTTAAGTAAAGACTGTCATTAGTTGTTACTAATTTACAGTAATTGGCTTTGGCTATATACAGATCAGATAAATGAGAGCACATGTTTAACTAACAGATGATACATTACAGGACTGTTTGCTTTAATTTATCGTCAATCATATGGAGCATTTTTATAACAAGTTTATTTTAGCATTATTCCATTCCAAAATTCTTCACTCAAACCTTTTTTTTTTTTTTTTTTTTTTTTTTTTCCCTTGTGGCTCCATCTGCTGATTAGAAAAATGTTACAAGGCACCATGGCAACGCTCACTATGCTATAAGACAAACTGAAGAAAGTTTTCAGACTCCTCAGGCAGAGCTCAGATATAGCAAAAATGCACAACAATGTCAGAGAAACACTCCGAATATATTATTTCATGTGATTTCATAGATATTATATATTTTTTATATTAATAAATATATATAATGCACAGCGTAGAAAAATTATCTTGCCCTAGTAAAATGTAATTTGGTATTTCATTGTTTCAACACATTTTGTTGTTTGAAATAAAACTCAAGCACTCTCGAAGCGTGACCTGGCAATTTTGATATCTAAACTTCACTGCTCGGCATCCAGATATCAATGTCAATGATCAATGTCACAAAGAGACAAGTGATACTCATAAGGATGAACTGCCAGGCACACGGGTTTAATCTCACTAGACTTCCTCTCCAGTCAGGAAAAAAAAAAAAAAAAAAAAAAAAAAAAAAGACTCTTACAGGAAAATTCAGAGAACAGACCAACAGACCAATCTTCCCTTTATAAAGGTGTATCTTTTTCACAAAAGAGACCTAGGTGACCAGCTATGCTATGATTAGATTGCCCTTTTGCCCTCAAAAGTCAAACCGGCCCTGATTTTCACTGAGGGCTCACTTTGTAGCAACACAGGTTAGTAACCAGTATCAAGCAGCAGGAAACAGAGCATGATCAAGCCACAGCATTCATTTTTTATGCAGCCTCCTATCTCACATGAAAAGAAAAATAATAAAATAAAAATAAAAAATAAAAAACCACCCCTACATCATCTATATTGTGTTAATTTATTCCTGCCAGATGCAGCTCATGAAGGATCAATCCCATCTCCTGCTTTCAGTCTGGATAGTGAGCCTGAATTTACCCTTTGGTATTTAATCTTCTTTTGCTTGCAAGCTTTCCTCAATCAAATATTTTAACAATAACAATACAATAATATAATAATACCATTGTGATAACAGACTGGTATAATCTGAATTTTCCCAAAGGCTGGGGGCTTGTTTCAGGTGTGTTTTGCCTGTGATGCAATGGTAGAACTGACCACAAAGGTCTTTGTAATCCATGCCTTCCCATGTGAAATTAAATGCTTTCTATCTGTCAAGACCCAACGTCCACTTATAACACCATCTACACAAAGCATAATCATTTCTAAGCAGCTTTTGTAAGGCTGAATGAAAACAACTGTGACTTAATCTAAGGTAACAACTAGTTTATGTGGTATACTGAAAAACACCCTTCCACTTCCACCCTTCCTTCCACTTCCACTTCCACCCATCCTTCTACTTCCACCCTTCCACCCCACTGCCAGTGTTTCTTCTGGTATGTCCCAAAAGAGATTTTTAACTCTAAAAACAAAAGTACAGTCACAGTTTTACACACTTCAGGGCTTTTTAAAGACTACCATTCCAGATTTATATCCTTGTCATATTGCAGCTGCAAACCAATAGCACTGACAAATTGATCCCAGTTCTTTCTAAAGACAGATGTAGAACTTTGTACTAAATTTACACTCTATTGGAAAGCTACATACAGCAGAAATCTAGCAATAGTCTTAACACACCAATTTGTAAAACAGTTTACCCAAGCTGAGAGGCTGAAGGAGGTGTCTCTTTGGGGATCAGGTTTAGATGACTATGGCAACTGTGTTTCCCCCTGGGGTCAAAGTTCAGTAATGATGTAGCTATATGCCATCTCCACCACTCACAGTGGTTTCCAGAGGCAGTAACTTGTGGTACATTTTGGCCAGCCCCCTGGTCTATGCAATACCGAGAGCCCAGGATGCACTCTGGCAGGCATGCTCCACAGGCACAGATATATGTACATCTACAGTTCAAAGCCAGTCAAGAACCTGATCCAAGCTTACAGGATCCCACTCTCCCAGTGTTGCAACTGCAGAGGTTATGTTACCAGACAGCCTGTCCCATAAGGCAGTAAGCAGACAACTAACAACATTGTTCTGCCTTCCTAAGGCATCAAGACAGTGATTTCCATAGCCTCTGCCATTTCATTAAGATTAAAATCAGCATGGCTAGCAAGAAGTTTATGGAATTTCACAGGAACAAAAATAAGAGGCAATTCATGAAGTCTGAGCTAGTGGTTGATGCTTTTTGAGATACAGTGCATCATATGACCTCTGTCCTGAGTCTGAGGATGGGGAGAACAAAGAACAAGAACTGCACGGCGAGACAAAGCTGGTAGCAGCTTGAAGTTTGGTGTCTTCTGGCATGAGAAAAAGCTCATAATATATATCCATTTTTCAACAGTGGAATCAGATGTAAAAATATCTGATGACTATTATGAAATATACTATTTACTGCCATTGTACTGCTCACCTACATCTTAGTCCAAAATCTATTAAGATGACCAAAGACTTCACTTATTTCAAGTCCAATCAAGTCCATGAGGATGGTTAACTCTAATGGGTGGGAATGGAAAACCCCATTTTTAGCACATCTGCAAGCTGGCAAAATGGGACCTGACTCAGTTTCCATGACAACCCTGCTGATGTGCTACTATAAACAACACAAAGGCATTAAGTTTTAATACCTATGCAGGCATCAGTTTGACTGTTTCTATTCTATGACTTTGCAGAACTTTATTATTATTATATTTACTTACTTATTTATTTGTTTATATAAGTTTGTATATACATGTATTCAGTGATGTAAGATTCAGCTATGGCCAAAACTTCAGTCAAGGATATTCTTAGTATAGCAAAAAAAAGCCATGTTTTCAAAAGTTCTTACAACAGGAACAGTTTAAGGCAAGGTCTGTGAATGCAGGTAATTCCTTTTCTTTGAATAAAGGATACAACCAGAAAAAAATGGAGGTTTCAAACTGACCATGTTGCCAATGTATATCAATTTTAGAAAGGAAGTAATCTAATCCAGTTTTTTGTTTGTTTATTTGTTTTGTTTTGCTTTTCAAGTCAGATTTGCAACGTTTCCCAAAACAGCAAGAGTGGGGCAAACGATATAAAGAGTTGAGTTTGGTGAATGCTTGTAGTCTGACAGGTAAGAAAGAATGAATGACCCTTGCAATTTTTTTTTCAAGGCAGAATCACCTACCTATATATGTTATAAGCATCCTGATGTTTCAAGCATCCTGATGGGGGTCTGTTATAGACCGCCGAACAAGGATGAGGGGGTGGACGAGGAGTTCTACAGACAGCTGAAAGAGGTTGCAAAATCGTCAGCGCTTGTTCTTGTGGGGGACTTTAACTTCCCAGACATATCCTGGAAGCACAACACAGCCCAGAGAAAGCAGTCCAGGAGGTTTCTGGAGAGCACGGAAGATAACTTCCTGACGCAGCTGGTTGGCGAGCCTACAAGAGGAGGTGCCCCGCTAGACCTTCTGTTCACTATCAGAGAAGGACTGGTGGGAGATGTGGTGGTCGGGGGCTGTCTTGGGCAGAGTGACCACGAAACAGTAGAGTTCTTGATACTTGGCGAAGTCAGGAAGGGAGCCAGTAAAACCTCTGTCTTGGACTTCCGGAGGTCTGACTTTGAGCTGTTCAGGACACTGGTTGTCAGAGTCCCTTGGGAGGTGGTTCTGAAGGAAAGAGGAGCCCAGGAAGGCTGGGCGCTCTTCAAGAAAGAAATCCTAATGGCTCAGGAGCGGTCTGTCCCCATGTGCCCAAAGACGAGCCGGCGCGGAAGAAGACCGGCCTGGCTGAACAGAGAGTTGTGGCTCGAGCTTAGGAGAAAAAAGAGGGTTTAGAATCTTTGGAAAAGAGGGTCGGCCACTCAAGGAGACTACAAGGATGTTGTGAGACGGTGCAGGGACAAAATTAGAAAGGCCAAAGTTCATCTGGAGCTCAATCTGGCTACTGCTGTTAAAGACAACAAAAAATGTTTTTATAAATATATCAATACCAAAAGGAGGACTAAGGAGAATCTCCACCCTTTACTGGATGTGGGGGGAAACTTAGTTACCAGAGACGAGGAAAAAGCTGAGGTGCTTAATGCCTTCTTTGCCTCAGTCTTTAGCAGCAAAACCAGTTGTTCTCTGGACGCCCAGTACCCTGAGCTGGTGGAAGGGGATGGGGAGCAGAATGTGCCCCCACAATCCACAAGGAGACATTTGGCGACCTGCTGCAGCATTTGGATGTATGAAGTTGATGAGGCCAGATGGGATCCACCCGAGGCTACTGAGAGAACTGGCGGAAGAGCTGGCCAAGCCGCTTTCCGTCATTTATCGACAGTCCTGGCTGTCGGGGGAGGTCCCACTTGACTGGCGGATAGCAAACATGACACCCATCTACAAGAAGGGCCGGAGGGTAGACCCGGGGAACTACAGGCCTGTTAGTTTAACATCAGGGCCAGGGAAACTCATGGAGCAGATTATCCTGGGCATCATCATGTGACAGTTGCAGGGCAAGCAAGCGATCAGGCCTAGTCAGCATGGGTTTATGAAGGGCAGGTCCTGCTTGACGAACCTGATCTCCTTCTATGACAAGGTGACATGCTTAGGGGATGAGGGAAAGGCTGTGGATGTGGTCTACCTTGACTTCAGTAAGGCATTTGACACCGTTCCCCACAGCATTCTCCTCAGGAAACTGGCTGCCCATGGCTTGGACTGGCATACGCTTCATTGGGTTAAGAGCTGGCTGGATGGCCGGGCCCAGAGAGTCTTAGTGAATGGAGTCAAATCCAGTTGGAGGCCGGTCACTAATGGAGTCCCCCATGTCTCGGGACTGGGGCCAGTCCTCTTTAACATCTTCATCGATGATCTGGATGAGGGGATTGAGTGCACCCTCCGTAAGTTTGCAGACGACACCAAGTTAGGTGCGTGTGTCGACGTGCTCGAGGGTAGGAAGGCTCTGCAAGATGATCTGGATAGGCTGGACCGATGGGCCGAGGCCAACGGTATGAAGTTCAACAAGGCCAAGTGCCGGGTCCTGCACCTGGGGCACAACAACCCCACACAGAGCTTCAGGCTGGGAGATGTGTGGATAGAAAGCTGCCTGGCAGAGAAGGACCTGGGAGTTTTGGTTGACAGTCGGCTGAATATGAGCCAGCAGTGTGCTCAGGCGGCCAAGAAGGCCAACAGCATCCTGGCTTGCATAAGAAACAGCATGGCCAGCAGGTCCAGGGAAGTGATTGTCCCCCTGTACTTGGCTCTGGTGAGGCCGCACCTTGAGTACTGTGTTCAGTTTTGGGCCCCTCACTACAAGAAGGACATGGAGGTGCTTGAGCGAGTCCAGAGAAGGGCTACGAAGCTGGTGAAGGGTCTGGAGAACAAGCCTTACGAGGAGCGGCTGAGGGAGCTGGGACTATTTAGCCTGGAGAAGAGGAGGCTCAGGGGCGACCTTAATGCACTCTACAGGTACCTGAAAGGAGGCTGTAGCGAGGTGGCGGTTGGTCTATTCTCCCACGTGCCTGGTGACAGGACGAGGGGGAATGGGCTAAAGTTGCTCCAGGGAAGGTTTAGGTTGGATATTAGGAAAAACTTCTTTACTGAAAGGGTTGTTAGTCACTGGAATAGGCTGCCCAGGGAAGTGGTTGAGTCACCATCCCTGGAGGTCTTTAAAAGATGTTTAGATGTAGAGCTTAGGGATATGGTTTAGGGGAAGACTTGTTAGCGTTAGGTCAGAGGTTGGACTCAGTGATCTTGTAGGTCTCTTCCAACCTACACAATTCTGTGATTCTGTGATTCTGAGATAACTATTCCATTATTTTCTGTATAGATAGTACACAGTATGTGTAACAGGAAAGTTTAACCAGTGGATATTTTTCTTTAGATGAAAGACTAAAAAGCTGGTTGTTAGAAAGATATAGGTGAAGCACTAAGGAACTAAAAATATGTGTACTTAATTATGAACAACAATGGCAACAAGTTTTACTTACCAAGACAAATTCAAAGTTCTGTGTATTTCCTGAAACAAATGACCATTCTAGTACCGAAAGTAAAGAAGCAAGGAAGGAAGTCACCAGGAACACGGCAGAATGTTGAGATGTATAAGCATGGATAAAAAATATAAATAGATTTAGCGTGTAAACTGGAGGATTCAAAATCATGGGAAAGAAATCAAATAACTATTCAGTGCAAGGGAAATATTTTGATATAAGCAGAACCAAAAATGACAACAAGAGAACAATACATGAGATGAGTTTCCATGAAATAAGGCAACAGGACTGAGTGAAATTGTGGGATAATATATATTCACAGGAGCAGAATGCATTTTATAGCCCTACATTTAATTAAAATCCCTACATACTGTTGAAACCCTACATACTGTTGAAATCACCCCCGGAACAATACACTGTTCTGAACGTGCTCGTCCCACGGAAGAGTAGTAAATGCTGATGTGAACTGAAGCAAGATGGTAATAGTGAATATAAGTTTAGCTTCATAATAGTAGGGATAGAAAAATCCAGGTGATACATAAGGAAAATAAAATATAAGATTAGATTCTGTAAACAGAATTGGTTGTTCCTGAAACTTCTGAAAACTAAGTTCTATTTAACTGCAGTGAAAAATGGGATTTGGAATGCCAGGAGAAACTGACACCACTTAAACATATTGCACTTTCTCCCATCTCTACTAAGTAGTCCAGACAGACCTCAGCCCTCGGCCTGACTCATCACTGAGCCTTCGGTGCCAGGCTCAGAAGAAAGAGGGATGGGAAGATCTGTCAGATGTGTGTGTGTGGTTCCTCGAAATGGGGAAACCCTGATGCCTGACAGGGTGACTTTTGGGATTTTTATGGGAGAGGTGTGGGAAATCTTATTCTTTAACATGTATTCTATGACATTTAGATTCTCCTACCTTCCAAATCTTTGTAAATGTTCCCTCGCTGTGACAAAGGTATTAATCACACGAGTGTTATTCTTTGAGATGAAAATATGTGCTCTCTGACCATAATCTGCAAAAAATCTGTCATGAAATTGTCTTCAAATGTTTAATGAACCAATTAAAATCATCTGAGCCAATAACTACAACTGCTAGTTTTCAAAGACCACTTTGTCATTTAACATGAAATCTGTGAGCCCTCCAGTGGCTATTTTAAATCTTATACTGTTACAATAAACACGAGACATAATATGTGTACATATATATATATGTTTTATTCAGATTCCGTTTGATTTTAATTGAATTCAGTCATCAGCTAGTACTCTAATTAAACATTGTATTGTGGCAACCTATTAAGAGGCTTTACAATACTTGCAAACCTCATATATTTTCAACTTAGATACACTTGCTTCCTCTCCTGTGTATGTGCAAAATGTACATGTTATTAGTTTTAAATATTTGAGGAATATTTACTTAAGGGGAAAAAAAAAAAAAAAAAAAAAAAAAAAAAAAGTCTGCATTGGGTTCAAATTCAAAATCCTAGCATCTAATTCTCTACTTCAATTCTATCCCTGGAAACAACAGACTTCTGAAAAATAAAAAAAAAATGAATAAATCATTTACAGGTTCCTCCAATATAAAAACAAGGATGTAGCTGATTTAACATGAACAAAAGAAGATGCTTGCTCTCACAAATAAGTTTGTTCAGCCATGGAACTCCCTGAAACAAGATACTGTGGATACAGAACATTTATATAGGCCTGTGAAATACAGACTATATAGACTGTGAAATTCATGAAACAACAATCCATCTTGGACTGTCACATGCAAACAAATCCCTGATCAGTGATGTGTAAGTCTAGAGAATGTGAGAAAGTATCACTGCATACTTCTCCAACTCTTACACTCTTCCCGAGGCATCCACTATAGAAAGCTGCAAAGACATGTTTGGCTAAAATGACCTTTTCTCAGATCAAGCACTGATGTTTTTAAGATTAAATAAAACCCATACTCTAACCATTTCAGCACTGTCCTAAAAATATTGAGCAAGTGAAAACATTCTGAGAGAGTTCATTGCAGAT
Source organism: Nettapus auritus (assembly GCA_011076525.1). Lineage (NCBI taxonomy): Eukaryota > Metazoa > Chordata > Aves > Anseriformes > Anatidae > Nettapus > Nettapus auritus. The sequence continues at coordinate 46,483,520 of CM021797.1, forward strand.
TTTCTTCTGTTGGTCCACTTTGAGATACTGTCATTTTGCACAGTCTACAAGACAAATCTGTGTGGGACTGTGCCTCCTCTGAGCATCTTCTTGTGCTTGACTCTACAGTCATTATACAGTATCATTCTGAATTTGCTATATGAGCCCTGGTTGCTATGGAAATCATCATCTCCTAAATTCAGTATTATTGATTTTGTTTAGCACGGGAACACTTCAGTGTGGCTTCTCTTCAGATCTGAGCTGTACTCTTTGGATAAGGTTCTGATCACTGCTTTTCCAAAAAGAGAGCTGAATAGAATTAAAGCTCCATGAGATGACATGACAACATAAGCCCCCAGACTGCAAGGATCTCCATGGATCTTGGGATCTCAGGCATTCTGTATTTCTATCCCCACCCTGCAGGCTGGGCTCCTTTATGACTTGGGAGTAATTTATTCATGAACACCTTCAAAATGCAGTTCTTGAATCAGCGCAGGTACTGGAAGGAGTATACATAATTTTATCTATTTCTCAAGTCAATTTATCCTCTCTCTGATGGCAAGGAATTCAGCTGGACTATTTTCAACATGTACACTAGCTTACTTAGAGAGAGCTAAACCATCAAAATACAGCATCATTCTCTAGTCTCTTCTCAAAGACCTAGTTCACATCCTTCTGTGAAATGAAAACCAAAAGATAAATAATCTATTTTTTTTAATTAAATGTGGGGAGGTTAATTAGCACACAAATAATCCCATGTTTATGAAAAGATTTTTCAGACTGAGTTAGGCAATAAATCCAAACTTAAGTATCTAAAATGAGACAAAGTAATTTTGAAGATCAAGTCTGCAAAGACAAATATTGTTAATTTCACACAGACAAGAAGTCTGATTTAAGTTCATAGGACCAGTGCTTTGAGGACTTCTGGGATGTGAAACATGAGGCAAATACCACATCAAAATCGCAGTCAAATAAAACATTTGCTTACAGAACTAAAAGAGACTGATTTTTCAGAGATTCTTGCTTTTTCAACAATAGGCTTTCATGTCTTCGAAGGCCTGTGCACCAAAGGCTGGAGGATATTTACTGTGGAGGCATTGGCATGTTTTTTTCCTCCTGTGTAGGTTCTTTGGTGTCTAGTAAGGTGTGAATTTAACTGTAATGCTTTGTCCCATCAGGGTGTTTTTGCTCTGTCTGGCCATTAGGTATCACAAAAACTACAATAATTTATTTACGAACATTTCTGTTAACTGAAATCAGCCAATAGCTTCAATTGAGCCAAAGCCAACAGAGAATACAATTGCTTAAGCCTTGTTTTCACATGAAACAGATTGAAAGTATAAATGCTCTGATAACAGTTCATGGATATATGAATGTGATTCACATAGAAATTATTCACAAATTATTAACTGTATATATGATACGACTCATGAAGAAGTTACAAAAGATTCCTTGACCTTTTTTTCAAATATCCCATAGAACTGAACAGAAAAAAAAAAAAAGCTGAAGAGAATTATAATGAGAAATTGTTTTGCAGACCACAGATGGGAAACTTTTCATCTTCCCCTTCTGTCAAAACTCACAGAAAATATTTTTATCCACCATAACTTAGATCCTGAACTCTGTATATGCAATAGTAAGTGGCACATGGGTCCTTCAGTATGACAGGTTTGATTTACCATACCCTACACAACTCTGTAGATGGCTTTGGTCACAACCAACAGGTTACACAAAGGGTTTAAGTCTGCTCCTGTCTAGATAAACGAAATCATCCAAAAAAGCCAATGTTCATGGTAAATCTGCAGTCCTGAAAACATTTTGTGCTAACTAGAGTCATACTATTTTCATACAGATTTCTGCTTCTCAAAATTATATGCGCCTACATAACAGCTACAGAAGAGAGGGAAAAGCTCAAGAACATTCTCTACATGTTTTTGTCATTTTCAGATTTTATTTTCTGTTTCAGCAGCAAAAGCTAATTGAACAGGGCTTCAAGCAGATGCATGCTTTCCATCAGAGTGGCTCATGTGTTTCTCCTAGCAGATGCACTATAGGCCTCTTCAGTTTGTTGTATGGCATGCTGTCAGCCAACAACTTGCATGCACGCGCAATATTTGGAAGTAAAATCTCAAATTCCAAGTTAAACTTCAGGATACACTTCATTATACGCCTTCAGGCTGCTGAGGCATGAGGGAATAGTAAGAGATGATCAGCAGCTTTCCTCTATAAATAATTTAGATGTTTGTTGTTCATTTATTTCCGATCTGGTTCAGAAGCTTCAAAGTCAGGATCTGGACCCACCACCTAATAAAGTGCCGGAGAGCCTTATTTCACACAAAATCACACAGATTGGATAAGGTTGGAAGGGATGTCTGAATTTTATCCGGTCAAACACCCCTGCTCAAGAAGGGCCACCAAAAGCCAGTTACCCAGGACTGTGTCCAGGCAGCTTTTGAATACCTTCAAGGACTGGGACTCCACCACTTCCCTGGTCAACATGTTTCATTGCTTGGTCACCCACACAGTTAAAAAGAAATAAATAAATAAAAATAAAATGTTTCCCAATGTTCAGGAGAAAATTCCTGTGCTTCATTTTCTGCCAGTTGCCTCTTGTCTGGGCACCACTGCCCAAAACTGGACACAGCACTCAAGGTGCATCCTCACTGGTGTTGAGGGGAGGGGAAGGATCACCTCCCTCAATCTGCTGGCAACGCTTTGCCCACTGGAGCCCAGGATACTGTCGACTTTCTTTGTGGCAAGGGCTCATGTTCAGCTTGGTGTCCACCAGTTCTCTTCTGCAGAGCAGCTTGCCAGCTAGGTGGCCCCCAGCATGATGCAGTGCATGGGGTTGTTCTTCCCCAGGTACAGGACTCTGCACTTGTTGAACTTCATGAGCTTCCCGTTAGACCATTCCTCCAGCCTGCCCAGGTCCCTGTGAACGGCAGCACAGTCCTCTGGTGTATCAGTCTTTCCTCCCAGATTTTTGTCATCTGCAAACTTGCTGAGGATACACTCCGTGCTACCATCCAGATCAACAGGAGATGTTAAATAAGACTGGACCCAGTATTGACCTCCGGGTTACAACACTAGTTATGGGCTTCCCAGCAGACTTTGTGCCACTGCTCTCCACTCTCTGGGCCTGGCTACTCAGACAGTTTTCAGTCCACCTCACTGTCTCTTTATCCAGCCCATGCTTCAGCAGCTTCTCTGTCAGGACCCCATACGTACAGTGTTGAAAGCCTTTTCCAAAGCTGAGGGAATAAAGAAAAAAAATAGATGAAGGAAGGAGCTGAAATGGCATTAGAGTACTAACAGAGTATGTCCTAACCCTGTATTGCTAAAAACAGTATGTTAGTCTTGTTAGCTCTGCCACTTAATTAACAAATACAGTTCTTCAGTCCTGATGAACAAGGACTTTCAAAATAATGAGGAATCTAAATGAAAACTGAATGCCCATCTACCTGAGAATCCTCTTAATCCTCTTTAAAATTATAATTCAGTATAATTGTATTTTCAGTAGAAGAAAAAGTTGCTTTAAAGGAACTCCAGGCTTTCAATTCTGAGTGTACTCAAAGGATGCTTATACATAGCATGACATTAAGGTCAATTTTCTGTGCTGTTTAACATGCATGAGATAAGCTGAAAGGTTGTAAATAAGGCACACATATAAAACATTTTCAGTCCAGCAGAATTGCTTTGTTGTGTTTTTCTCTCTTTTTCCATTATTAGATAATGCCATTCCTAACATACATTATTTAGTGTACCCCCGTCCTATGTATTAAAAGTAACTGTTGTTCTGCCATGAAAACTAAGCTAAAATAAAAAATAAAATATAATAATAATAATAATAATAATAAAGGTTTGTTTAATCCAGCTAACATCTTAGGAAAGTTACGGCTGGTTTGTACTTCTATGATTGCATTGGGATAATGTTACCTGTTAGATAAGCAAACTCCTTTTCTCCAATAGTTGTAAGGGTTGAGATTGGTGTAAATTTCATTGTTTAAATCTTCAGATTGCACTGCCAGTAAAAAAGAAAAAAAAACTTCGTTTCTGGCCTACTGCTAAAAGCGATGGTCCCTATACAAGCATAGGTGTTAGCACTAGTGCCTCGCACAGCTTCACGTTCGTTTCCCATCAGAACAGTTCCCAAACAGATGCACTGCAGGCTCAGAGGTAACACGTATGTTTCTGGTAGCACTGTGAAAGCAGAAAATTAAACTGGTCTTCTGTTTAGAAACAGTAAGGAGAGCAGGCAGGAGCACAGTGTAGGCACCGAAAACAGAACGTGAAGAAAAACAAAACGTGAGGACGAGAGGAGTGCCTTTCAGGCAACAAACACTGAGTTTATCTAATCCGAGGGTAACTGCCCCCGGGAAATACGACTGGAGTTCGGGAAAGCACAGAATTGGGTGTTTACATACTGAAGAAGTTTGGTGCCAAAAACAACGGGTATCTGAGGGGCTGCACCGCGTCTCGTCAATTTCTGGGAACTTGCCCCGAGTAGTTACTGCCAGAACATCTACTGTGCAGCTGCTCTTCTAGATAAGGACGCTGGCGAGCTGGCACCTGAGCACACTTGTGCCTCACGTCTGCCTGCGCACCGAACCGGAACCGAACACACTGCTGCGGCCAAACCAGAAGGAGACAGGAGGCAGTGCCTCGGGAGCTCCCTGCCTCAGGATACCCCGGGGCAGCCCCTTATTTTACAAGCAACACACAACCACTAGAGGCTACAGCACCACAAGCGTTTAATAGCAGGAACCCGGCAGGCTGTGAGGTGACAGGACCTGAGGGGGAGGGGAAGGGGGGGGAGGGCTAACGGGCGTTAACGGGCGCTAACGGGTACCGGAAGCCCCAGAAGCTACTGGAACCGCCCATCCCCACCAGCCTCCGACCAATCACCGTGCCGCTCCGGCTCACGTGGTCAGCCCGCTTCCCTCCCTGCCCCGCCCCTCCCGGCACCGCCCCCTGCCATTACGCAAACTGCCCCCTTCAGCTCCCCGGGATTGGCTGGTGGGGCGGCGGGGCGGGGCGGCGCGGCGCACCCATTGGCCTATTGGCCTATTGGCCGAGCCAGCGGGCCAATCGGCGACCGAGGTGTGGGATTCAAACGGAGCGGGCGCGGCCGTAGCGGTTAGTCGTCGGGGAGCTCTGACCGGACCGACCAACGGACTGACTGACCGACAGGCCGCTGCCGCCATGGCCCAGAAGCAGATCTACTATTCTGACAAGTACTTTGACGAGCAGTACGAGTACCGGTACGGCACCGCGGGGGTTGGGGGAGGCGGGAGGGGCCCTCCGGGGCTGGCGAGGTGCTGGCCTCCGCCCGTGGCGGCGCTGAGGTGGCTGCGGCTCCTCTGGGGTCGGCGGGGCAGCGCCTCGCCTCCAAGCCGGGGTAGCGGCGGGGGCGGGCCGCCCGCTGGCGGCGCCTCCTGGCCTGCCATGCTGGCGCTTCTCTCGCCGGCGTGCCCGGGAGGCGAGGCTGGGCGCCCGGAACCCGGCGGTCGGGAGGCGCCGCACGGCTGGGAGATGCGTGCCGTGTCGGTTGTGGCTCTGAGTGCGGGTGGAGGGTGCGTTTCCGTTAAACCGCCAGTATATGGAACGATTCGTGGCTCTGTGTCGAAGTACGGCGCTCACAAATGTATAAACAAAAAACCTGCAGGACTCTGCCGCTAGGTTTTCAACGGTATGTCAGTTACCGTTTGAAATTAATACAAAGTTCAGTCTCCCAAGCTTAGTTGAAAGCACTAGTATGAACTGTTTTTTTCTCCATATAGAGGTCGAGGACCTGTTAGCAGCTGACTCTGAAAGTTACTTGTCCTCAGAAACAAGACTTCAATACTTCGCTTATACAGTAAAGGAACTTGCAAATGCGAGAAGCAGGTCTTGTGTTTCTCATCTGACAGATCGGCCCCACAAACCAGCACTATAACTGCCATAGAAAATGTCTTGGTTACAAAATTCAAACATCAGGGACTTGATTGTTCTGACAGTGCAGAGTCATATTTTTCAAATCCCTGGTATGAAAGTCAATTGATAGCAATGTGTGCTTATGTACAAGTAACGTGACTAGACCATACAGGGGAATTAATCTTTTCTAGGATGTAGGTTGACTGTCTTAGTGTACAGTTGCATTAAAGATGTAATAATTAGTAGACAAAGCAAATATAAAACTGGATATTAGAATTGATGCTTCATAGTTGGTATCCTAGGAAAGGATAGGGAATGGCTGATATCTGTAAGTGAGCTCGCAAGCCATCTTTCAACAGAGATCTGTGCAGGTTTCGTAGGGTTTAGCATATGTAACATGCTATTACTAAACTTCTACAGGCACGTGATGCTGCCAAGAGAGCTCTTAAAAGAAGTTCCAAAAACCCATCTAATGTCTGAAGAGGAGTGGAGAAGACTTGGTGTTCAGCAGAGTCTCGGATGGGTTCATTATATGATCCACGAGCCAGGTAAGTACAGCTGAATAGGATTAGATGAACAGAAGAGTCTAAAATATCAACTGCCTGGTGCTTCAACTGAACTATGAAGTGTACAGTTGATCCTGCAGTTGAACCTAATTGGAATTCACTACTCCATGTTTAGTCAGTTTCTTGCTATTTCAGTCAGCAACATAAACACAGCAGCTTTTTTTAAACTTCACCCCTTATTCCAATAATTGGTCACAGAAAATGCTCTCTTCCAAGTATATCAGGCTATTGGTAGACAAAGCATGTTAGATTTGAAACTGTTTCTACAGAATTATATTTTTGTGAGCTCTTGAATGATGTTAGCATATCTTCATATTTTTATACCACAAAGCTGGCACACCTTACTAGAAAAACCTAGCAGATGCTTCTGTATACAAGCTCCTGCATAAGTGCTTTGAAAAATTTACTGTGCAGTTTGAGCTCTAGTTATACTGCCTACAAAATGCAGCACTAAAGCCAGTCTTTCAATTTACAGGGCACAAAGCCCTAACACCTCTCCAACAAGAATCTACTGAAGATGGCAATTCCTGATGCATTGCAGTCAGGCTTGCAAATGGTGATAGATGAATTGCAGCTAGTCCCATGAAATTCCAGGTTTCCAAAAATACAGATTTTAAAGAAATGAGAAGGCTAGTTTCTTAGAAAAAAAATTTAGTTGTCCAGAGTTTTCCTACTTCTTTTGAATGGGCTTTTTTTTTTTTTTGGTAGAGTTCATAGTGAAATTAGTTTAATGCTAACAAAAGCAGGCTGTATCAACTGACTTGATGCTTGACAGTGTGTACCTAACAAGGACAGTGTCGGCAGTTTTTCATACTGTTACATTAGCAAAGCTCACCAAGTACCTAATGTAGAGCAACAAGGCTAGTATCAACCCTGTATCTTCAGTACTTCCTTCCTGTACACATTCATGATACTGACAACCTTTGCTGTAAGTTTTCTGATTTTTTTAAATCAGCTGCTTGATTCAGGAAAGGTTACTGCAAAATTGTAGATGCTACATGTGGACACTTTTGTGGACTTGATTTATCAGTTTCTAATTTAATTAGTAAGGCTTAAATATTGTCCAAGGATTATTAAATGTATGAAATACCTCTAACCAAGACTTAGGGGCCAGACTGACTTTTTGTTCAATTTTATTTCTGCAGAGCCACACATTCTTCTCTTTAGAAGACCTCTTCCAAAGGATGAGCAGAAATGAACCACTGTCTTGAAATCGTCTCCTAAATCTTCTGGAACTTTATGTATATGAGTGTATATATGTTGGTAGTATTCAGTGAATACTTTAAAATGTACAAACATACATCTGTACCTGTGCATGAGCTGTATTATTCACAGCAACAAAGCTCAGTCAAATGCAATTCCAAGTAGGCTGCTATCTGTTCAAAGAGTAATGAAATTATCTTCTTTACTGTTAATGTGTCTATCTTACTTTGCATTGAATTTTCTTTATTAAAGTATATCTACTGCATGTTCTGACTAGATGATCACTTGTTACCTTTGTTCTGTAACTTTTGCACTCAGCTTTTCTGCTGCTGTTGCGTGCTCAAATCCAATGGTGCAACTGTTCAATAGCAGACAAAAATAAAACTTTTTAATGATCTATAAAACCTAAATGTCGAGAGTTCTAACTCACCAGGCAAAACAACTTGTCAAACACATCAAGAGTACCTCCTTCAGAGCAACAAACATGGTGAAGCTGTTTTGTTTCTCTGCAGGAATTTTCTTACGCTACAGGCCAAAATTTCTAATCCTGATTTGAATTAGTGTTATAAAAAAAATCAAGTTGGGGGTAAATAAAGTGGGCTATGCAACTGCCTCTACTTAGCTGCAATATGGTAACTGCAGACAACCTCAAGATACAGCTGGCAGTGGAAGGTGAAATTCAGACTAGCTACTGATGTCCTGAAATAAAAGGACTGGAGCTGATACAGGTCATAATGGGAATAAATGTCCTGCAATTATTTGGTATAAGCTTGTCCTAAGGTGTCAAATAACAGTTAAAGTATTTGATAAAACTTTT
>CM021797.1:46492397-46572765 GCA_011076525.1 Nettapus auritus
CCGGAGGGGGCTGCCGGAGCCTGCCCTCGGCATGTCGGCGGAGCGGCGGCCAGCACCGCTGCGAGGCGCCGAGGTAAGGCCGGCCGCGGCGCTCCGGCAGGCCCGGGGTGGCGGCGGGGCCGGGCCGGGGATCGCCCCCGGGGGTGTCGCGAAGCCTCGCCCGTGCTCGTGGCCGCCGGCGCTGCCGCGACGGGCACAGAAACCCGCTGCGGAAGGGACTGGTGGCGGCCGCTCGATGCGCTGCGGTGAACACCGGCTGGTGTCGGTGTCCCGGCGTGTGGGCACCCCGCGCAACTCGGTGGTGGTTCGGGGCCAGTGGGAAGTCCACCCGAACGGATGGGTGTCGAACCAGAAATGGGAAGGCTTGGTAATGAAGCGTTCGTTTCGCACAGACTGCCTTAAAATACAGAGGTAAACAAAGACAGCCGTTATGGTCACACGCGTGCAGCCTCAGACCTTGCAGCAGTGCTAGTCAGGAGTTTGAGCTTACACTGTTCATCCCAGTGCTTTCTGAAACGGACCCGTGTGACTATTAACAATAACGTTGGGATTAAAGGAAATAATGCTCCAGAGTAGTCACGTTTCTGTTAGGGTTCCTTCGTTTTTCTTCACCCTCTATTTCTTTTTGGTGAACCTGGTTGCTTTGCATGCTTTGTTAGAGCAACGAGAGCGAACTAACGCTCTTTGGTGTCAGCTGTGCGCACGGGAGTGAATGTTTTTCACTTGCAATGTTAATCTCAAAATGCATGTAGCCAAAAAACGTTTTGTTTCTCAGGGCGTCAAGTTATCAGCAGAGGTCAAACCGTTTGTCCCAAAACATGCAGTGGTAACCGTGGCATGGTCAGAACCCTCAGCAGCATGTGTCTTTCCTAGGTACTTAACCACATGCTACCCGTTTGTTCAGGAACCGTCTTTGGATAAGTATGTACATTTTCTGGATCTTATTTCTTGGGGGATTCTAGCTGTCCCGTTTCGGACGTTGAGTGCTCCTGGAAAGTCAAAGCTCTGATATGTTGATGTTCTGACTCGAGATATGCTCCACCTGTTGTCCTCAGGGTTTAGATTTGTGCATTTCTGTTGTTTGGGTGTATGTCTGGTCCCTCGTCTCCTGTTCCCAAGGCCCTGTATCGTTAAGGAGTATTACAGAGAGTTTGTTGGTCTGTAATGACACACCTGGCTGCCTCCTGCTCTGGAAGGAGTGGAATCCAGTCCTTGAGTGAAGGAACGGCTGTGTTAGGACAGGGCTGGGATAGAGACAGTCATATAAAAGCAAGAGGAAGATCCTCCGAGAGGGTTTTTCCTGTTACAAAACATTTAAATATTGCATGGATTTACTCCTGAATCTCCTCGCCACAACCTGCACAGCCCCAGAAGGGCAATTTTAGTAAGAATTCTAGAGGTTCCTGAAAGTGTGCAGTTTTTTGTTTGTTTGTTTTGTTTTGTTTCCTTAAGGAGGCCTGAAAACAGGCATTCATGGTAGATTTGTAAGTGCATTGTTAACCCCAGAGCTGTCTAGAAAAAGGCCCGCATCCTAGGATAGGAAATAATTGAGTATCATAATAATCTTGTGATGCTACTGAGATCTCTAGTTGCATCTCAGGATCTCAAAACTCTAAATACTTAATTAACTTTGCAGTTATTGCAAAATTACGTCCTTTCAAGTTCAGTTAGAACCTTAGAGAACACATTAATTGTAGTCTTTCTTAGCACCTCAGCCCTATTATCTCACAGGGATTCTGAGTACTTTCAAAACATCTTTATTTGTGATGTAAGTTTAACTTTGAGGTGAGTATGGCCTCATCTCTGGTATTTTTTAGCATTAAAAAAATGGCAGACAGAAGCAGTATTTTCATTAATCTTTTGCCTTGCTGGGACTGAGCCATAGTTATTATTGTGACTCAGAGTTACTACCTTTTTTTCCCTGAACGTTGTGATTGCAGGAGTTATTTTTGACTATAGTTTATCAGAATTCCAATAAGCATCTTGTTCTGATGGGAGCGTTTTTCTGTTTTTCATCATCTACCCAAGGTTGAGATGTTGTCAGCTTCGTGCTGAACAGCTTTAAAAATTACATAGACCTTTATTTTTCCCTCCCTCTTCTTTCCTATTACGCTGTCTTCATCTCAGCACAACAGCTGAGAAATGTCCTTCCTCCCCCCCTAATCAAGTGTGGACCTCAGCATGCAGTTTCTCTAGAAATTATAGAATGAAATTGGAAGGGAACTTTGGGTACACATTTGAAGGAAGAAGGCATGAATTAGACAAGTACTTTGTATGTTGTACATGCCTTTTACCCAGTAAGATGCTGTACTCATACTTTGTTAATATTGTTATTATGGCATTTTAGGATAGATTTCACTGTTCAGTGCTTGTATTTTTGTAGTCAAGTGTGTAATGCATGTTGTGTAGTTATACTGTGCGTTTGGTTTGTTTCACAAGAAAAAGCTGGCCAAAATAAGACCAAAGAAAGCTAGTTACCTTAAACTGAAATGAGGGCTATAAATATAAAGCATGCTAAGTTTGCAACTTGGAAACAGATAACACCTGTATTTTTAAATATTTCATAAGCTGCATGTTGTATCCAAAACAAAATACATATTTTTTAAACAACCTGTAGCAGTGAGCAAATACTTAATTGCAATAACGTGGAATACTTTTCTTTTGAAATATAGCTTTCTTGTTAAACAAATCCTTCAGACCAGGAATGGTATGTTTATCTAGGCACCGAGTATATGCTGAAGATTTACCCCGGGATGACTTCTCATCTCTTTCTCAATGTCCATCACATAGTGTTATGGGAGATCCTGCAGTCCGTGAATACTCCAGCAGCTCTTACTCACCTGATGTTGTTTCAAATATGTATCCAATAGCTGGCTCACACCATCCTCACACCAACCCAGCACACTGTAATGACTCTGGCATAGTTAGTGAATCTGCCGAGCAAAAGTATCCAATCAGACAAGAAAGTAAGAATCTTTCAAAGGTGAGCAAAATACACTGTTTTTAAAAGTTACGACCTTGTTTTAAATCAGTCTGAATGTTTTCTTCCTTTTTAAAGTGATTAATCGCTCTCTGTTCCTGCAGCAGCAATGAATGGTGGTTAAAGAGGATGTTAGCGTTAAGGAGCCCAACTTCGGGTTTTGAAGGAGTTCATGGAATTCTACAATTCAAGCTGATACAGTTTTTCAAGCAGCATTTTTGGAACTCGAGAGGAATGCATTGCTTTTCCTAAGAAAGTAACATCTGGAGAAAAACAAAAACAAAACAAAACATTCACTCGTGAACCATGCTTTCCTTCATTCACTGTTTGGGCTTTCAGGGTCAGGAGGTTTCTAAGCCATTAGCAGCCTCCGTGAACGTGAATTATAGAGAACTTGTGGCTGTGATCAGCTACGTGGCCAATATGCGATCGTGTCATGTATATTGTTGAAGGATTTCCAAGACCTGTTACAGTAGAAAACAGTCCCCATGAGAATAAGAGTGGAGAGGGAAGAAAGGCTCACGTTAGAAATGCTCTCTTGCAATCAAAAGTGGAACAGATGTTCAGTGAACACCTTCAGAGAATTTTGTGTGTCTGTCTGTTAGGGATAAATTTCCTGAAGCTTGTTTTCAGAACAGATACATTTTCTAACAAAACAAAACAAAAGGCAAATTCCTCAAAATACAAAAATCAGAAAAAAAATAATAATAATAATAATAATAATAATAATTTAAAAAAATCACAGGTGTTGCTAAACCATATGCACATGTGTGGTTAGGTATTGTGTCTGCTGGATTTTCCGAGGCTGCTTCTGTTTCCAGCAGGTCTAAGTAATCTGTTCTTAGGTCCACATCTCTCTGGTGGACCTAACTGCCTGACAGAGACCTGGTAACTTCATCGGGTTGAAGCTGCAAGATTAGGTCCTAAAAATGCAATTACTCGACATAAGGTGTAAAAGCCAGAGACCTGAAATTAGCATTTTTCTTCCCGAGGGAAAATCAAACGCTGAAGCTCTCTGGGGAGGTGACTGGCTGAGTTAACATGGGTGAAGTAATGTGAAGAAATTGAGTTTAACTTTTGTGGGGAGTTCTGTGATCTTCGTAAGCCTGGGCTGAGCTGAGTACAGTTTGACAGTCTTTTTGGCACTGCTCCTGTCATTTACATTTTGTGATCTTTAAGAGAGAAATTACTGTTTTTTTGTGTCTTTGCATTTATGTGATCATATCTAAGGCTTTAACAATTTGGTGTTCAAGGTCAGAAAATACCTCATCCTCCTACCCAAGGAAATGGTATTGGTGCTGGATGTACTTCGAATTTAGTCCAGAACCCTCTAATCAGAAAGAGTTAATCCATGCATCTGGGTTGATACAGCGTGGTTTGCATAGGTGCTAACCTTGTCCTTTTTCCTTGTCTGCCATACTGATTCCTGAGCCCAGCTCTGCCAAAAAAAAAAAAAAGGTTTATTGTGACCATCACAAGGCTTCAGGACTTTGGTGTAGTGTAGGTGAATTGCTTCCTTTACTGGGAATGTGTATCTGTATCTTTTCTACTTACTTTCTGCGAGTGTTTGGACTGCTGTTACGTCAGTCTTGCCTGGTTTTGGCCACAGTATGTAGTTTAGTCAAAAGCTTGGAATGCTTTTAGGATTTTAGTCCTTTTCTAGAAGAAACTCAGTCTTAGAAAGTCAGACTGGACAATTTAAGACCAAATGATTTTGAACTTTTGACAATACTATGATTAATTTTAATGAGATCCTAAAACACAGTTGCACAGAAGCATGGAATAATCTCTTTTCCATGGGCTTCAAGTAGCACAGTTAAAAAGTAACAAGGTAGATAAAATTCAGTAACAAATCACTTACTGGCTGTTCCTGGGTTTGTTGGTTATTTGTGGTTATGGTTTAGTGTTTGTGATGTATTAACTTCATTTTCAAGCTTCAGGTGCACAGTTAGTTATCTTAGTTTTACTAAGTTCAAGTAGGATCAACTAAATATGTCACAAATACATTGCAGCAGAGGAGATCAAAAGAGGGTGAGAAAAAATCGGACAAGAAAAAGCATGATGGAGAGGAGTCTTCTGTCAGAATCGTGAACAGAACTTCGTTCCAGACCTCTGCATGCAGCAGAGATTCCGTGAAGCCAGGTATAAATGGCTTGTTTGGTTTGAGACACATAGAATAGATGTAAAATATTTTGACTGTGTTATAACCCCTGGTTTGTGATCATCTTTCTATATCTAGAGTGGTTAAGGAACAGGATTTTTACTATGACTTTTTGACAACAGATGGTAATATCTTTGTGCTGATTGCACAAGCTCATGTAAATTGATATAAAAATTTCCTAAGCAAGCATCAGAATTTACAGTTGCTTGTCAATTTGTTGTTGTTTATACAAGTTGGTTATAATCACTAGGGCTTGGTTTGTTTGGTTTTTTTTTACTGTGAGGTGTGTATAGCAGTCGTTCTTGTAACAGTTGCAGTAGCTATGTCAACTGGTGTGCTGTAAGACATACAGAGATGATCATGAGCAAGTTTTATTTTTTAGACTTTACATGCTTTATTCAGACAGGTTCAATAAAACTGCAAGTAAGAAGTCAACTCAGACTCCAAAAATAGAGTCTCTTCCTGTACCTGCCTTTGAAACTACTATTTTGGATTTCCACAAGTCACAGAGTTGGGGAAGCAGTGGGACATGGAATGTACATCATAAAAATGGACCAGCATGTTCAGCGGAAAGTAACGTTACGTGCCTTAGTCAACCACAGATGTCTCCTTTGTTGAACACAGAGGTTAGCTAATGCTTTCATGTTGCAGAACTCATAAAAAATATATTTTTTTTTTCCAAAATTCAAGAAACTGTTCTTGCATTATGTTAATAGCTGTTTAAGTAGCTTGCAAATGGGAAGTTTCATAGCTGGAGGTTTTATACTTCTTTTCTCTTTTTCTCACTGTTCCTTTGTTGACTGGTGCTGTGAGCAGATACAGGAAAGCCAAGTACTATGACAGTTTAGATCGGTAATACTGACACATTCAGCAGTATGCCAAGCATGTTGAATCAGAGTTTTCAACAGTGGTTATGGATGACTGATTTTGAAAAAATCCAAATAGCATGAGACTTCCAGTACCTTTCAGTGGAAAACTGCTTGTGATGGAGAGAATACCTTTTTGCTGTTCCTTTATTTCATTGCTAGTTTGAGTTTGGTGATGGACTTTGTTTTTGGTGTTCTTGGGAGATGAAGAATGAACAAGAAAATGTTTTAGAATCATTCTTTGGGTAATTTTGTAAAACGGAAGTAGGCATCTTAATTGTACAACACAGGAAAAGCATCTGCTTATATTTTATAATACAATGAGGTCCAAATGATGATTCCATTAAGAATAGCAACAAAAAAGGTGGGCTGCAAAATTCCCTACACCTCTGTTTGCATGGGTTGAGGATTTTTTTTTTTTTTAAATTTTAAGTTTTAGCTCTGTTTAGGTAAGTGTTTTTGTTTATATTTGTATGACACCTTACTCTATTTTACAGGAAGATACTTCTGTGGAAAACAAAGCCCCATCAAGAAATTTAAAAGAAACAGTACCCAGTGTAATTCCCTCTTCATTTGGTGGTGGAGGTAAGTGCTACAGACATCAATTATGTCCACATATTTGAACTGCTTGTACTTATCAATTTGCAAAAATTAAGTATTGCCAGGATCTGCTGAACTATAAACGAGGAATTAGACAGCAAGCTCATGAAGAAAAAAAAAGCTTTTGCAATTTCTTTCAGATGAGGTGACCACTTATAACTCATTCTTGCATATTCTTTCATTAGCAGATCAAAACTGGGGTTGTCCGCTTTCTGTGTTGTCTCTCTGACGTTGAAAGGCTAACGTTGCTGTTGTTGCCTTCTGCGTTGTTTATAAGGAGAGGAAGTGATGCATCTTGATTATTGGAATTCTGCTTAGTAATTTTCAGATTTTTTAAAAAATAAATGTGACTCATATTTGATCAGTCTTGAGAAGCAAATTTGTTTTAAATAGCTGTCAGTGTAGTGTCTAGTATGTACTCTTTTTATATTCTGTGGAATATGTTATTTCTGTCAAAGTTGCTGAAGATTTGTCCAAGGATAAAGTTATTCCGATAACTTTGAAGTCATCTGGTGACATTTTTCCCCAAATGCTGCTGTCAGCTGCTGAATAAAGCTGATGTTTGAAATAAATGTTAGGGTTAACCTTGGATGCCCACCAAGCTGTACTCCCCCTCCTCAGCAGGCCAGAGGGAGAAAATAAGATGGAAAAGCTTGTGGATAGATAAATGCAGATAGTTAAAGATAAAGACAGGGAGATTGCTTACCAGTTACCATCAGAGGCAAAACAGACTCAGCTTGGAGTAGATGAATTTAATTTATTGCCAATGAAAAATAGAGTAGATGGTGAGAAACAAGGACAGCCCTAAACTGGCCTTCCCTGCACCCCCAACCTTATCCCAGGCTCAACCTCACTCCTCCTCTCCCAAGTCTTCCACCTCCTCCGACCATGTGGCACAGGGGAACAGGAATGGGGGCTGTGGTCAGTCCCTAATACTTCATCTCCGCCGCTCCTTCACGTCTTTGCTGTTAAATCACTATTGACCCTGTGTCTTCTGAATATTTGAGAAATATTTTGTGACATCTTTGGATATCACTTTTTTTTTTTTTTTTTCTGCAACAGCATTTCCTGATGCATCTACGGATGGCTCTGCTCAGCCACATCTGTCTTGGGCTATGGTACTTTCACAGCCCCCAAAGAAAGCTATGTTGTCGTCAGCATCTGAAGGTCTTCCCAGAGGCAAAGGAAAGCAGGATAGTCAAGTAATGGTACTTGATAATTATCTGCTTTAAGCTAATTTATGTTACTGTGTGATCCTGTCTCTTGCTGTGAGACACTGCCTTTTTTTCTTAGATACTGTATAATGTCAACTTCTAGTGTAACTTTTAAGAAGTAATTTAAAGTTACATTGTCCTTTTTTTTTTTTTTCTTCACTTGTCAAAAAAGAATAACTAGGTATCAGAAAAACAATGCAAATCCAGAAACACAAAATTCCAAAATAGCTGATTTTAATATGCCACTTTTAGGCTGGACTTTGTTGAAATTCCCACATTCTGAAACAGGAACAAAACATGGAAATCTTGTGCTACCTGGGTGGAAATTTCATATTGGAGTCTCAGTAGTCCAGATATGTTCTGATAATTATTTAATGTGCTTCAAATGAAAAGTTCTTGCAGTACTTCTGAGTTACTAAGACCTCTTGAATTTTCTAGCCTAAGCTGACTAAGATGCATGTTATTTGTGTGTGGTCACTCTTGTGTTATTTTCATAGGTGATAATTAAATAAATCAATTTCTAGTAGTCATACCCCATGATTTTTGTTAACAGGCAGAAACAAAAACTGATGCTAATGAAACTGAGCCTGAAGAAGTGTCAGCAAAGAAGAAAAAAAAGAAAAAGAAGAAAAAGAAAAACAAGTCACCCACTGATGTAGAAAAACCTCAGAATGAACCTACTGCAATACAGGAACCACCAAGGATTGAGGTACATATAGTGAGGAGGTTTTTGTTGTGATAATTTTTTTTAGTGTTGTGAGTGTGTATTGGAAGACCAGGTGTTAGTCAGCTTTCCACACATTCCAGTTCAAATGCCATTAGTAGAGGAAATTGGGTCATGTCCATGTCAGTTAAGATTTTTGTTAGAAGTTACAGGTGGGGAGTGGTTGTGCCTTTTGACTTATCAGGGATTGAAGTAGCATAATTGTGCAGGAAAGACTGGAGAATCTGGATGTTAACAGGTTCCAATAAAAGGCAGATTTCCTAAATGAAAAATATTGCGCAGTAGCTGTTTCAGAAAGCAAAGCGTGCTTTCTGAAGTGGATGGGGAGTATACTTGGCACCGTAGTGTGCCACAGTATTAAAGCATGCGGTATTGGTAATGTGCTTCAGCAGGTTACAACAGTAACCACATGTGTTGTTTTATTTGTTTGATGTAGTGTATGTAATGTTCAGTCTGTGGAACGACAACATAAAGAAGCCCTCTTGGATGGCTTCTGTTCTGTACATTTTAACATTGAATATATGTCAGAACTGTCATTACATGCATGGTTCATTGTGCTGGTAGGGAAAAAGAAATGACTATTAACAGACTTTTTGAATTGAATTTTGGATAGAATCAAAGTTCTGCATGATCTTTCCTGCGTTACAATTCCCCCCCCGCTTTTTTTTTTATGACATGCCAAAATAGAATATCTGATCTATGAATGACTTATCTAAACAGAAATAATGGCAGGAATTATGGTAAATAGTAGGAAGGTAATGGTACTGATGAAGATAAAAAAAGGAAAAAAGAAATCACAGGATCATAGAATGTACACATTGCACTGAAATCCATGATGTGGATGCAGCATCTGGGGTGGTAGTTGGAACAGCTTTCAGAGCCTCCTGGTTTGATAGGAAAGCTTGGGTGTGAAAAATGCATGAGATGCTTGTATGATATTCTTGAAATAGAAGAGCATAAAAGGATTGTGCACATGGAACTTCTGGGGACCTGGAGAACTTAAGAAAGTTCTGTATTTGCAGCTGCTCACTGGAGGAATGTACTGGAATGCTTACTAGATTTTGTAAAAGTCACTGATTAATAGAAACTCCTAATATACATAAAGTACTGCATGTGGGGAAAAGTAATCCTGTTTTTATGTCCACAATGGATGTCTCTGAACCAGGTATTTTCCCTGACAGAAGTTATTAGTAACAGCATCAAATCAGTCCAGTGCTAGTAGTACTGGTCAAACATGCAAGCAGTGTTATGAATTATTCATAGAAAAATAGGAAAGAAAACGGAAAACATTATGACAACATATACATCCAGGACAGATCTGATCTAAATAGAATGTGGATACTAGTTTGTGTGCCCCTTAGTCCTTAAAAAAAAAATACACATACCTGAACTAAAAAAAGATAGAGGGCTCTGACAACGATCAAAGGTATCAAGCTGTTCCTGTGGGAGGCAAGACTGAGTAAATTAAGATTTCGTGGTCTATAAAATAGATATCTTAGAAGGAATCAAAGGAGACGAGAATAAAAAAGGAGATTAGTTGCTTATTTTCATTATTTTGTTTTATGACCTCTGTTTTTTCTACATAATGAGTTAAGAACAAATATAAGGAGGTACTACACCACTCTTGAGTGCTAGATTTTAACTATTCCCTTTATTACAAGATGTTGCAAATGCCAGAATTTTATGTAAATTCAATGAGTGATTGGACAAACTGAAATAAATATTTGTTCTACTGAGGGCTATTTAAATCCAAAGATACTAACTCTGGTCGAAGAAATCCTTAAGATGGAAGAGTGCATTCATGAAACATTTTCCCTTTCTTCCAGTCCTCTTTTGACCTACTTGCAACCTTCTTCTGAAATAATTTATTGAGTTAGGTGTGTCTGCACAGACTGAGCTTGCTTGTTCTTAAACATGCTAACTTGGGCTGTTTATACGAAGTCCTCCAGGCTCCAGAAGAAGTGTCAGTATGTTCAGCAGTATTGTCACAGCTGAAAAGGCCTCTCAAAAAAACAGAAAGTGGGAGGAAAAGCAACTGAATTGAAACCATGCTGGTGGTTTGGGGTCACTCTGACTGAAGCTCTCCCGGGTATAAAGTGGCCTGTGTAGAGCAAGCTCCACCCTGTCTGTACCAGTGGCTTAATTAATCCAGAATCTGGATCCTTTGCTATTAAAATTTGCTAAGTGTCTAAGGCTACACAATCACTTGAGTGATTTATCTGTTTATTTCTGTACTGTAGTCAAGAGTTATTACCCCTTCTCCTGCCCTTTTGTTCTTCACCACTAACATGTTTAAGGCAGAATTGCACAGCTGGAGACTGTACTGGAAGAAGAGGGTAGTTGTTTGCAAGGCTGTTAAATGGTCTGAAAAACACTCCTTTAGGAGCCATTTATGTCTAATTATTTGTATCAGCTGACATCAATAACAAGCTGCTGTTGGAAACATTTCTTTCCTAGCTCTTTCAGCCCTGAATTAACTACTACGGCCTAGTTGATTTAACCATCGTAGTGCTGATTATACTTGGTGGCGCTACACTCAGGTTCTGAATTTTTGTACAGTGAAATAAATTACAGTAAGTGAGTGATAAGCAGGGAGAAAACCATTTGAACACAGGAAAACTCAGTTTTGAGAATATGGACTTGATGGTTCATACAAAAGCAACATTTTCTATTTAATTTATTTAGGATGCTGAGGAGTTTCCTGATCTGGCAGCTGCTTCTGATAGGAGAAACAAATTAGGATCTCAGAAGCCACCATTTATTCCTGCTGTCAGGAAACAGGCTGAAGTAAGTAATCTTATAACTTTACCTGAATTTTAAGAAAATATGCATGAAAATACTGCAGGTTTTACTTGAGTGAAGGTGGAATTCTCCTGACTAAATGTGAATGTTTACGATGTAGCCCTCTACCCATGGCATTCCCCATAGGTTCTCTGTAAAGTCAATGTATTCAGTAGATTGAGGATTTCCTACATATAATGTTAAGGTTTAATTTTGCATTTCATAAAAGGACAAAAATAATAGGAAGACTCATTTTCTGGCTTTGCTGTTTGTGCATACAATCAAATTTCACCGGCATCTGAATTGTGTAACACTGTTGTCAAACTGTGCAAGGGTAAGAACTTCAGCCTGACATTGCTCATAAATCCAAGCTATTTAATTTTCCATAAGTGAAATGAATTAAGGATTCATTTGGAAATTTATTAAGGATTAATATGGAAATTTATTCAATATGGGAATGAATCCCATACATAAATCACAAGGATTGGAATTGTGATTTCTCTTGCAGAGCAAATAAATAATAAAGGTGAAAATTTGCGTTTCTTTTTCTTTGAAGCCAGTTTTGTTGGTAGAAATTTTTTTTTTGTCCTTGGTTTTGTTTCACTGTGAATACTAGTGGTATTAACAAAACAAACCACTTTTTTTTTTTAATCTTAATCTTTTTTTAAGCTTAAATGGAATATCACCTCTCAAAACATGCATAGGTTGTAGATGCATTATCATAAAGTAACTTATATTCCTTCATAACAAGTATTTGATGAGGAAGCTGCTTTGCTGTTTTTAATTCCAAATACGAAAAAAGTAAGGAAATATGAGTCTGATGTAATAGGGCAGCAAGTAAGTGATTTCACTGTTACAAGAATTTCATTGCTACTTAAGATGTAGATCATAGTTTTAAACCCCATTTACTGTAGATAGGATGACTAGCATACACCAAATGAATTTAATACCATTTTCACTTTACCCTTTTTTTGTCTTTTAATACTTTCTCTTCTTTGTTACCTTTTGTCTCTAAATAAAGATCCATTACACCAAAGAGTCTTGGGATAGTTGCTCTCCCACACTGGGTGGGACTCCTAAAGTAGATGGATTGTCAGGGAAGCAGACTTCATCCTTACCATTAGAAAGGAAGAAAATGCAGGTAAATTAATTTATATTTGAAAATAAGTTGTCAATTCAAAATTACAAAGGAAACTAACATATTTAAATATAAGACTAAGTCCAAGCTCTTCCATGATTGTATTCATAGTTCCTCATTCATACTTTGAGGTAAGTGACAAGGTCCTCTTGACTTAAAACACTCAGTGGTAGTAATTGCTACCCTCCTGGTTTGTGTTACAATTTTTAGAGGAAAATACTAGCTTTTTAATGCATGCAAGTTTCAGGTATTGCAATTTTTCTTTCTCCTCTCTTACTTGATAATAACATAAATCCAACCTTCACTGATTGTCTTAAGAAGTTGAGAACCTCTTGAAAATGGTTTGGCCAGATTAAGACACGGAGATCCACTTAGCCTGGGTCAAGAAGGAGAAAAACACCACAACAGTGAGGTCAATAAATAGTTCCATGTTGGCTTGTAGGTTCTGGCATAGCTCTGATGAAAGGTAAGATCTTGCACACAGCAAGAGGAGATCATATCCCTTAACTGTGTTAAAACAGGAGATAATTGATCTTCCAGAGTAAGTACAAAATCTGTGGGTAATTTTCTTATGTTCTGCAGTCACAGTTTGCCCTTTCTTAGTCTTTACTAGTCTATTCATTTGTAATCTTATTATATTCTGAATCATTACATGTGGCGGCAAATATGGGACACCACTTTAAACTTCTCTTCACAGCAGACAGAAAGATTAGTGTTTATAAGGCAATGCTGCTTAAAGGAAGAAAGAGCTGGTGACCTCTTTTTTAAAAAAGCATTGAAGATAGTGATGTATGTGTATTGCAATCACATGCCCTAGAAAATTCACTGTACTGTTAACAAGACTTTCAGTTCTGGTAAGCCTTTTTTCTTTTTCAAAAATAGGTGGCAGTTTAACCAAAGTGTGATCCTGACATGAAACACCTGCTTTAATAAAGACTTGTTCATATGAGTTTAAAGAGAAAAATAGTTTGATTAAATCAAGTTAAAAATTAAAAGTGTACTCTGAATTAAGTTTGTAAGAATATATTATTCAACAGTCCCTACATTCAGAAATGGAAAACAGTTCTAATCTAGTCTTCATTTGCTCAGGAAACATCCAAGAGCAGTGGTAAGAAGAGTCAAATTCCTGTGCAACTGGATTTGGGTGGCATGCTGGCAGTCTTGGAGCAGAAACAGCAGACAGAGAAGTCAAAACAGTCTTCTAAGCCTGTGGTGTTTTCAGGTACTGGTTATGATTAAAGTTACTTTCTTTCAACTTGAGTTGTATTTAAGTATTCAAACTTTAAATGCAGCCTGATTCTGATATATAATCAACTGTGAATATTCAGGCAGGAGCATTGTTCACAAGATGCAAGAGAAAATCATCTTGTGTTTTGTGTGTGTTTATTGTTGTTTTTTAGTTCATTCATTTTTTAAAAAAAAAGACATGAAAGTCTGAATTTTTTAGAGGAACACTTGGGGCAAGAAAAATCTTCAAGACACCGAATTGTAAAAAAAATAAAAATAAAAAAAAATCATAACTATGAAAGGTGATTGAAATTTAGTTTCGAGGAAAATATTAATGTTTTTGGAAGTTGTTGCTTTGTCTTAAGTGTGTTACTGTTGTGCTTTTAGCTTGCAGGAAGGGATTACAGAGTAACAAAGGCAATCTTAAATTCTTCTGATGCTAAAAACCCTACAGCTGTTAACTTATGCAAAAAAAAAAAAAAAATGCTTTGTAAACATGGGGGCTATATGAGAGTCATTCAGCCCAATCCAAAGGATGAGTTCTGCTGTTACTGAGAATTGTGCAATAGTGGCTTTTAACAAATGCTAGGTTTTGTTGACAGAATCCTTCAAACCTTGTTGATGCATACCAAGGAAACAAACAGACCAGTGCCTTTTCTGTTGTAGGTCAAAATTTAGTCTTAGCTGTGTTAGTGCTGTACATTTTGCAAAAAGAAACATGGTGTTTGCTGGAACTTACGGATGACAAAAGTTCCCTCATGATTTTGGTACTGTGGAAAGAGCTAACTGAAGGAGCATTCATCCCACAAAGTTTAATGTGAGATCTGTATAAGCTTTTCAAAAAAGCTCAAAGTATTAGTCTTCAATGAGGCTTTTTCGAGAGATCTTGTACAATGTTTTTCTTAATTCTGCAGTTGATTTTTATTTTCCCCCATTTGAATCAGCCGGTGCTGTGGAGGGGCTACCAACCAGTTTGGTTATACGTAATCATATAATACATGGATTGAAAAGTAGGTGGTGGGTCATGAATTTATGGGTCACAATGCTTCCTTTCTAATAACAGATTGCCTGCACAAGACAAATTTTTGTATCGTGTTGATATCCTCGAAGTGTAAGGCAGATGTTACCTCACTTTTCTATTTTTGTTTTAGTGTTATTCAGTGCAATTAAATCAGAGTATATCAGAATGAAACATTAGTTTGTAAAGTAGCATTGTGCTGACCTCTGCAGCTGGAAACAAAGCACAGTGAGCAAGAAAGGCAAGGAATGCAACTGCAGCTGAAATTATTTCATTCCACTTACTACTTCATTTGGTGAATAATGTATAGGTGGAAAAACATAGTAAAGCAGTATCTATTTGAATTTAAATTCAGTTCTGGAAATGCATCAGTCATTCAAAATGACAAACTGTTGAAGTCGTCAGTTTCAGCAACGTAAGAGCTCTGAGGTGCCTGCAGGATGTATTTATTGTTTCAAATCCAGTTTTAATTCTTGATGACGCCTGTGCTACCATACTGCACCGCCTTCTTGGCAGTGTTCTCAGTTTGCCTTTGTTGCACAGTGCCTAAAGAGAAAAGTAGCGATGTAGCAGATTTGTGAAGTAAGCGGCTTATGCTAATTGTGCCGTATGTGATATTGGAGGATCAGCACATAAAGACTTTGGAAGCAGTAGATGAAGATGGCTTAAGACAAATTGCCAGAAGCTTTGTGTAATTTTTAGTGGGAAGAGGTTGCCTCAGGTGCAGAGGTGTCAAGCTCATTCCACTGTTACTTATGTCATCCTGTTCACTTACTTGGTAATGTAACCTGGTTTATATTGCAGGGAATGGACATTACAAGATACAGTAATTCCTAGTGACCCTGAGTTGAAAATGGATAGTATTTGTTAGGGTATGGTTTGGCAGTTCCAAGTTCAGTCACTTGGCCAGTCACTTAAAGCCTCTGTGCCCTAAACCCTCTGAAAAGTGCAGGTAAAGCGGACGTCTTCAGAGAGATGTTTTGACTGAACCAAAGAGACTTAGCGGTAGTTTTACGAGGTTTATTACTTCCCTGTAAATGAACCTCACCCAACTTTATTTAGGCATAACAAATGGTAGGAGTGAGTGCTAAAGATTATTTATGGCAATTAAATCTAAAATCTCTAATACCAGAACTCAGAATTTGTATTAACATAGTACGGAGTCTGACTGTGGAGGAGGAAACGGTCTTACAGTGAAACGTGGAGATTTCTGAAGGTTTACTAAGCTGAGGTGGCTTGGTGTTAAAGGCAGCATGGAGTGCAGTGACCTGCTAAATTCTACTTCTGAGAAAGAGTTTGTGATTCTGCTAGTATGATAATGGTAGAGGAAACGTCATTAACTTGAGAGGGGTCTAAAAATTAAAAAGCACAGTTTAATGACACAGAATTGCCTATAAACATTTTTAGGAGCAACACAACACAAATTTAATATGTTCATACTAGTCCTATTCCAGTCATTAATCTTGCGTTGGATTCTGCTTTAGGTATTTTGTGCTAGTTGTCTGATACAGACTTCTTTTTTATCTCAGTTGGTGGTGCCATACCATTGCTTTCTAAAGAACCTGCTACAGCCACAAAAAGTCACCGGTTAAATCAAGGAAAGATGCCTCATAACCCTTTGGATTCCAGCGCTCCTTTGGTAAAGAAAGGGAAGCAGAGAGAAGTCCCTAAAGCAAAGAGACCAACACCTCTTAAAAAGGTGCTGCTATTTTTAACGTTTATAGAATCATAGTACGTTATAGGCTAATGTAATTTTAGTACTACTCTGAGTCTGTTAAAATTCCTTTTACAGGGATAGGCATCTCAGCTTCTGCTTGCCAAAATTCAGTTTTGGCTTTCCTTGGTTTAAGAAGAAACGGGGAGGAAGAAGAGAAGTCTTACCAAAGAGCGTATATAATTTTCCCCCCAAAATATATTTCCTCACTGACGTGACTTTATAGCTGAAGATAGCTGTCACTACAAAACGGTGTGCAAATGACTGGAACAGGGGGACATGCTTATTTTCAGGAGTGGGGATAACAAACATGCAAAGTTATTGTTTAATTTTCTGGGTTCTGCAAGCCAGAATTTCTGCTGACTCTCCAGCACCTAGTGTTAGATCAGCCTGGGGGTTTCAGTTCTCTTCCTCTTTACCCATTCATGTTGTTTCTTGTCATGTCTCCTATACAGAGTGTTTTTGTAATACCACGCGTTTCATTTCTGGCACTTTCCTTTCCCCAGGTGTAATGTAGTCATCACTGGGTTACATCTTGGTCTAGAAAAGTTCTTATGGAGCTAGTGAAGGTAGTTTACTGGACGTTCTGTGCTGACTGTTTGAATTTGAGAACTGTACACTGTAAAACCATAACAAAATCTTGGGGGGGAGCGGGGGGGGAGGAAGGGACAGTAATTACTGTTGAGTCTTTTGGTTATTCTATTTCCGTGCCATCTATTTTCCAAAGTGGGTCTGAGAAAGACAAAGATCTGCTTTGTCTGCATATCCGTGTTCTGAATATGGTAGGGATTATCTTTGTTCTTTTTTCTTCTTTGACAAACACAAATGGAGCAGTTTACTTTGGCAATGAGGTTCCATGGTATAGTTCATTACAAAGTTTGGCCAGATTAGCTGAGCTAGGCAGCCATGTGTATAATAACCACTTCTTAGCCAGCTACAAAGGCAGAGAAGGAAGATGAGTTTCAAGAAACTGATTAGTGCTTTCACCTATACCAGCATATTTGGATTGAGCATGTCTTACTTCCCTTCCTTCTTCAGTGTACCATACAGATATTGATCTGTAGGGTTTTGTTTTGTTTTGTTTTGTTTTGTTTTGTTTTTTCTTTCTTTCTTTTTTTTTTTTTTTTCAACCTGCAAGTTCAGAAACAGCAAGCAGTGCAATAGAGACTGACTTGGGATTTTTAACGGGAACAAATGGAGAAGGTAGATTGGTAGATTCTTGGTTAAGCAAATTGCAATGTGCATGATGCAGGGGGGGTGGGTGGGAAAGAGTTTGAGTGCTTAGCTGAAGCACTTCAGTGCTTCAAATTGACAGTTTGAAGAAGAAAGGTAAAGAGGGAGATACTTTTCATTTGCCAACAAGGCAGATCACTAGAAATGGTTTTTGCCACCTGGATGCTGGTAGTCTAGGGAAAAAAAGATGCTTTTTAATGTAGATTCAAGGAGTATCTTTTCTTCTATATAATGTTATTTTGAAGAACTGCAGAATTTATTTGTAAATTTAAAAGCACATGTAAGCCCTGAATTACAGCACCAAATCACTTTGATTGATCCATATGTAAACACTTGGTGAGATAAAGTGTTTTTTTTATCTGTGATACTGATTTTTTTTTATTTCTATGTTTTAGATTATTCTGAAAGAAAGAGAGCAGCGAAAACAGCAACACCTGCTAGAACAAACAGCAGTACCAAAAGATGGAGATATGTGCCTCCCTGCAGAAAATACTACTGAAGGTGAAACACTTTCACAGGATAGCCAAGCAGGTATCTTTCAAGCTATAACACAGTATGTACGTTGAGATTTGAGAGTGAGTACACTTGGTAGTTTCAAAAATTGTACCAAATTCTGCCAAATGAAAATGTAACTTCAAAATTTTCAAGGATTCAACACTGGCTTATCTAGAGTTTAAAATATGCCAAAGTTGATGCTCACTGCAGCTGAATAATTGGGATTCTGGTTACTGTTTCACACTTTTATGCCTGTTGGATTTATTATGTGTTATAATGAGACTCCCTGCATCTCTATGGCAGTATGTTTTAAAAAGAGGAACAATAATTAACAGTGACAGGGAAAGTTCAGGTTGGAAAACTGGAGAAGGTTCTTAATGGAGAGGGTGTTCGGGCACTGGAACGGTCTCTCTAGGGAAGTGGTCATGGCACTAAGCCTACTGGAGTTAAGCATTTGGACCATGCTCTCAGAAATACAGTGTGGTTTTTGCATGGTCCGGTGTGGAGCCAGGAGTTGGACTTCATGATCCTTGTGGGAGCCTTCCAACTCTAAGATTCTGTGAATTTAAGCAAACGAACAAAAAAAACCTGCTCACATACTAATGTTGTAATACTGAAATAACTCTTCAAGAGATAGGTACTTCACGTTAGTTTCTTCACAGTAGCTTTGTTGTCTGTCTTTTCATTGAAACATCTTTATTTATATGATAGCTGTTCCTGTAATGCAAGTTGCTGAAGGGTTTCTGGAGAGCACAGGGATCAAGGAATCTACCAAGGAGTCTACAGAAGGCTCTATGGCTTCAAAGCAGCTAACTTCTAATCTTCCAAAAATCCATAGCAGGAGATTTAGAGAGTAAGTACTGATGATACTGATATCTGTTTTCCAACAGTACCACCAATGTGGAAATTTTCTAACAAGATACTTTAACTGCATTCTGTGCAACACTAATTCGTGTTTAGTCTAAGATTCTAAATTTCTTTTGCCATAAGCTGGTGCACAAGTGAAAAAGTGAAATCCAGAGACATGGTTTGTACATCATTGTAGTTGTCACTTCAGAATAAATTATCCTTGCAGGGAAAAAAGGTGAAAAATTCATGAAGGACTAAGGAAGGAAAAGTAGCTGAGTATAAGAACTTTGCATTAAATAAATGGAGTACCAGCTTAATACTCAACAATAAGAGCAGGACACCCTACTTTGTTTTAGTGTGTAGTTTGGTTTTCTTCTGATGGGGAAAAATGGCAAGAATGTAAAAAATATTTACCTAAGATTTATGTAAGATTTAAGTGGATAAGAACTTAAAGAAAGGTTTGATAAGACAGCTAGATACCACAGGTAACAAACCAAAGTAAATCATACATATATATATATATAAATTTATACTATAAACCTATATATATTTATACCAATAAATGTATCTTTATGTATTTTCTTCTGTTCAAGCATTATTTTGAGGATCTTTATTTTGACCTATCTAAGTCAAAGTTCAACAACAAAAGTATATACTTCTGATTTATTTATTTAAATACATGGCTACTTATAATAAAGATGGAAATTTGAATCAAATTCCTCCTCCCCAGAACATTAAGAATATGTTCTTTTTGCCTTTCGTCCTATTTCACTTAACTTCAGTATCAGACCACAGCTTTGTGGTTTTCATAATGAAAGGGTAAAAACGGATGTACTTGATCTTTCTAGTATTTCCTGGGAAAGATGAGGGTTCTGACTTAATTTTTTCCCATTTTTTACACAAGTAGCCCTTCAGTAAGGAAGGGTCTCGAGAAAAATCTAAGGATGTCAACAGAAAGATGGCAAGTAACAAATTCACATTATGAGAGTCCAAGGTAAATCCTGGCTCTTGAAGAGTTAAAATTATCCTAAGTAAATATTTGTTTTCTTGTATGTTGTAAGTGTGTCTGGAGTGGAAATAGAAAATGGACAAAGACATATTTGTAATTTCAGAGTTGTTAACATTTAATTTATTATTTCTTCCAGTTATTGCAGCCAGGTACTTAGCAAAGAAGTTGACAGTTGTGTGACAGATCTCTTAAAAGAACTGGTTCGTTTCCAAGATCGTTTGTATCAGAAAGACCCAGTAAAGGCTAAGATAAAGCGCAGGCTTGTTATGGGGCTTAGAGAAGTTTTGAAACATCTGAGGCTGAAAAAACTGAAGTGTGTCATCATCTCTCCTAACTGCGAAAAGATTCAGTCAAAGGGTAAATAAGTTAAAATAAAAAAGTTTGTTTAATAAAAGAAATGTAAAAAAAGCAGACTTTGTATACTTATGATGATGATTATTATTATTATTGGCAGAACCTATCTGAGTAGCCTTTGAAATCCAATCATAGAAGAGGCCTTCCTTTTTCAGATTGTTTACTGTTGTGCATCTGAAGTGTGAACTAAGTCAAGAATATCTGGGGTAGGGGAAGTTACTTGAAACTGGCATCTGTTTACTTACTGATTTGCATTGCAGTTGCACAAAAGATTGCACTGGCACAGCTGAGAAGCGAAAAAGGTTACTGATGTCAGTTGTGTCAGCACAAGAAACCCTCCTGTTACCAGTATTTTTAGGTTACAGATTGACAATAATTTGTCAGTGATTCTTTGTTTAGAAAATGCTTTGCTAATTATTGACCTTAATTTCTACTAACTTTTAAATATTTTCGTAGCAGTCAGATCTCTTTATGGTTGATTTGTTTCTGTAGTAAATCCTATTGTTCCTTACATACAAAACCAAAAAGAATAGTAGCAGACTAAGGATACTGCTAATTAACAAAAAAGTGTCAAATTCTCCTTTAAAAATGGAGATCTAACACTGTTACTGACTTGTAAACTCTAGTCATTTCTAAATGTTCCCATAATCCTGTAGTTTTCATCATCTTTTAACACTGTCTTCTAGCTTGAATAGTGTTGTTCATTGTTAACTCTATTATCTGCTCCAGGTGGGTTGGATGACACGCTACATAACATTATCGACTGTGCCTGTGAACAGAATATCCCATTTGTTTTTGCCCTTAATCGCAAGGCCCTAGGCCGTTGTGTGAACAAAGCAGTGCCTGTGAGTGTGGTGGGAATTTTTAGCTACGATGGGGCTCAGGTGAGTTGAGAGATCAAGTTTTATGCTTTTGTTGAGCTTTACCTTTTACATGTAGGGGAGAAGAAAAAGTTCCTCCTTTAAAGTTTTGCTTGTTTTGCTTTTGCATACCTTCATCATTTATTCTAGGTAAGTGGCTTATATGAAATATTAATTATAAATGGACAGCCACTCAGCAATGTTCAAAAAAGTGATTTCACAATCTCTTCCAGCATTGCCTCCACCTAGATGTCTTTCCAACTTGTTTCTTTCAAGAGAGTTAGGTTTCTGTAAAAGCTTGGTTTGTTTTTCTGGTTTTATAAACACTTTGGTGGTGGAGTTGCATCATTTACAGTATGTCCCGTTCCTGGAAGTGTTGAAGGCCAGGCTGGATGGGGCTTTGAGCAGCCTGGTTTAGTGGGAGCTGTCCCTGCCCATGGCAGGGGGCTTGGAACTGGGTGATCTTTAAGGTCCTTTCCAACCCAAAAAGACAATGGATG
Organism: Nettapus auritus; assembly: GCA_011076525.1. Lineage (NCBI taxonomy): Eukaryota > Metazoa > Chordata > Aves > Anseriformes > Anatidae > Nettapus > Nettapus auritus. The sequence goes on from CM021797.1 coordinate 46,514,121, forward strand.
CTTACCAAAATATTCTTAAAGATGGGGAAAAAGCTAAGGCCAGAGGTGGAAAGTATTAAAGACCACCACCTTCTGGTTAGCTGAAGAGACGTTTGAATTAATCTGCAGGATAACCATCTTGCTTTGAAAATGGATGTATCATGTAGAAGACTGTTTTAAACTTTGCAGTGGTTACTTGTGTGGACACACCTACATTAGTTGGTTTTGAAACATTTTTCTTTCATGATTCTGCAGCAAAACATTCCTATGCACATTTTAGTTTCCGTTCTTACTGACTAAAAATACACATTGGGTTTCAACTTTGTATATAAATATGCATATGTTCCAAATAGGGGATATTCATTCAGAGTTTCATAGAGATGTTAAAACATACTGTCTCATGTAAGTAATACTAGTATTTTATATTTACATAGGACCATTTTCATAGAATGGTACAGCTGACAACAGAGGCCAGGAAGGCCTACAAAGATATGATAGCGGCTTTGGAGGAAGAAGCTGAAGGAAGACTAAGAGAAACTCAACTTAACATCATAACCACTGAACATGAAAAAAGTTGCTTATCAGACACTGGTAAAACGGCTTCCAGGGACTCTGATGAGGATACACCAAATTATAGTGAGTATTTACAGACTTATTTTGATTTAGGTTTCTCTTCATTCCACTTCACCATTTTCACTGGAAAAATGACACCTGGCATGTTAGTGGTTAGTAAGGGGGGAGATGTGTTTTTCTGTGATTTTTGTTTTCCTGATTCTGTTAAACTGAGGTCAACTCTGGCTGAGAAACTCTTAGACAAAACCCCTCTCTGAAATCCTCTGATGGCAGGTGAAACACGTTGCTTTATCCAAGGAGGCTTTAATGGAATTCTTAATTCCATTTGTTATAAAATCCTACAAATGTGTTTTACCACCAACACCCCTCCCCCCAGGTGCATATACTCTGTACTTAGGTTGGACTTAAGTTCTGTGTTGAAGCTTGTTTGAGATACATCTTCCTGTCCAAAATATTCTGTCAAGGCCTTGCACTTCTAGAAACACATTCACCCCACTCTGTTAATGCAGCAGCCAAGAGTAGTTGTTAGAGGTACTAGACAACTTTAAAACTTCTTTGGAAGTTCTGAAAACTTAGGAGTTTTTGAAAGTTGGATACACCTTCAGAGTTGAGCCTTGCTTGAGTATAAGGCTGGATAAAGGACCTCAGCGCATTCCTGCATATTTAAAATATTGTTTCATGGTCATCTGATGTTTCATGATATATGTGCCATCTTATCTCAGCATTTACTTTGAGGAGGAGGAAGTTGAAAATCAATGACTTCGTATTTTAGGTTTTGCCTCAAGTGTCATAAAGTAACTTAGGGGATTTTGATTTGTTTTTCTTTGTGTGTTTGTTTTATTCTAATATTCTCCAGTTAAAATCTGGAAGAGAAAGCTTGAAGAAGAGTATAACCCCTATGCGCTGGAACTGGAAAAGAGTGCAACTGCTGATATGGTGGTACTGAATTCAGAAGAGCATCACTAAATGTTGATCTGATTCTGTCAGGTGTTTTAAGGTTTTTCATTTTTCTATAGATCTGTAAATACTTTATCTAAAATTAAATATCCATCTATGAAAATGGCATAGCAAGATAAAATAATTTTAAAAATTATTATCTGAAGTCAGCTAAGTAAACTGTTCTGAATCCCCTTAAGCAAAATGCACACTGGAGTACATGAGGCACTGCCTAATTCTTTTAAAGTTCTGTGTACTTGGCTGATTACTATACCAGAGGATAACAGCAAACGAATTGTCTTAACCCAGAACAACTCGAACTGGCTTTGCATACTAGTAATGGTTTTATGGACTTTTGATTTGTAAACAGTGCAATATACCAAAAGAATTTGTTAGCAAGATGGTTTGCTTTGGGGAGAGATTCCACATGACAGATGTTTGGAGCTTAGGGGATTTGAGATTTTATGTTGTTGTTGTTTTTGTTATGCTTTCTGTTTTGTTTATAATAAAACTACTCAGGTGGGCAGGCTGGCATAATTGTCACTCTCCACCAGTCAGCAAGAAGTGAATTCTGGGCAGGCGCAGCTAATTAAGGAAAGCCATAACGATGAAGGTTCCCAGTTAGTTCTTCTCCTGTGATAATGTATTGTTCTGGGATAATACTGCAGGTGTAAAGAAGAGAGAATGGACTATAAAGGACATTAATGAAGTGAAAAGGCTCTGTTTAGGAATGTTCTAGAGTTGATATAGGGAACAATGATGATGTTTCTGTTCTCTGATGTTACCGAGATCAGTTCACTACAGGTTCTGCTTTGAAGTTAAAGGATAGTGGAGGACATAGAATGGGCCAGCCTGCTGTCCTATCTATCTGTACCTTTTCCATGCCGGCAGACTCCTCATTCCTTCATTTCAGGGTTGTGTCGGTGTATATATGCAAGAGTTTTTTAATCAGTCTCTGTTTGTATCTAAGGTAGGGAAAAAAATTATCTTATATTTGAAATAAATTTTAAAACTAAATGTGCTCATAATGGTGTGGTAGAGCACCTTAGTGGGAATGTCCCTTATAAACACCTCTGCAGCTTACAGACATAAGAGGACAAGCCTAAAAGAAGTCATCGGAGGATGCAGATGTAATTGGTCGGCTGTTCTGGAAAAAAAAAAAAAAATAGATGCCATGTGCTGCAGGTAGCATCTTTGAAGTGCATTAATAAATATTTCACCACATTTAACTGTTGTAGTGCAGTACTTTGAAAAGTAGCTGCCTCTTTAAGTTGTGATACAAAAATCTTTCTTTAAATGATTTCAGAATTCAAACGCTTTTGTAGAATGTAAGATGTATAAAATCTTACATTATATTGTTTCAATAAGCTATGGTGGAGACATTCTTTGTGATTTAAATAAACTCTCCTGATGGGCATTTAATGGATACATGAATTGTTAGTTTTGAGGAAAGACATTGGTAAAGGAAGTAAACCAGCCTTAGGCTGAAATGTGCAGTTGGTTACTGGTTATGATGATCATCTCCTAATTTATTCTAATTTTAAATGGAATTTGATCCCAGCGATGAAAGATGGTTTTGCCCAGCAGCTATTCTTGACCCAGAGGTAGGTTGTGATTTGTTAGCATTCATGCCACTTTGATACACATCTAAAACTGCTAAACTGTTTTTTCTAGTCTCTGTGTGGTAGTATGGAATGGGGACCCGTTGCTGAAAATCACAGCAAAAGCTTCATTTTTTGCCATATTTTCTATTTTGTCTTATTGTAGAAGAACTTGAAAAATTACTTAGGAAACGTTATGGGTTGTTCAAAATCTTATGGAATTATTTTCTGCTCTTTCAATGTATCTAAAAATTTCACTATAAGGTGTCACAGCTGTGTTCACTAATTGTTAGACATGTTTTTTTCTTTACAAAGTAGAGCTAAACAAAATCCAGCAATCAGTTTTTAACTACTTGGAGTACTTCTTTGTATGGACAAGGCAAAATTCAGTCATGCTTTTCTAAAATTCTCTGGCCTCAGCCTTCTAAAGGTCTTACCTTATCATTCAGCAACACAGAACTAAACTGAAGTCTGCTCCAAAGCTGTTGAACAAACAGAGGAGGGGCAGTTCAAGAGAAGTCTTTTTCTGATTGTCCCTCAGCAATAAAAAACGTCATAAGCAGAAACAGAATGAAAGAAGGGTTCCCCTTGAACTGTGGTATCAGAGGTCTGACAGCATTAATTTGTGATTATCAACATGAAGAATAGGGAAAAGAGTTTGCATATAAGAATTTTCAATCTGAATGTGACTACAGTGTGGTCCAGTATTGGAAACCAGTGGGTGAGGAGTCCCAGAATTAGGAGAGTGCTTTCTTCAATGTGAAACAAATCATCTAAAGAAGTTCTTACTGGTTAGTAGATAATGTTGGGGTTCTGTGTGAATCTTTCCTCTACTGCTAGGAGCAGCTGTCCCCCAGACTCTCCCTATAACAATTCTTAGATGACATCTTACTTGCTTACAGATTTTTGAAAACCATTAAGATAAAAAAAAAAAAGAATTATTTCTGTCTTCTGTTTATTAGATTCAGAAGGCCAAATCGCAGAACAGCAACATAGTAAAACAATTTCACTGTGAAATAAGTAGGTTCACACATTTTCAGAATGCAGTTGTTAACTAGCAATAAATGATCTTGATGTACGTGTAGTCTTAAAATACACTCACTGTGTAATTTTTTAAAGCTACCATACCTATCTCAAATATGGAAGAATAATTTGCAATAGCTAAAGATTTTAACTTGAATATGTTTTAAGCTGTCTGTGTTTTGAGTGTTAGTCAGAAATTCTTTATCTGGTACAGAAACGTTATAACCAAAGGAAATGCGTTCAAATAAATGACCTTGCTAACACCGGAATGTTCTTCAAAATACCGCAAACAGAGTATAAAGTTAAACACATCAAAAGAATAGAAATGGGAGAGTGGAAGTGCCTTTAAATAAATGTGATCCAAATCTTATTTATCCGTCTCTTATTTAGACACCAAGACCTTCAGGCCCAAAATAAACTGGTTTGCTTGTCGTGAACTCAGTGGCAATAGATCATATTACATTGCTTGATCTGCACTGGGACCATTTTCATTCTGTATTAAGCTGGAGCATAGAGATGGTTCTGGCTTGGGATTGGTGGCCTCTCTTGTGGCACTGGTGCATGCCACACTCATTCTTTGGTGCAGTAAGTATATCTTGTTCCACCTTAAACTTCAGCTGGTTTTCGTGAACATCAGTTGAAATGCCAGTTCTAACACTTGCAAATAGGTCTTCAAAAGCTACGATATTAAGAGTGCTGGGCACTCATAAGTTGCATGCATTTCTTTCCAGTGTGCTCATTCCTTTGTACATGAGCAGCTGTTTTTCTTGCTGCAGCTTTCCTGAAGGATAAAAAGGACATGAATATGTCAACTCCATTTTATTTTAAAGCTATGTTAAAAAATTAGCTGTATTAAGTGTTCCACACACGACAAGTACATGTCATATCCGGAAGTTAAATAATCTTTGTTCTAACTGCTGGAGAAATACGCTGAAAGCTAAGTAGAGGTGTGTTTTTTTTGTTTTGTTTTGTTTTAAGAAAGGGCAGCTTCAATGAACAATATTATTTATGAAGACCCCTAGTCTCTGCAACCCAATTAAAGCCACTACATTCAATCAAATTAACTTGCATTAAGTGCACAGACTTGCTTTTTTGGGCAGGATGAGAACTACTTCCTGATTTAAACCTTGGTTAGTGCACTGAAGGAGCAAGCTGACGTAATTGTATGTGATAGATCTGGCAGATCATACCCTTGAGAGGGTCAAGAATGGCAATGTGTATAGGAACACTGATCGCTTTGTTATATAAATCCATTCAGTTGCAGAAGTGTTATAGGCTGTTTATTAAATTGAGACAAGTCTATTGTGTAGGAAACCCTGCAGGGGATGCCTGTTCCAAAAATTCTTACCCAAGTCTTCATCCACTTTTGCATCATCTTGTCATGTTCATTGATGGCAGTTCTCCAGGTAACAAAGTCTTTGGTCCATCTGTCCTGACCAGCACTATCTGAAAATTGTAAGTGGGATGATTACATAACCAAGTAACGATGAAGTAAGCTGATAAACAACTGCAGTATGTCCTGTGGAGGATCAGTCCAGAAGGAAGACAAGACACCATTTTATCTTTCATTTTCCTCTACGTTCTCTCCAGGTACTTGGAAATAAGTTCTATTCAAGAGGTCATGTCTCTTTCCCTCTGCAGCAGACCTAAAGCTGAACAGATTTAGTGCTTGAGGTTCCTATTAGAATCATGGGAATGTTCCATTTAGATTGTACAAAGGCCAGGGAGAAGAATGGTACAGTACAGCTAACTTTTTCAGTAATGTTATGTGGTGACTTGTCCTCCAGTCCATATCTGAAAACTTAATATGGACTATTTTACTGCATCTTGATAAATTTTTACTTAAAATCCTGTCTACCAACTTTTTTCTTTCTTTCAGTCTCAACACTATGCTGGTGACATCCACAGTTGGAATATTTTCTATTTTTCTTTCATGACACTAGTGGCAACATGTAATGCTTTTGAGCAAAGTGGAAGCTTCCATCTGCTTTACATTTACTTAGAGTAGTTTCATGGAGATGCTCTTCATTTAGCTTCCAAACCTGACTTTAGAATAACTGGGATGATAGCAAGCCAACTTTTACCACTTCTACTCTGCTTTTCTCTGCCACTGAAAAGGACTGGGTTGAGCTCTTTGTGACAAATTTACATTTGACACTGACCAGCTAAATACAAACTATTTTTCTTTGTCCTATCAAAACAATACATTCTATATTACCTTCATTGTTCCTGCTACCTTTTTAAAGACGGTTCGGAGTTTCTGCAGGTGTGGTTATGTTCTCCAAAGCTATTTGCAAATGGTGCTCAAGTTGCCCTGGTCAGTTCAGGGTGTGTGAAGATCTTGCCCAGGTGCTCGACTTTCATCTGACTGACTGACTTCAAGCCTAGTGAGCGTCAAAATAAAGAGGTAGGAACTGACCCTACGTGACTTTTAAAGGCAATGTGTGGTGGGCATTTCTTTTTATCACTCGAGTTCTTAGCATTGAAGATTTTTTCTTCATTACCTTGTACAGTTCTTGCAGTGTTTTTGTTTAATGTTTGCCTTACATCCAATCTGTGTCCATTAGTTTAGCAGTTTTGGTTTCATTTCTAGATCATAACTGCTAATTTGCAGGTTAGTCCTGTAGGAGTGTGTGGAAGAAGCAACTTCTATGGCTGTAAAACCTTCTCATACATAACTGAAGTGGATACTAACACAGTAAATGAGAGCTACTGTCTTCACATAAACGTTTTATGTGTGCAGTGATTACAAATCGGGATCAGAACACACACATGGCATACATTCAGAACCAGCCTACCTTTACCTTCCGCTTTGATGAGCACTTCTGATGCTGTGTTCCCAACTTTTGAGATGAATGAACATTCGTATTTTGTATTTTCTGATACTGCATCTTTCACCCAACTTAGAACATGCACTCTGCCATCAAACAGCATATGAGATTGCTCAGTGATGCATGCCTTCATCCTCTGCCCATTCTTCTTCCAGACAAAGTGTGAATCCTTCGGACCTATAAAAATGTCAGTCAGCTTACTTTGGGGAAAAAAATGATACAACTTGTGTCTTTGAAAAGAGAACAAAAGCCCGGGACCCTAAGATTGGAGTCAAAGTCATAAAATGTTTTATTGCAATGTTTCTTAGGTTCAAGCCGAAGTTGTAAATAAGTTCATACGTAGTAAGGAATTTTCTGTGTGTATTCTCACAAGGGGGAACCAACCCATAAACAGGGTAGACCTGTTTGAAGGTCTTCTGCTGATGAAGATCAGCAGAAGATCACTACATGAAGAACTGGGCCTCCCTACAGCTAGCGTCTGGTACAAAGCTGAAGCCATCAGAGACGTGCCTTCTTGAGGCCAGGAGGGGAAAAAGTTCAAGAACTCAGGGTGTCAGAGATGCTGGAACTAATGAAAGAAACAAAACTGGAAGAAGTGTAGAACCATTAGTCACAGCAGGCAATTAGACAAGACAGAACTTGGGATTGGCTTGGATCAAGAACAAAGAGCAATCTAATCTTTTACCCTTGTTGCTATTATTTGTCTTAACCTGCGAGGACAGAATCTGAATAAATCAGAGATTGACAGTAGCCCAGAGGACAGAACAGCTGTTCCCAGAAAATTAGCAAGGTTGGGTGAAGTGTACTTGGCAACATCAGAGCCTTTTCGTTTAAAGGAAAGGTATCTGGGCCAAAATAAGAACTTCACAGTAATTCTGACTTTTAAAATGTGCCTGTTTCTCCCCTGGGGCTTAGGATCCAGACTAGCCTTAGCAAGACAAGATGTAAAAAGAAACTCAGAGTAAAAGGAAAATAAATGATTTTTGCAAGTAAGTGTTGAGAGAACAGGCAACCTACTACAAAAGTCAACTTTTACTATGCAAACTTTGTATTGCAAATTGATGTGGAATTTTCTCTAGATAAAATACCTGATTCTTGGCTACTGTCCTGAAAACTAGTTAAATTTTGGATTACCTTGCAGGCAGACAAAACAAAACAAAACAAAAAAAGTAGCCTGTACATCTATGTGCTTCCTTAGCCTAACCATTCAGAAACAAAACTAATAATCCCCTACAAATACAGACAAATAAATCAGTAGCGAGTGCAAGGGTGAATGATAGAGAACGTGATCTAATTAAGACAGGGTAGATTTCATGTCTGAGGGAAAGAGGTGAGGGGAAGGGGGAGATGGCACAATCCTGAGAAGGACTGAGGACAGCTGACAAAAGTGGGGAGGGCAAACATAAGCTGAACTGCAAACAACTAGTGAATAATATTCTTAAAAAAATAAATGTCATTTATAGATGATTGCACTACTTCTTGATTAAGAGAAGGTAGGTTACAGGTAGCTAAAAACATGGGAAATTGGGACTGTGGACAAATTACTTAAGAAAACTAATGAAGGTGGTATTTGGACAAATGGGAAGAGCAATAAGTAAATACAGACAGACCAAAATAGAAGTCTTGAAATGAAAAGCAAGGCTTCGAGATACTGGGCTTTGAATGTACCTTTTGAAGAGTGGAGAGAACACTGGATTAGAAGTGCTAATGGATGCCGCAGATGCCGCTGAAAAACTCAAAACCACTGCATTTGTACTGAAAACAAATCAGGCAATATTGTCAAAAGAAGTCGAGATGACTTGGAGAAGCGAAGACTAACTTGACCACAGTGAAGATCAATAGTAAGTGCTGGGGTACAAGCCTCAGGATGAGTGTAAGAGTTATTACTCTGGCATTGTAAAGCCAAAAGCCAGGTGCTTGAGTAAAGCCACAAGCTCACAAGTTTTATTAGCCGTAATTCAAGCTCTAAGACATGACAATAGAGCTATTTATTACCTAAGACCAGGGGCTTGAAAAGCACTGTTTTAGGGCCATGCAAGGAAGTGGCACATTGAGTGCAGGACACTTCTCTAAACATACTTCAAATGTTTCATGTTACTATTCACACCAAAGAACCCACTCACTCTACTTTCCGGTGTTAAACATCACAGGTGTTCGGGAAATACTGCCAACAGCTCGCTGTAGACACACATTCCTCCAACAGTAAAATCCAACGGTTTCCTACTTCCAGGACACGTTGCTTTTGGCCAGCCCCTTAGCAAGCTGCAACTGGGCGATTTTACCCTACCTTTGTTTTCTGTGCAGTCAGCACTGCAGTTCCTCTACAGCAAGATCTAGGTTCAAGCACTAGCCAGGGTTTCTTTTGAAGACAAAATAAATGAATACAAACTTATATTCTGCATTTGCTCCTGTTCCTATAATACAAGTGAAACACACATCTAGTGCAAACTTTAAAATATTAATTGCTAAAACATTTCATTTACTTACATGGCCATCCATTTTAAGAATGCTTGAAAGATTTAAGAAAATGATCTTTTAAAAACGTTATATTCAAGCAGAGAATTAAACAGCAAGACAGATGAGACGTAAATAGCTACATTTAACAACAAAAGATATTTCAGACTGCTAACTTTGAAAGCATTGTTTCTTCTCAGTAAAATCAGTATTCATAACCTAATTCACCATCTTACCTGGTTTAGAGGTTAACATAACCTGGAGGAAGGTCAACATTTAAACAACAAAATGCTATTAAATAAACCCTTGTTGCACTTTCTGAGCTACCCCTTTCTCTGCAAAAGACCTTAATAATTTCTAGCATGCATGGAAGCATTTGTTATTTTTCCACATAGATGTTATTTTCTGTACCTCTGCTGTCAGCATTTTGTGTGAATGTTACTGCCCAGGTAGGTGAAATGGGTCCCGTAACCTACTTAGGCAGGTTTGCACAAACCGTGTACTTAGCAGCCAGATGATTTTGTCTCAGGATCTGCAGGAAGAACTCCAGCAGCTGCAGGTTGCGTTAAAAACTTGAACTATTTTGTCTGCTTGCTGAGTAAGTTTCTACCTGCCCTCTAAATTTATTAATTCAAGTGTTGGCTTAAATTCCATTTTAGCTGAAAGTCAATCAGTCAGTAAATCCAGCTGTAAAGAACCGAAGAATACAGCTGCAGATTCAGAACAGCATGCTGACAGACCCCCATGAAACCGTACCAAATCGAGCATTTGCCACATAAGCATCAAATCCTGAGACATATGGCTTTCAAGATAGCTTGGAGATACTAATTTAAGAGCAAGAGATTATGGATTAAGCAGAGCTCACTGACATACAGCCGGGGCAGGGGGGTAAGAGGGAGTACCAGCCCCTCCGCTTCCCCTTGCCAGATGCTGGACCTTGTATGTAGGCCTGCACAGACATTTCGGAGCTACCTGGTAAGGAGGCCATGTGGTGAAACGCTCAGGAAGTGCTGCTACACCTCGCTGTCAGCTTATTGCACTATTTTTCCTCACTTTTTTACAGTTCCTGAAGATAAAAGGGTAACAGTAAAACTAAACTTCCCCCAAAATTACTCAGAGAAATGTTTCAACACAGAGGGAGGCGAGTTGGGTAAAACAAAACGGTGCCAGAAAGCTGAACCGCTTAAAGCTCCCCCCCAGCCAAACTCATCTCGGAAGGCTGACAGCAAACAGAAATCCACTGCTGACAGGTATCCCACAAAAAATGTCTAGGAGGGTAGTAACAGTCGTTTTAACAAATGCCTACAATGTGGACACAGCATTGCTACCGGAGGCTATGCTCAGTGATGAGGCTTTAGGTTTGGGGAAAAAAAAAAAAAAAAAAAAAAAAAAAAAATTCTTTTTTTCCCAAATAACAAACAAAAGTTTGACAAAAAAAATAAAATAAAATTGAGGCATCTGGAATTAACACTTGCTATCTATCTCACTTTGGCTTGTACTGAATGCTACTGATCCAATCATCCCCGATTTTCGGAACGCCAAGATCATATAGGCAGCTCATTCAGAGCAGGGATTACGTTTTAAAAAGACACTATAATCTGGATGCAGAAAGATTATGTTCAATCAGAGATCAAAGCACAGGAAGAGGTGACGCGGCCCCTAGCAATTAGTATGGAAAACAACCAGCAGCACTACCCAGTGAGTGAATGAAAGTTAGGATAGGAGGCTGGCCGTGAGCTGTAGGGGTCTGAGTCACCTCTGCTCACCAATTAGCAAGATAACAAATGGAGCAAACATTTGCAGTGAGGGGCTGCAGACTGGAAGTGGGGAGAAGGAATCACTAAATTGAGACAAGCATCTCTGCAATTTTCTGAAGCTAGTGTTATCAGACAAGTCCTTGTACTTTAGTTTTTATTTCAGATAACTGGGTTTAATTTTTTAAAGTTTAGGTGCAATCATTCTACAAGTAACAACAGCTTATAAGCAATTAAAAAAAATCACTTAAAACCCAAGGAAAACAGATCTCTAAGATGCCAACCAATAATATTTCCAAGAGCAAACTAATCAGTCTGAAGAACTGTGGCATACTCCTTCAAAAACCTGGTGCTTCTGCTAACTCACCGGTACGTTTGTGACAGCACATCTCAGGCTGGTGCAGCCTTATCTGAACAGATCAAGGCAGGAAGGGCTGGGCATGAAGCACAAACCACGTTAACAAAGGAGCCATCCCCAGAGGAGGCAAGGCACAATGCATGCAGATGAAAGTAGGACACAGCATCTGCCTCCTCAGAAAGAAATATAAAAGCCGACTGAGAAAATGGCTGACTTGTCCATGGGATGAAAATGCAGCGCACATCTGCATGTGCTTCCCAGCATCACAAGCACTTGTTTAGCTATTATTGTCTGAGTGGGTCCAAGGCAAGAGCTTGCAGTTAGAACCCAGATAATTGCCTGCAAAGAATAATTAAATGAAGCCAAAACTAGGGACTAGAGCAAAAGAAGTGTGGAGTTTCCAGTTAGAGTTTGCCTATTTTTGCCCCCACCCTGCCCTGTCCCCCCATCAACTAACAAAGCTACGACATTAAGTTGTAAGATAAAGTGAAAAAAAAAAAAAAAAAATAGAGACCACAGTTATTTTAGGGAGCAAAATGCTCTCCAGAAACCATTTCTCCTCTCCAGACAGTACAAGCTATTGAATTTGCTCCACTGCTTTCTGGACAGATCTAGCAGGGCAGAGACTGGAAGAGAAGAAAATGAGAGATTAATCTTCACCGCGGGCATGGTGCACGCGGCATGTTGAAGCAGCTCTGGTAAGTCATGTTTTCAAAAATGGTTTAAAAAAAAAAAAAAAAAAAAAGGCAAAAAAGCAATAACTATGCTCCACATCAATACCCAGCTAATCAGCCATCATACTGAGGTATTAATTACTAAAACCTTACAGGCTGTAGCTCTCCAAAAGTGGAGAGCAGTCCCTTTGCAAACAGGGCCAGTGGGGGTAACGAGAAGTCCTGAGGAAAAGGGACTTCACTGCATGGAAGGCAGTGCTACCTGCCAGCCCCTCCAGCCCCGGTCCAAACCTCCCATGTCTCACCAGGCAGGGCTGGGAAACCTGGCTTCTCCTCCCAGGTAAGGGTTTTGGGGTTACTGCTCCATGCTGAGCCGGAGCTGCACGCTGAGCAAGGAGAACGCAGCGTACGTGGTTATTCCAAATTATGAAACAAAGGCCAGGAGGTCAAATAAAATCCCGTAAGCAAATGGTATAAAGGAGCAGATGTACTGCAAAGAGAAGCTCCTGAGGGTCTCAGGAGACGTGCTGAGAGGCAGGTGGACGTGCAGTGAACTTCGCCTTTTACCTACAGCTGGTCGTAGCATAAAAGCTGCCACGGGTTCCTGAGCACGTCTTTTTCTTACGTGGTTGTGGTTTCCCAGTGGTCGTGTGTACATGAAACACAGCAGGTGAACGCTGCTGCTTCCCACAAGTTCTCCTTGGCAAGGTTTTTACCCAGACTGGAAGGTACCATCTGTTTTCCTCAGTCTCCAGAGACCTTCTGACAAGCCCAGAATGGCTTGGTTCAAACTGTGCCTAAAGCTTCCAGACCAGTGCAATTCCAGCTGTTTGAAGACTATCAGTGTGCTTAATTTGCCTAAGTCCTCTGCTGACGGATGATACAGCTGACAAAATTTAGCAGTGAGTACACAAGAACACTGGTATTTCAGTAACATGGGATGGGCTACAACATTAAGGCAGTTTAAAATGCTTTAAGCACATTACAACAGCAATAATTATTTGCAGGCTACAATTACCAGTACTAACAGACTCATTTCCTCATGGGGAAAAAGAGATTTTAATGTTTCTTATGTTCTAAGTGTTTATAAAATTATTTAAAGTCATGTAAGAAGAGGTTCTCCAACTGCACCTGGTAATTCATTGCACAGGCAAAACCTGTGTGAATACAGTCAGCTGTATCATGTACAGGACAGCATTCAATTCAGCAGAAAAATAAGGAAATCTTCTGAAAAGGAATTAATGACATACTCTTGGTTTTATTTCTTCCCCATGCTCCCCTCGTCTATGTTTAGGTGCCTTTTGCTTAAAGTATGCATATATTGAGCTTACTCTAGTCCTTGAAATAAATTTAATAATTTAATAATGCTGCAGAACTTAAGAATGCTGCATCCACGTCATAGTCCTTACAGAAGCTGATTTTCAGCTGGCTCGCAGGTGTCACTAAGGAGGAACCACCAGAGCCAAGGCAACACCAACACTTGGCAAGGTTTGTAGTTTCTGCACACAGGTGTGTGCATGAGGGCCACTGCAGACCTTCGTGTCTGCAGCAAGAACTGCCACCAGGCTGGCAAGATGGTAGCAGCCTGATGGTACGTGGAGGGGGCTACAAGAAAGCTGAGGAAGGACTCTTATCAGGCAGTGTAGCAATAGTAGAAGGAGCAATGGCTTTAAACTGAGTGATTAGATTAGATATTAGGAAGAAATTCTTTACCCAGAGGGCGGTGAGGCGCTGGCACAGGTTGCCCAGAGAAGCTGTGAGTGCCCCATCCCTGGAGGAGTTCAAGGCCAGGCTGGATGAGGCTTTGGGCAACCTGGTCTGGTGGGAGGTGTCCCTGCCCATGGCAGGGGGGCTGGAATGAGATGGTTTTTAAGGTCCCTTCCAGCCCAAACCATTCTGTGATCCTGTGATTTTCAGATACTGCAGTCTAAAGTAACATGCATACATCTAGTGTCTGTGGTTTTATTCAAAATCTGTCTGCAGTATGCAATTGATTCTATAACCTTAAGTGATGACTTCCAAGTCCTTTTTTGTTAATACATTATAGGAGCAATTTTAAGTTTTGAAGTTATCTTCTAGAAGCAATTTAAATAATAAAAAATGTGGCACATCACAGATCTGCAGGAAGAAATGGTTTTATCATGCTAAGATTGCTTCAGGTAATGAATGTTCACTCAGCACAGAAATCATTGAAAGAAACGGTACAAAACCACAAAATGACAAATTAACGCTTACTATCAGATAACTGTAGCCACAGGTGCTGAAACTGAATTGTAGGCAGGCAGCAGGCAATAAAGCACCAGAGGTTTGCAGAGGAGCTAACTGAGACACAGAACTGCTCCACCAGGTGCTATTCTAGCATTCCCAAATGAGGACAGGGATAAAGATAAACCAAACACAGTTTAACAAGTAACCACACAGACTGAAGTAGGGTATTGTTTCAAAGCATCACCCTATAAAATTCAAAATATACTACATAAAAATTGACAACATGTTCCAGAAAGTTTTAGAGTATTTATGTAGTGGATAGCCCTGTGAGATTCAGAGCTTTTTCCCCCTCCTCTATCCCTGTCTCTGTTGTAAGTGCACTGGCCTCTGTAAAGCCTGACCTCAGGCACCTGGACACAGCCTGGGGCACGGTCAGGACGCTCTGAGCAGTGTCCCAGCGATGATCTCCTTGCTCGTGGCAGCCCCGTGGCTCGGCTGGACTCACTTTCCTACCACTTTGTCCAGCTTGTCCTGGATTTTGTGTTCTAGAACCTGCTGCTGAAACTGTGAGTCTTATACTGGAGGCTGTGTTTTTATACTGTATTTTTGTACCACTTTTTGAGAAGTAAAGAGTTTGCTTTTTATATATCTTTATATATACACATACATATATGTGTATATATATATATATATATATATATATAAAGGCTGCAGATGCTCTCTGGAGTCGAACCGTCTGCAGCAGTGCCCTGGGGAGCGCAGCACAGCCTGTTTTCCCCACTCTCCTGCACACCTTTTGCTGTAACTTAACAGCTCTCTGCCAGCAAAGCTCCAGTGATTCTGATCCTAGCGAGTTACAGAGCTTTTCCTGGACTGACGTGGAAAGCTGTCTTGCACTGCCTTTAAAATAATGAAACCAAAGGGAACAGCCACTGCAGTTTATCACGTGCCCATCTCAGTATGTCTGTGAAACAGCTCCTGTAGACTATGTTGCTGATTATGCAGAGCTTTTATCTCCACGCTCACAGGATTATTTTAATGAGACCAAAAAGTCAAGGAGCTGTTATGGAAAACCTCCAGCTTCAGACAAAGGAAAGGGGGGGGTTAGACTTCTTGACAGCACAGAAACTGACGGTGTGTATCTGCAGGCCAGAAATACAAGAGTAAAGCTTAAAGTTTTGCACTCTTTCTAGTTATCTGCAAATGTATTTAAAGTGTTGCTCAGCCTACCATGTAGTATTTTGTTCAAGGTGCTTGAAGCCAGCCTGAAACGCTGTTAAGCTGTACTGAAGAAAGCACATAGTAAGCACACTGTTGAAATGGGCCACTTACAAGGTAGCCAAGTGTTGTCCTTCGGAAAGTTTTCAGGTTACAGCATGTGGGATGAGTGAGAGGTGGGTAAGAGAGCTCACCAGCTCCAGCCAGGTTCCCAGACAGCTTGAAGCAGACATTTACAATTAAAAAAAAAAAAAAGTAATTCTCATAAAAATAATGTTAAAGTCTTAATTAAAATAAGCCTCAGTCCAACTGGGTGGTGTGGCAGTCTGCACCTGTAGTCCCTCACAGAAGGGGAACTGGCCTATCCTGCACCCTTTGTTCGGAAGGCCAAGCACAACACTGAACTCCGCCAGGCCTGTTCTGCCCCCCTGTTCTTTGCAAACACATTCTACCTTATGTTCCCCGCTGAGGGAAAAAAAAAGTTCCATGACAGCTATGTTTATAGGAAGAAGTATCAACAACCAGTGAAGGAATTGTGAATAAACCTAAGCAGAGAGCTCCTGCTAGAAGCATTTGCTCAGCCCCCAGCCCCAGAAGGATTTGTACACCCTGACACGCAGGCCACACGCATAAGAAAGCAGCAGGCCAGCATCAGTTCTGCCTGCTGGTTTGTGCTTGTTTTTTTTTAAAAACAAATGGGACAAAGCTGTAATTCTGGGCGCAGGACGGATGTGAGGTACCAGCCAGGCATGTTGTCTGCCAAGGAGAAGGGAAGCCCTGTCTTTAAGACAAAGCCACTCCTTGCCTTCTGAGTGGAGGTGACTGCAGCTGACTGCCCCCTGTGCCACCCCTGCGGCTTGCAGGGGACAGCTTCTTGTCACAGCTCCTGCTACTGCCTGCCCCTGCTCCCTCCAGCAGCAAGCTCCACAGGCTGCCTTTAAGACGCTGCTTCTTCCTTCTCAAACTCACTACCAAGGCAATTACTGACCATTTTTAAAAAGGCAGCCATGAATATCACGCTAAAACACTTAACGTAATTTTAAAATAAGTGCCAGATCTGTAGTATGATTATCAAACAGCTTTAATCCTTTGCACTATTTATGCTCTTACTCCATTTTTTTCCCCTTGGTGAACAATAAAAGGCTTCTTGAGCATCTACAGCAGCAGTGAGCAAACTATAGATAAACCCCGATTCCACTGTTATTCTTTCTAGCCATGAAAATACAAATCGTGTCTTTGGTGAGACCTGCTTTAATAAAGATTGATGTGTTTTGATCTGATTCCATGTAACATTTTAACAATCACAGACAGCCCAGTATGAAACAATGCCTTTAAATTAATCTATTTCTTTTTTCTTTTAATGAATGAAGTTACATTTTAAGACCTGTCTAGATTCATTAAATCTCACTTAAACACGCAAATACTGTCCAGGCAAAAGTTGAAAGACAAACATTGGATTTCTACAGAAAAAAAAAAAAAATAGCTTTGACTTCCTACTGTGCACCAAGACAATATATTTCTCATAAGATGAAAATTATCATTACCGTAAGTACTTGTGTGAAATAAGTAAGAATGAAAAATAATACCTGACCAGGTCCGAAACAAAATGCAAAATTCAAATCTGACAGGAGGTGGGTTTTTTTAATTGCATACATCCTAACGGTGAAAATATTTACCTTAAACATCCATATGCAATCATGAGTCAGCAGTCTCCTTCAGCATGCAAGTGAACCACTGAAATCAACCAGCTATTAACAACCTGAAGTAGGACACTAAATCAGAGCCTGTATTTTGCATTACACTACGTGTAGTGCCTGAGTCTTAGTAAAAAATCATGTTCACAAAACATCCTGGCATAGTCCTTTTTCTTTTTTTTTTTTTAAACCTCAAAAAAAGAAGAGCATATTCATTGCATGGTCAGACATCTAAACCTTTAATGCAGAAAATACTGGTTGACACAGGGGTCCTCCAACTTACCTATGGCTTGGCAGAAGAGGTGAAAGGGTCCCCCGACACTAACATGCTGTGCCTGGTCACTTAGGAAAGGTGGCAACAACATGACCTTTACAGGGTCTGTGCTAGACCAAACATCAGGCTGGGTACTGGTGGGTGAAGGAGGTGAATCACTTCCCACACAGGACAAAAAGGAGGTACCAGTAGGAGGGAAAGGTATAGGAGATGAGGCTGTGTGACAGAAGAGGACAGAAAAGAAAAAAAGAGGGTACTAAGGAAAAAAGTTGCAAGAAATACATCACACATTGAAGAAATAATGCAAGAAGACAAATGAATTTTAGAAGGGTAATAAATGGAAGTGTCCCTAGAGCACTCGGAAAGAATGCTTTCCTCCTTCACCCACGTATTTTTCCATCCTTCCAATCCCCCACAGGGTAATAGCCCAATTAAACGAAGCTGAAAAGAGAATCTTCTCCCAGCTATTGACAAAAGTTTTCATTTTTCCCCCCTTAAAGGCAACCACAAGGAACATTAGTGCTTGCAGTATGGATAGGAGCGTCATTATGTCAACTTTCATAAAAGTCAAGGAGTAATACAATTTATTTTAATATTTATTCTGTTATATGTACATAATTAAAATAGAAAAATAAAACCAAACTGAATCTTATAAAATATAAACCGTTTACACTAAGATGGTCTAAATTAACTTTGCATGGATGTTCAACATAGAAAAGCAGCCCAGGCATACTGCTGTTTACTGTTAAAACGTACTCTACTTCTAGTCATATTTACAGAAATACGCAGTGAGAGGAACAACTCTTCGGAACTGTACCGCACAAAATGCTTTTAACAGACAAACAGTGTTGTTGTGAACTGCGCTTAGAACAAATGCACATTTTCACTTTTGCAGGCATGATTCACACAGACAGTTCAAATGACTGATTGTTTGAGCAGCTCCAGTTTCAGTCTCCAGTTGCATAGGAGATTGATTGGTAGGTGTCATCCAGAAAGGGTGACGCTGCAAAGATTTGTCACGAAAAAAGAAGTTGAGTTGTATCTGAATCTGAAAAAGAAGAAAAAAAATCGGCAACGTTTTCTCATCAGGCTGTATCCTAACAGTCCGTTCCAGCGAGTCACAAGCTGAGTTATTGTCAGGAATTCTTCTCAATTCCCATTTCGCTTCCACAGTGCAAAAAACCTCTGTGTCACTGCTGACAGTTGCTTGCCTGTATTGTTTCATTAAAAAATAAAAAATAAACAAAAGAAAATGAAGAAATCCAGTTTTGTATAGAAAAACAAAACGTGTCCAGCTTGTTGTTTAAAGAAGAAAAAAAAAGCATTCCTAAATCTATCATTTTCTTCCTTCCCCCTCTTACTCCAGTCCACGTATTGTACCGATATCGTTGTACCTAAATTTCTAAAAAGCAGCAAGGAAAAAAGCCTTTAAACAAGATTATCCCTGAGAGTCTTACACAAATCAAGCCAACTATTATCCCCATGTTTCTTAAAATCTAAGATATTTAAAAAGCAGTTAAAAAAATTAACTTTAACAAACTAAAGAGACCTAGCGTGCCAGAACACAAAACAAAACTAAAAATAATCACTAGAAGCAAAGAAAAAGATGTCCCAATCTGGACAAAAGTCTATAATTTACCAATCTGATAAACTAAACTTAATTTCCAATTTGGAATTCAAATGAAACTAGAACTTTTTTTAATGGCAGCTAAAAGATGTGCAGACTGAAGTACTTTTTAAAGCCAACTGAATTAGTTACTGTTATTCTATGGAAGGAAAGGGCCAAGAAAGGAGTGGGCAACTGTTCACCAGAGTGAAGTGCTCAGGGTTGGGTGGAAAAACCAGGAATAAACAAATGGGGATCTGAAACTGGCCATTTAAAAAAAAATGACAGTACAATTCAAGATGCTATGGTCTGCAGACAAGAACACGGCTTCTGTATCTGGTGAGATCCGAATGCAAAGTGGCTTGCTGTATAGCTGAAGCGCGAGAAGCCCACGATGGCTCAGCGGTCACGACCACGCGCTCGGTGTTCAAAGCTCGCCATGGTACCGCAGCTGATTTCCACCACCGAAACTGAAGATCGCGTCCTTTAGTCTCCCTCCACGTCTGAGTCAGCATACTTGAGCTCACACTTCACATCGAAAGGCTTGTCCTTGGCCTCCCTGGGCGCCAGCACGTCCCCGGGCTGGAGCTGGCCGTTGCCGCAGTCTGGCTCTGTCTCGTAGCCGGTGTCGTGCGCCGGCTTGGGCTGCTCCCCGCTCTGGTGGCTGATGCTGCCTTGCTCCACCAGGGTTTCCTTCACGCTTTGTTCGCAATCAGAAAAATCTGACTTTGTTTTTTTCTTACCCAGCAGCATGACTGAGCGAAACTTCAAGCACTGTCCTGGCAAATACCCTTTGTAACAGTTGTAGGAGAGCAGGCACAAGAAGAGGATAAAAAAGAAGAGGAATAGGAACATCAACAGAAAGTTATCGTTTGACTTCAGGAACATTGTCTTTTCTGGGACTGCGTCAGGAATTGAGTTGAAGAGCTCTGTGTTGGAGGCCGCGCTTGTTAGGACAGGGCCAATGGGTTTTGTTATCCTTGCAGTTGTCACTGGTACAATCTGAGTGGTTGAGGTTTGAGCAGTAGACCCCTCGGTTGATACAGCTGACACTTTTGGTACATCACTATTACCTTCTGTGGGTGCAGCTGCCACCGTTGGGCCTGCTGTAGTACGCTGGACTTTTTTCAGTTCCAAAACATGCTTAGCCAGCACTTGAGAGAATTTCTTATTCTTCACTTTTTCTTCCGACAAACACTGGTAAACACCACTGTCTCCTTCTGACAAATTGAAGATGAGCAGCGCCTTCTCCAGCAGACGGTACTTGGGGCTCTCCACTCTCAGTACGTCATCCTTGAACTTCCAAACTACCTGAGCCAGATTGGACTTTTGAGAACACTTGAGCTCTGCTGTGCTCCCATGCTTGAATGTATGCTGTAGGGAATTCTCTCTTACTTTATCTGGAACATCAAAATAAATGTGCAAAGTATCAGCAATGATTCCTGCTTCGTCTAATCTGTACAGTTTCATGAGACCGTGCTAGTTGTAATGGAAAGATTACCGTGTTAAGATTATCTGACAAGACCAAGACAACAGCATGCAAGAGTCTCAGTGAAATGCTCAACTACAGCTGCGTACAGGAAATCAGAAAATACTATGAGATTGGACACCGCAAACTCCAAAAAAGCCTCCATTTCCCGGGAGTGGGTGAGACCTTGTTGATCCACAAATCATCGTGCCTCTGAGAAGAGTCATTATTTGAAACAAAATACTGAACTTGGTATCACTTTAAAAGCAATCAGTGCATTTTAAAGTAGATCAGCAACTACAAAATATCTGAGAAGAAATGTGACGAAGTGCTGGTACTCAAATTAGATCTCTTCTGAAAGTATCAGCACCTATGTCATGCCCACAATGATGTAACTAACAAGCAAAACTCTCACAGCAGTCCTCGCTACGCTTGGATTAGAAATGAAAACAGTAAAGCAAAGTGCTGTTTACTGCAATACAAATCTTCTGTAACACTTTAAGATCATGATCTGATGTCAGCAACACGCTATAAAGAAAGGACCTGTAGTTACTTGCCTTAAAGCACACTGGAGAGCACTTCAGTTGCTCTGCATGATGTTCTGAGCCCCCCTCCCCTCTGATCATAAACTAGCTTTTTTCAGGATCATTTCATCTGATCCAGCAGCAATAACCAAGCACTTATCAAGGCTCACAGCAGAATGTCAAATGCTGTTATATTATAGGGAGAGAGGCCTCTGTACTAGAGAAACTTATGGTAAATAGTGCTTTCATTCACAAGGCGTTGTTGAGGTGCCCCCGATCATTTTGGAGGTTTGTGCACTGCACACTGAGATGTACAAACATACAGACATTTTAAGACAACATAAAGGCCATACAGATGCTCAAACATTAAAATGCAGAATTTCATACCTATTAAGATACAAAGAAAAGTCCAAATAATCACGGAAACAAGCTGAACTAAACACTATTCCACCTAGACATGTGAAGAAACAGCTCTTCAAAGACTGTAACTCACCAGAACAAGAAGATGCATCTCCACCTATGTTCTGGATCCAACTCCTGTAAAATATAGCACAAATATTACAACTTCAAATCTTATTTCCTTGTATTTCACATAAAATGAAATTTATCTTATAGCACAAGCAGATATTTTTGACAGATTCACTTAATGGATAGAAAAAAAAGTCTGCATTTGAAAATATTCAGTTAAAAATTACTGGTAAGGAGAAAGACTGATACAATACTGATAGCAACTTAATGGTAATCAAAGGCTGCCGTTACCTTTCAATTTCACTTTCTTTAAAAATATCAATGCAGGAAGCTTCAAGGGGTTTCCAAGCACAGTAAGGATCCCTTGCTAAAACACAGTCAACACAAGTGGTATACTTGTCACAGAATGCCACAGGAGACTGAACCACGCCAGAATTCGAACCAGCATAGAGGTATCTTCTGCCCTAAGAACAGACACACAGCCAGTCATTTTCTCAAACTGGAACAACCAAGTTCATGAAGCAACTGAAGCACGTTTAAAAATAAAGAGGTACATACATACAGCTGTAAATATGTAAAAGCAGCTTTAAAATACTCAGCAGTAACAGAAGTGGAAAAAGACAAAAGAACAAAAAACTGAATTCAATACACTTTATGAGAAACGAAAGTAACTGCTTAACTGTAGCTTTAATAAAGTTTTTCCACACATATGAATACACTGATAAACTTCATAAAAGGGAAGCTAAGCATATGCCAATGACAAGGCTGCAAAGGGCACACAGAAGCCCAAAAAGGGGGTTTTCTACATATACAGACTACTCCTGCTCCCTTTAAGGCAAAGCAGCCCTACTGCAGATCTCTGCGGAGCCATCAATGTCAGCCCTGCGTTTGAATCTTGTAACTGCCTAGTTGCTATTCAAGGAACAGTGAGTAGAGTTCAAAGGAAATAAAGTTGGCATAATACCTAGCAAAAGGGGGGTATAAAGGAAATGACTGCTTGACCTACTGTTGCTCGGGATCACTAACATGTCTCATCCTGAGCAGACCAGGAAAATATCACACTCATCCTGAACATCCTTGTCATAAAAGATGGACAACTGTGTTTCACTCATCTGTTTCAAAGTTCAGAGAAACTGATCGCTAAAGGTACACTGTGAATGTACTCACCACTGTGCAAAGCTTCAAGAAAGATGTCTGCCCTGCAAGCCCAAAATATCAGTGACCTACCCTCTAGTACTTTTGAGAGGCAGAGCAAATCCAAACAGAACACCCACCTATGCAGTGGATCTACTCCATCCAAAGTAGAATACTGAGTGAATGTATTGGCACGCTACAGCTGTTGTCATGGCAAAGAAGTCAGATCCAAGCATCAAGTGTTTTTTTCTGTATTGCAGCTGCACAGATTTCAGTACGTAGAGATGTACTCAAGGGTTGTCTCTGCAGTGAGACTGCTTGACCCTGGCAGCATGAACACGGTTGCATAGGCAGGTATCCAAAAAAGCCTCCGAGTAGAGCAAGGCTCTTCATAAACCGCACATTCATGGTGCAGGCTTTTGTTCTTGACATCAAGAACAGCCTCAAGAGGAAAAAAAAAACTAAGAGGGTATCTTAGAGCTGAATTGAGGTTTGGAAGCTCACTGTCACCTTTTCCCTAAGTTATGTGAAGAGGTATTCCCATGAGGACTCAGAACAAGGTAGTCTCTTTAGTGCAATGAGCATGAGAAAGTCTGTTTTAAGAGCAAACTAAAGAATAATACATTGTGTCTAACAGCAGTCTCTAGAGGACAGCAACAAGACCAGGCATAAATCAGTTTAGATCCCTCATATATGAAACTTTCAGATGACTTTCAAGGAAAAACTTGATCCTATAAGACAAAAGACAAAACTGGACCAAAAAAAAAGAACATACTGGCACTGCTGCAAGATAGACTTTGAAAGAGAACAAAACTTCAGAGATATACATTCAAATGCAGTCTTTCATCCTAAAACTTAGGGTAGTGTTAGTCTGTGCTTGAGCGTTCCCAGAAATAAGTCTGCAGCATTAAGAGACATATAGCTTTCCAGGAAAAGCTTCCCACCCTGTCAGAAAGCTGCCCATGACGCACTGCAGTCTGTCTGTCTCCCTAGTGATCTGCTAGCCAACATCCGAGCCAGCAGGGCAACACTGAGCACAGGCTGCAGTGCCTCAGCAGCCTGGGAGTTCAGGAAACAGGTGGAGAACTGCGCAGACCACCTCAAAAATCCAGACACACCTTTCAGCCAAACAGGAGTTACGAGGACCTGCTGTAGGATCGTGTGACAGACTGCAGCCCTCCAGGCAAGGTGGAGGTATAAGAGAAAGGTCTCAGGAGTACTACAGTATGGTGTTCAGAAAGGATTCTTACTCCAGGGTGGTCTGAAGCCCATCATCACAGATAACAACTATTCCCTGCTTCTGGATGATCAATTAGTATGGGATGCCACTACACAAATACCAGCTGTATGAAGGACTTCAGTCGTATCTAACTGCGATTCCTTACTGGCTGTCCAAGGAGGCAAAAGCTCAAGCTTCCACGATACGGAGCAGAAGTAACCCCCCACTTGGTTGGCACCACAGTTACACAGCTTCCATGACTCCAGCACACAAGCCCAAACTCCCATTAATCACTGGAAAGGGCTGCTGCTTTCATGGGAGTGTGCTGGATAGCACTGCTTCACCTTTTGGTGTCAGTTTTAGGTGCCAGAAGTTGTTCCAGCCACATGGAAGTTTTTATTTCCTGAAGATAAAGAAATTCTGCACCACAGTACCATAAAGGAAGTTGTGTTTTAGTTTCATTTCTAAAGTTTGACATAACCTTTGGTGTGAGAAGATAGTGCATTCCCTATGAGGTCCCTATGCTGTGCTTGCACTGCCCTCCTTCAGGAATATTCTTGAGTAACTGGGAACTTGGCAGCTGGGTTCAGGATGAGTAAATTCAGTGCTACCATTTCTACATCAGGTTGTTAAATCTATCCCTTCACTACTATTTCCCAGAAATGGAGGAACCATAATTAGGCCAGTACATTAATGATTGCATGATGTACCCACAATTACAATAATGGATATTAGCTTGTGGTCCTATCAGAAGTACAGTAACTGTGCATTTGTAATTTCAGCCCTAAGCTGAGATTTTCAAAAGCCATCCAGACATGGTCTGGGCCAGCCTGCTGTAGGTGGCCCTGCTTGAGCTGGGGGGTTGGACCAGATGACCTCCAGAGACACCTTCTGAACTCAGCCACGCTGTGATTCTGTGACCTGGCCACTGTGATGCATCATATATACGAATACAAAAACAGAGATATTACTGAAATCTATGAACATGGAAGTTTTTAATCGCATTGACTTCAATCTCTCTGTCAAAAGTATATTCTCTCTTCTCAATACTTTTTTCTGTTACAAGCATGAAAGAACTATTAAGCATGCAAGATGAGCTTGGAAGAATTTTGGCATACAGTTCTTTTCCAGAGAATAGATCATGTTGGCAGAGCCTTTTTTTTTTTTAATAGGACACAAAAGTAAAAGCTGCTCTTAAGATATCTTGGCAGTATTCCTAAATCCCTAATATCCGAGAATTCATTGATCACTGGGTACTTACTGAACATCAGTAAGATTACTACACACTTTTAAACAGAGTCATTCTTTCCTTAAGGAGCCCAGAAATTTCAGCAGTTGGAGTGTCTGATGCTACAAGCCACTGTTTAGGGTAATACTTTTGTAGGCATTTATGGATCTGCAAGTCTGAGTAACCAGGACCAAAAGGGCTAGTGTACAAGACACACAATATGATTATCCTCCCATTGTTGAAAAATCATCCTGGGATTAAACCCAGCAATTGTTTAATAATGCAGAATGACCACTGGGTTTGTAGCCTGCAGCAAAGCTTGTGTCTTCCAGCTGCAGCTGAAGCCCTCCCTTCTCTGGTGGGCAGGACCTCACCGGCAGTCCTCTCTGGAGTATAACTCCAGCAGCAGTACCAAAGTGCCTACAATAAATCTACCACACGGAACCAGCCTGCAAAGTGACAGCAGAAATCAATTAGATACAAAATCCTGAGTCTCTCTGCATGACAAGACTGCTCTTCTGTTAGGTCTGCTTCCTCAGGAAAAATAAACTATCACTCTTCTATTAATTCCCTGAGGATTTTTCCTCATGGATTTCTACTGGCCACAAGGGGTCAGGATTTTTACTTCTAACCTAAAAACCGGTCCCTTTAATAAACAGCTTAAAGCTGTTAGAACAGTTTTCAGCTCCTGTACAAGCAGAGTGGAGACTTGCACACCTGTGCCCTTCTCTAATTACCACCACCACACACACACACACCTTCCCCATATCTGCACACTTTCAGAAGCATGCCACCTATCCAGTGCAATGGAATGTACCGGGTAATAAATACATCGATACTGCTGTAGAGATATCAGGTGCAGCCTTCAGCGGTTTGCATAGTGGTGGTCTTTCATCACGACAAGGTTACAAGTTAATACTTCGTTAAGTTTTGTGGAAGAGGAAAAAAAAAGATGAATGCTGTGATGCTTGTAGCACCTACTTTTTTAGATGAAAGCAAGAGTGTTTGGACTGGCTCAAAGTTTGGGAAAAGCTGTGTTTCTTCAATAATATGCATTCCATTTTCATAGCTGATAGCTTTGTGCAGGGCTCCTTGATCTGAAACAGAGCAGTATATTTAAGTGAGATTCTTAAAATAGAAAGACTGGGAAGAACTGCACACTTACTATAATTTGTATCAATTATCTACTTGCAGTTCCTCTGAAGACTTCACACTATTCAGTGCCAATGGCAACCATTACACCTGCCACTGTAGGGAGTTCTGAGCAAGAAAAAACATTCTGGGGCACAGAATGACCTCTTTGGGATTATCTCATACATGGTTTGTGTTACACTCTCTGCAGTTTTGCAGTTCTTCTCCTGCAATAGCTCTTCAAAGCATGCAAGGTTCTCCACTAACTTGCTGTGGCTCCCCACTTTTTAGTGAAAATACCACCTGATGCTGTAAATATGCACTGTAAATATGGAAATCTTTTGAGTTTGTTAAAGCATACTTCAGCCTAGAGAACCACCATTAAAAAGAGTATTTTGCGGAACTCACCTGTACTGATGAACATAACATCATATATGGTACCATTGAGTGCTCTGACTCTGTCCACTACGATCTGGGTGTACTTCACATCTCGTTTTACTAGTCGGGGTCTGTCTCCCATTGGAGTCACAGAATCATCCATTAGAGGATGATCTTTAACAAACTGCAATGTTTTGTCTGGTAAATTCAGAGAACTCATGTAGTTCGATGCTCTGGCTTCGTTGTTTATGCACTGGTATGTAAAATTAAAAAAAGAAGAGACGCCGAATTGTATCATAACAGCAGGCACATGTATTTTCTTCTGCATATTATTTTGGCCAGTACGGACACCCTTACATTATATTCATTCTACCACAGAAGGTACTCAGGTCCTGCAGCACCTTGGCTTCTGCAATATGCTGATCTCTGAGCAAATGCTCCATGCTACATTTTTGTTCAGACCCAAAATTTCGTTTTAGGAAAATATTCTTTCTGGATTCCCATGCTTCTTAACTACCTCTAACTGACCTCTTACTTATCAGTAGCAACGGCACAACTGCAGGAAACATGAGAAAATAAGAAAAGTATGGCAGAGACCCAGCACTAGTCACATTTTAGTTTGTAAAGCAACATACTGCATTCGATAAACCTGCTGAACCTAGAAAGACAGTGCAATAATTGTTTTATACTTCTTTTCACCTGAACTAAAAAGTCTTTGATGGTCCCTAATGTATACTAATGTCTATTTCACCACTAGAAAATGAGTAGCAAAATAATGAAAATAAGAAAACAGCGATTAACTTGACTATAAATAAGAAAACACTTTGATTCCCAGATACATTTGGAATAAATCACTTGAAGTGTTTTTTTCTACAAAATCTTTACAACAGGAAATATCTATATGAGGGTAACCTAATACTATGCTTTAGCACTTCGTTGTTTGTTTATTTTTGTTTCTTTACTCTTGCACATTAAAAAAACATTAGTCATTAAATCCAAGATACAGAAACTTACTGCACCAGGTCGAGGATTAGGAATTTCCCCATTGTACCGTACCCACTTGGTATGTGACTGTTCGACTGTAGCACTCTGCATATACTTTCCTTTTGAGAAAACTTCTTCTACAGTAGACAGATTGTATGCGCACACTGCTGACAGCCCCACGTTATTCCTACAAGTACAGGAAGAAAAAAAAATCGTAAGTAATTATTACTTGCTTTAGTAACCAGTCAAGATCAAAAGTATTAATCCAGGGAAAGACTATAAAACACTTACAGTTGTGGGGTAAAAACTCCATATATCACTGGTTCCTTCAAGGTTGGGGATTTGAGAATAAAGACATCATTGATAATATTGAAAATTAAATTCTTATCAGGAATGGTACAAATCAATCTGGCCTTGAGAAAAGAAGTCCATTTCTTCTGTAAAGTCCTTAATCCTCCTTGGTCTCTCTTTTGGTGTAAAAAAGAAGGAAAAAAAAAAAGGAAGCGTAGAAGTGTTTGTGAGGAAGATTAGGCAGCATTTTCGTATTTAATAACTATAGCTAAAATGGTACTAAACCCTTGTATTTTCTACTAAGATTTCATCTATAGCAACATCAATAACTGTTAATATATTCATATCCAGAAAAGTAAGGAAGTCACAGGGTTGTTTTTTTAAGTTAATTTAAGTCAACAGAAATAACACTGCATGGTTTCTATCAACACCTGTGACTAAGATGAGACATGGGACTTCTAAAAGCACTGTACCTTCAGCAGCATTTGAAAAACAGAGATGAGCAACGTACCTGCATAAAACACACATGCTCATTAAACAATTAAAATAAGCATGCAGGTTTTATACATATCCTTTAAGAGGGATCAATAACTTTGTATTTGTTCTCTGACATCTAAGCATTAACGATTTAAGTTGTAATGTTGCAATATGCATTTAACTTCCTGATATTAATAATTCCATTCGAAAAAATGCACCTATGCCCTAATCCTGTGAGCAGTTACCATTTTAATATGGATATGCAGTATCAAGACTTGAAGAAATAAAGATATATTTGACTAGACTAGAACGTTTCAAAATATTTAGTCCTTGAGGGTCAATTGTTACTTCTTTACAAGAGCAGATATATTTGAACACTACTAATATTTCCTGTTCATTATCCAGTATTGTTATGCAAAGAATTCAGGAAAACCTGCAAAATTTAAGTATATTTAAATAAAATAAGTATAAATTAAGTAAAATGTAATCCTATAGATCTGCAATGTTCATTGATTCCTATTCCTATCAAAAAGCAGCAATAAAGCTCACATTCTATGATACTCCCGTTCTAAAGGATTCACAAGCTGTCAGTAGGCAGAGGGCCACAATAATAAACCTGTGTAAACCTGCCTCCAGCTGCTTGTTTAAAGGAAATCTCAAGGGTACTAACTTGTTATTGATGTTTGGACTTCCATGTTTAAATATAAAACAGTAAAGTCAAAATAAAGCATATCAACCTCATCAAAATGAAATGGCTAGATAAATTTCCTGCTGGAAAAAAAAAATACTAAGGAAATTGATACATTCCATTGAAAAGTTTTTTGTTAAATCAACATTTTTTACTGGGAAAAGAAAAATGTCTTCCATCAGCAAGATTTTTAACCAACACTCCTGGGTATATACTTGACTCAACCTAATACTGAGGTTTAAACATAAGTGTGACAGAATCAGATTGATGGAGACTGTTTTGTTTGAGGTTCTGGCAGTTCTGCCAGCTTCATGGAAGTCCCATCTGCTTCAACTATCTGTATCTACAGTAGAATATAGTCTTGTTTGCATACAGCTACTAGTCAAGAAGTACAATTCTTCTCAAACTCCTTAGAAGCACCAAAGTCAGTTTTTCCCAGAGGACTGTACTTAAACTTACAGTTAAAACAAACAACAACAAGAACAAAGCAAACCACACAACAAGAATAGACATCTTTTCTGTCTGCTTTGTTGTTCTTCTCCCCTAGCCCCCTGAGGTGGGTAGAACTCTCAGATGTACTGAAATTTCACCATTAAGTTAAATCAAGTATTTGTTTCCAAAGCAACAATTAGACTTTTTCCATTCTGAGAAACTGATTAAAATTGCTGATTCAATGAGATGAAGTTCAACCACTTCCATTTAATTTCCAATAAATGTTTTTTATATTAATAAAGAAAATCCACTTGAACTAGTAAAAGAAAATTGTACTGTCCCACCTTGCACACTCTAGCTATCCTTGGAATCATCAGTTTTCCAACAAACTCATACTCAACAGACACCTCGGTGAAAAAGAAGTATATCTTGTCGTCTTCTCCATCTGTGCTGTTTTGATCTGCTCTTACCACATCGGCAAAAACAAAATTGGGCTCTACAGATACAAAGAGAAGAATATTATATTACATACAACTCTTAACTTGATTCCCTCTAAGATGCTCTAGGAGTCCTCTCAAACCTCGCAGTGTATTTCATTGCTCATTAACTGACAGACACTTCTTAAAAAATAAAAAATAGAAATACTGGAGGAAAAAAAAAAAAAAAGCTATGTGAAAATTCAACAGACTAAGAGATATGAGAGATCTCTAATGTCTTGTATCTCATTACTTCACATTTTTCACCCATGCTCAAGAATGGTTTTCTGATAGGTCTGTATAGCTGCCTTCCGTTGCCTGCCTCTCCTCTGACCAAAAGCCAAGGTGCTCCTTAAGGGAAATACAAATATAAGAGAAAGTATATGGTTTATCTTTATATGGTTCATTTATATTTAAAGAGAAAATCAGCTAAAATGTGCAAGTAACAACTTGCCAAGGTTGGCCGGCTATCAGCACCTGCAAACCTGGCAGTTAGTTCAACCCTTACAAAGGACAAACAGCCCCAGAAAAAAAAAATAAATAAAATAAAATAAAATAAAAAACCACTAAGCATGCTCCGTTGGCTTTCAAATATGCATAATCACACTGCTGTCATCCAGCTTCCACATGTGAAATAAGACATTTCCTCAAGATTTAATTCATATTTGCCTTGCAGAAGCAACTGTCTTTCAACTACATACACAGAACACCAGGCACTTAATATTTGTGCTGCTAGCTGAAATACTAAACATAACAACAACTACAAAATTTGCTACAAAATTCCGTATCCTACATCTTTTGGGCACAGTGCCTTTTTTTTTTTTTTTTTTGAACATGCAGATTTCATAATTTTGGTCTTTTGTGGCCAAAAGTCACAAACATCTGAGAGTTCCCAAAACTCAACAAGTTTTGAAATTCAAGAATTGAGATAATCAGGAATCATGGACTTATCAATTTGAAAACATGTTAGAGACGAAGAACATTCTCCTTCATACTGTATCACAGGTGTCCTGTATCATAGCAAAGATGAACAAGTGGATATGAACAATAAGTTAACAATAAGTTAAAAAGTCTGTGTCCTTTAACAAAAGTTAAAGTCTGTGTCTCTAAGTTGTTTTCATTGCCAGTATTGATAAAAGTTCTAAAATTTCTAAAAAAATAAAAATAAGTCTCTTGAAGGCATACACAGGTGCATACACTTACACTTCAGTTTATGCCAGTATTACATAGGCTATCCTCTTTGAGATACAGGACAATTGTTCCCTAGCTCTGAAAGGAAACTTAAAATTTCTTTGTCTGGAATTGTGACTTTGAAGAGGGAAGAATTATTTGATGTGGCTTGCTCTCACACCCACTTACCATTAAGCCAAGGTATCGCATATTCTGTTCTCAGAGGACTCTGATGAGAATTCCGTGAAATAATAGGTTCACTTCCCAAGAAATTGTAGGAAGTCCCAGAATAAAGCTCCTCATCTTTAACACAAAAACAAATATTTTAAACTTTCTTATACACTGAATACCAAAAAAGATACATAAATATTTCAAGAGACTTAAACTTCCCACAAGAAACGATAAACAAGGACTTCCTCTCAGTTGCCCCAGCTATATCTTCTATGTTTATATTTCTGCTGACAAAGCTAACACTTCTACACTTCGTTTATTATTGCTCTAACACAAGCAACTGGCAAAAGTTAGCACTGTTTTCAGGGTACTTCAACACTTCTTTTGTAAACCTGCAGTTTAAGTAAACTTGCATTCTGATACATAAGAAATGCCACGTAAGTTTTGAACTAATTGTTTTTTTCTCTTTATATGCTGCCAATATTCAAACTACACTTAAGAATTTAGGCAACATCATAGTGAGCAAGAGCTTTACTTTTTCATTTCCTGTTTTGTGTCACTACAAGTTTCTTTTATGATCTTGTGACACCACAACACAGCCACTTTTACCAAATCAAGATTCAGTGGCATCTAACCATGTGGTTACATCCCTGCAACGTCTCACTTCCCTGGTCTGTTTCATGGACATCTCTTCAAGAAAGACAAAATTCTACTTGTTAAATTTATTGAAATTACAGGGACAGTCAAAATACGTTTAGAATACCTGGACTAAAGAACTTAAAACTATTTTGAAAGTTGGCATTTTAAAACTTGCTTCCAAAACAAGCCAAAGTTCTGGGCTCACCTTTTAAGATGCACACAAAGGTTGACTACCTGAGTATTTTTATGTCTATCTAGTTACACAGAAAACATTTAGAAATACAGACCCCAATCTACCATTTCAACATTGAACTGGAGAATAATGTGGAGAAGACCAAATATTTACACCTAATAATGAGGTATGCAAAGAAGAAACTTACCAACCATAACAGATGTGTAACTTTGAGCAGGATCAAATGGACATCTGCCTTTACCATCCTCATTCTTACCTCCGAGCTCAAACGAAATCAAATTCTGCAAAAAATGAAGTTGAAAACCACAGAACAACCATTTTTACTGTTTCCTTCAGCCATGTGAATTATACAAAGGTTACCATAAAAACCAACACACATTAATAGGCTAAACCAGTAACTTTCAGCCTGGAATGCCTATTTTTTAAGATTATAAAAGGCACTTGAGTTTTCAGAAAAATTTTAAGTCTAACAGAGAGGAAATGAGATTCTGTAATTTGTGAGGGCAGTAGCAGAAATAAATAGACAAAAAGTTAAATCCAGACATAAATAGACCTCAAGAAAGAAAACCCAAAAAGCCAGACAATATGAAAAGCAGAAAAGTTAACCAGTATAATGCAAAACTTGCAACTATTAAATTAACCTGCACAAGAATGGACAGTTTTAGAAATCAAGATGACTTTCTGAAGTGGACTGAGCAATTTTTAGATGATGATAAAATGGTGAGATGGGGTGTAATTATAATCCAACTACATTTTTTAAAAGCAGGAGTATTTCAATTCCTACTTTGCAAAACCCTTAAAAATCAAGGGAACAAGTATCAGTAAGATGATTGAGAACTACAGCAACAATACCGGGTAAGTGATTATCTATACTGTGTAATGAAGACATTCATGGCTAAGGACAGTGACTTCTGGCAGTTTTCCAGAACTGATGGCAGACAGACTTGCAGGAAGGGGAGACAAAAAAGAAGAAATTTTAACATAACTACAAGATTTCAAAATTTCAGAATCATTAAGAGCCATAGTAGGGAGAACAATGTGAGAGTCAGCAACAAGAAAAGGGAGTTCTGAATTTGAGCCAAGGCTGAATTATTATTCTGAAGTGCTCAGCATTATGAAGCTATGGCATTGCCAGAAGCAGAGACAAGACAAGCAGAGTCAGGAATCTGAGAAATTTCAGGGAGATTCAACAACGGATGGAAGTCACAAAGAACATCATTTCAGTTTCAGAAATTATTTTTGTGCTAACGTAAAATACAAAGGGAATTATGAAAGCTATGAAAGAGTAAATGTGCTGTTAACCAAGGTGAATCAATAGTTCAGTGTCTGAAAAAGGAACAGCATGGTTAATTTCTGTACTCTATCATCACTGTGAGACAGTATTATAAATGCTTCAATGCTATGACCAGCATTGAAATTACAAGTGTCTTTGGAAAAGAGATTAACTCATTGTTTATATGAGATAGTTTTAACTTCAAGTTGTTACTGGATCAAAAAATCTGTATGTTCTTACCAGGTAATCACACGTTGGCTGGAATGCGTTAGTTCCACACACGTAGAGAAAAGTGTCATTCAGCTGCTGCAGAACACGCACGTAATTACGACACTCTGTCTGTATTAGAGGACGAGAAAAGGACCAGTCTGATAAACAATAACTTCCATGTTACAACATAAACAAACAATTAAGAGTTGCACTGTCAACTCTTGTGTTGCTGCTACTCATGCCACACCACCCCAGAAATGCTGGGTGATACAGTCACCACTGGGACACTGCCACCTTACTGCCTCTGGGAGCCCGAGTCCTGCAGCAGCTGCTTTCCTACAGTCAGTAGTGCACAGCTGCCTCAGCACACCTGTTAGGGCAACATGTCCGAGTACCACATGCTCAAAGGAGGGCATCTCAGATTGTTTCATCAAAGCACAAACTGCAGAGATATACCTGATCCATGAGAATGACTACCTAAAAACAGAGTACATCTTAGAATTTGTCATCCTTTACAAGCCTAAATGAAACAGTATGTGATAGCCAAGGTTATATCTTGAGAGACCTCTAAGACCATTAAACCCTCAGTAAATCTTGGTCGCTTATGTGTCTTTTTTTTTCCCCCCCTTCATCCTGTGGTATCAATTGCTTTTTCTAAGGGCCTAACATCCCTTCTAATAACCAACAATGATCTCTGCAAAGGACTGGTGGGGACCCAGACACCATCTAATGAAGTGCATGCAGGCGCACAAGAGGAATAAATTCCCTTCTCATGCACTCACCGTGACTGTAATTATTATTGCTGGTAACTCCACTGAACCTGAAGAACACAAAAAACTCCCGAGTGCATCAGGAAGAGTCACAGAGGAAATGGTCCTTAACTGCCCACCACACCTCAGCTTAGGCAGGTAAATTGCCTTGATGGTTCTCAGTCCAAGCAAATGCAAATAGCTGAGCAAAGGAGATGACAGCCTACTCCATTTCAAAGGAGCCCTCTGAATGCAGGATGTCTGTCAGCCCGGAATGCACCTGGGGTTTTATACCCAGGGAAGCACCAAAGAAACTGTATACGTAGGGGTGCTGAAGTCAAATCCCTTTAAGTGTAAAGTAGTACTGCTTTCTGTATCTGCAGTGCATGCAGCCTTCCATTTTCAAACCTGTACTAAAAGCCTGACCACAAATCTTGCCAAGAAAACCCTCGCGTTACTGTATTGCTATACCATGTGGCACAACACAGAGGGTAAGGCATCCCCATCCACGGTCCATCACCTTATAAAAACTACCTCCACGGAATGGCAATACGAGCAACCCAGCCTGTGTGGCGACAGTCCAGAGGAGTCTGTGGATGCCAGGAACACCAAGGGAGCCCTCGGGCTGAGCTGCTTGTACTGCCAAGCTGGGAGGAGACTGGGCTGCTCAGGCGCCGGGGAACTGTCTGAGCAGTCAGACCAGCAAGGAACACATGCATTCAGCATCAGAAGGTGGATGGATGGATATACAGTTAGTGAAAAATGCACCGGTGCTAAGTGCTGGCCTAATAAATAAACCCTATGCCCTACAGCAAAAAAAGATAAAATTACCCATCATTTTAGAAAATCAAATGTTAGTGTAGAATTATTGTGATAATAAAACAACAGTTGCTATCAATTACCTCAGTTAAAGAAATATTTGTTTATCAATTTAATGGAAAAAACTTACAACATCTAAGCACACATTAGTATGTTCAGATTTTTTAACATTCAAATAAAATTCAACAGCAATTACCAATTCAACAGGAATTACCCCAAAAGACTAAGCATACTGCAGTTTCTAAAGCTCAAGTTTATTAAATAATTTAGGTGATTTGAAAATTTTAATTGCAAACATTTGGAGCCTTTCTTCTTTAACACCACTCCTCTTGAAGTTAAACATAAAATATCTTTAAGAAAGTCCAATAAAAGAACATACCTGTTCTGATTTGCCCTTGACTGCACATTTAGTCCTTTTATCTTCAGTGACCTTCCAGTGCAACTAAGTGAAAAACAAGTAATAAGAAGGTACGTTCAAAGCACTTTAACACAATTGCAGTATTTTCAGACCTTGCATAACAAACAAAACAAGCAATTCTAAGGTTACTGTCTGCAGCAAATTTAAGTCATTTTGCAAGTAGCTTTCATTTTCCAAGTGGCTTACAAAAGTTCAAAGCCATTCTTTTCTGAGGAGGTGACATTTCCAAATGTATGTGTCATCAGGGAGTGCAGAACCACTGCTGTATCTTTTCGGTTAATCATTATCTTTCCCCTCAAATTACTTATTAAGTTCTCCATTAATATATGCTTTAGGGAGGTGCAAGAGTATCTGTTGTAAGCACTTCTCACTTTAATTCACACTGGAGAAAAGCATTTAAAAAATAAAGAGAATTTATGGGACCAACTTATACTATGTGGAGAGGTACAACTTTGTCATTTACACATACTCAGAATAATACTGGAAAGCAAGCTTTATATAGTCGTGAAATTTCCTATCATCGTCCCTGAACATTTTTTTCATATTAAAAATCATAGAGCATCTTTCAGAACATCCTGGGTGTGATTTCATGCCATGTCTCTAAGCTTCAGCCTGTACCGCTGGTGGGTGAGAAGCAGGAGCCTGGGAAGGACCTGCAGCAACAGAATCGCGTTAGCAGGCTTCTGCATGGGTTAACCGACTGAGAACCAAGTGTCAGCACACCCAGAGCACTTCTGCGGCTGAGCTAATTCTGAGCGAGCTGGACCAGACCTCTTTGCACTGCTGCTTACAGTGCAGACACAGCTAGAGACATTGCACAGAAGCTGAAACTTAATGGACAAGGCCTTCATCGCATCACAGGCATGTCTGAAGCCTGCCACTCCTGAGCAAGCTCCAGCTTTGCTTCTGTTTCAGATTAATTTTCTCCTGATTCAGATTAAGAGGAGATATAGCCCACTCCCACCAACAAAATACATATAAGGGCCACTTTGATAGCTTATGCACAAAGTCCCTCTAGTCCAGCACACTGCCTCCAAAGAGAAAATGCCTATGGAGACCTTTAGTAACTTGTTTGTATTTCATTTTCTCATTCCTTCCTCTCATCTGGCAACATATTTTACTCGATAGCATCTTCCAGAAATAAAACTGAGGTAGCCCAAACAGTATTTTCTCTTTTAGGTACGTAACTCCTAGGGCACAGTGCTGCTGGTATCAGAAAGTGAAGTCAAATTTGGGATATGATTTTTATGTGGAGAATAGTGTATTAAAATGCACACTCACCTCATGCTGCTTTTCAGCAATATTAACTGCATTTAATGCAAATATCACTTCTCTGGCTCCTACATACAGAACATCTTTGTCCTCACTTAACAGCAAGGTTGAATAGTTTGACACTTCTGATTCATGAAAATGTATTAGCTGGACCTCTGTTGAAATGAAAGGAAAATAGCACCACATGAAGAAACATGATCACTTAGGGTCAAGTTTATGGGTCATTTTTCTAAGCTGTCTAATAGCCCTTGGGTATCTGGAAAGCAACAAAGCTTAGTTTGGACAACACACAACAGATGAGAGCCCCTCAGAAGCCTGGTTCAGCAGAAACAGCAGCTCCCATCACTGACATCAAAATCAATGGTCCCTACTTTCTAGTCCAATTTCAAATGCCTACGAATTTCCTCCTGCAGTGATCCCCATAACTCATGTCTTCCCTCATTTTTTTTTCCAATCATTAATTCTTTTTTCCTAACCTCTCATTTTACACATCCGCTGTCAGCTCTTTCCTCACCTTCTCCCTTCCACATATCCACCTACTGTGCAAAACTAAATAATTCACCACATCCCTTGCACCCTCCCCAGACAAATCTCACAAAAAAATCCCACACCTTAGAATAAGACATTTCTAGATATTATTACAGGAGAAAGGAGACAGAGAAGCTAGAAAGGAGCCATGTACACAGTGTCAACAAGCTGATTTTCAAGTGGAGACTGGAGATAAATTGCACACAACTGTTAGGGATGTGGGAAAATTATAATGAAAAGGAAGAAGAAAAGGGGGAAACATGGGGGAAAGAGGCAGTGGAATGAGGAAGCATGCGAACTGGAACAGAAAGGCTTGGAGAAGGATGACACAAAATGATTAATGTACAGGAATATTTATTCTGCGTGTACAAACAACATGGAAAAACTACTGAAAGCCTGGGAGGCCATACTTACTGCCAGAATCTACCATGAGATAAAGCTTCAATTTCTCAGAGGTAGGCAGAAAACAATGTATTATTCTTCTCAATTCTAACATTAGAAATTGCACCACTTCAACTGCAAGACTTGGGAAAAAATCATTTTAAACTAGATTCTGAAACGTATGATTTTAAAGTCTTTCACTCGGCAGTAAAATTTTCCCCAAGAGGATGAACTGGTTCATACAACTCTTACCTGTTCACTCCTCCACTGAACTAAATCCCCCTTCCTATTTAAAGTAGGTTTCCTATACTTAAATGCAACAATCCTTAGCAGAAAGAGAAATAGCAGGAATGAACAAAAAAATCAATTATTTGAATAATTTGGATACAGGTCTGTGATGTGTAATACCACTAAACAGCAACTTGCCAAGTTTGAACCATACAACACAAGAGCATTAAGGAGCCTAAGCAGGAACTGCAAGCCTCCTCTAGACTACTTTCTGAAAAAGCAGTGTATCAGCAACTCATTTATTGCTATACCAATAAAAAGGAAAAGCATCTCTACAGCCATCTCATAAATCAGCTCACTGTGACTGTATCCTTAACCTCCATTTATTTTTTCCTACAGCCTGACTCCTCAGCATTCAATATCTTTACTTATGGCTGCTTCTTCATACTATCCATGCACTTATTTGGTTACAGCACACTTGGGTGGCTAACTTTTAACTACCAGTAAAAGCAGGAGTCAAAGATAAAAGCTTTTAAAAGCTAAAACATCCATGACGCATGGGGGTGCAGAGAAAAAAAAAAAAAAGTTATTCACAAACAGAAGCACCATTCCATAGCCTGGTGCTCTAGAGTTCTCTTCAGACCCAGGCTGAGCAATGACACCCAACATCTACAGCAATATCTGATCCCTCTTGGCTCTCTTTATGCTACATCCCGTAACTGTACTGGGAGGTTACAACTATTTGTTGTAACTCCAAGCACAGAGTAAGCAGCGTTTGGTGGAAAATGCTGGGTTGGTTCAACTACAGGCATCAAATAACAGTCAGAAGAAGGCTAAACGTTTTCTTTCGCCTAATGATTTACCTAGAGCTCAGGACTATCCAACATCAACATACACCTCAGTCCAAAACAGCATTAAAAGAAGATCAATGACAAAAAAAAAAAAAAAAGAGTATTAGCTGAAGAAGTACATTTTGTTATTCTGTCTCTTGACAACTTGATTAAAACAAAATACATCTATTTATTGTGTTTTTTGTTTTTTTTTCCTCTTGGAGCAAGGTTCACCTTTAAGAATCTTCAGCACAGAAATCCCAATCTGAAGTTCCTCCTTTAAAAAGACATTTTCAGAACTGTTTGAAGGATACGCAAGAGGTCAACTCGGCATACAAGCCACTGTTGGATATTCTGGGCACCATAGGTTGAAAAAAGCCAGCAGAAACTGACTAAACTTTCTGCAAGCAGGCTGGAAGGACACACAGAAAGCCTGATGTCGTTGCAATATTCCATTATTATAGCATTTGTCTTCTTACCTCTGTGTTCCCAAGTGATCCTTGGTACCGGACCAAATGCTACTGCCACTTCCACAAAGATAGCCCAAACCGCATAAAAAGCGCACAGAGCCATCTTCACTGTCCCTGCTCTTTTGGACTCCTTGGGTAACTGCAGCAGGTTGTGTTTCTTTAGCAGAAGAAAAGCAAATTCCAGGCAGTATTAGAGAGCAGGCATTTCAGAGCTTGAGAGCAGTGCAACAAGGCAGGCTGGAACAGTCTTCTAAGTACGTGCTTTCAGCAGATCACTTCAAGGGAACGCACATTTTCCAGGATGCTGGATACAGAGACTGCCCACACTCTCCACGGGCTGCAGGGCTGCAGAGAAGCGCTGCTGAGCGCATTCTTCAGTTTCGCTGAAGAAATAAACGATGCTGTGGAGAGAGGAGGGGAACAGTAAGTAGAAGAGAAAGTGAACTGAGCATTGCCAAAAATAGCATATTGCCTGCATGATCTTGCAATACTTCTACAGCTGCCTGCAAAGCTCAGCACAGAAAGTGAGGGTTCCTTAAAAACTTCCCATGTATTACACAGCACACAGGCAGTAACTGAAAGTAGTCATCTCCATCCAGAACACATGGTGTAAGTATCTTGAGCTGTCATTTACATTTAATGCCCAAAACCTGACTTCAACCTATGCATTTTCTTTTAATAGTGAGTTGAAGAAAATCCTGCCTCTACAATAAATATACAAACCAAGATAACAGAAATTACTGAGGCTAGTTTCACAGAGCAAAAGACATAAGTGCAGCTTAATGTTCAATACTACTTACGCAAACCTGCCCCATCTCCTGTTCTTGGGATCTGATGAACAGAAGTGTTATTTTTAGCAAAGTCTTGTGCACTCAGGGTGCAAGGGGGTAGAAAGAGCTTCACCTAACAAAGACGTAACGCACTGTGTATTTTAAAAAAAAAGTAAAGGAGAAAATGCTTAAATACTCAAAGTGCTAGACAGTCATATGAAGTCTGTCCGTCACCAAGCTGTCTGTTACTCTCAGGCCCAGAGAGATCACCAACAGCATTCACTACCTCCTGTGCTACCTGTCCATGAGCCAGCACTGCTCCACCTTCCTGTGCTCACTCTCAAGTCAAGACTCACCCAAGTACTCAGCATCAGCATGGACTGGTGAGGGGCAGTGAAGGCATTCCTCAGCCACTAAATTACTGCATTTGGGTAATCCGAGGGGAATCTCTGTGGGGCTGTACACTTTAGATGGGGTGGGAGGGCGAAGAGAGGCATTTCATGCCAGGACAAAGAGCAGCACGCAGTGTCGAAGCCCGGTGTACTGTTTCAGGGGAAAGGGGCAGCACGTGAGGAGGCCAGTGCTAAAAGCTAGCCAGAAGCCACAGTGAGAACGTCTCTGTGGAGAGGAGCAGTGCCAGGAGCTTCTCCTCTCCTCTCTGGGAGGGAGAGGTGCCGGCTTTAAACAGGCAGAGGTCAAGGACCCCTGAAAAGGGCGGAGAGCAATCCATTATGAGCAGAGAAGTAACCATTACCACTGAGCAGACGATCCACATGCATTAGAAGCTTTTGCATCTCTTTTGCTCAATGATTACACAAGATTAAAAAAAAACACACACTGTTTTCTTCCTAACAATCTTTTGCCTACTAAGAAAAAAATCACAATTTGCTCAAACTGAGCCTGGGATTTAAATTATTATTACTATTCTTTTATCATTACTGTTTAGTTCTGGTAACCACTTTGGGTGCGATCCAACCACCGATCTTTGTTTTTTAATGGCATTGCTTACTTGTTTGTCTGTCTTGTACCCTTCCTGTTTATTGTCCCTAGCTAAGCCACCCCGTTTTGCTATCCAACCTGTTGACAGTCCCCTTGCATCGGAGCTGCTGAAGTATCTGACACATTCTGATGCAAACAGCTTCACAGGTAAGTATTCACAGAGCGAGCAGTAGTTCAACGGTTAAGTTCAAGGCAGTTTAGCAATCTGTTTTAATGGAAATGTCAGAGGGAAAACAGCACTTAGAAGAAAGAACCCTGGGCCATTATTTCTACACTATTAATTCTTTTCAAGCTATCTTTTGTTAGTAAAAGAGACTCAAAGCAGTATCATTTCCCCTAAACTCTTTATTAAAAAAAAAAAAAAAGGAAACAACTGCTGGAACAAAACTATTCAGCACCAGTCCCAACAGTAAGCAATCATGCACGGTCTCCAGGGAGGAATTCTCAAGCCCTGTAAAATTTCTGGACTTTGCTGTTTTGGCAGATCTTCGTGATGAACAAACCTGAGCCTTCCCATAGCCACGACTACACTCCTAGCGCAGCTCACCTGTCTCAGAAAATGAAAAATGACAACAAAATCTTGTTACTACAACTTGTTATTACCTTCTGAAGGTGACAAAATGACTGGTAAGTGCTTACGCTGCTGTGTGGCCAGGGAACTCCTCCGGCTACACAAAGCAGAAGTCTGTCCTTTCACAGATGAGCTTGCTGTATCGGTTTGCAAGACAGAGCCTTTTTTACATTAACACATTCGACTTGCAGAAAATTATTTGCTGAATGAAGGTACAGTTTTGTGTACTAAAAAAGAGGGGTGGGACACCACAGTGCACGCTGCATGACCAACACTGCAAGATGTTCTCACTCCCTTTAGTTTAAATAGAGATGAAAATGCACTCAGGAGCTTGTCCTTTAATTTAGCCTTCAATTTAATTACTCTCCTCCCCTCTTCCCTGTGCTGAAAATTACCTGGAATAACTCCTTCACTCACATCCACTGGGAAGTCATCCATAATCTAATATGAACCTGTTTTGATATAACTGAAAGGGTAGAAGGAGCAAAAAACCCAGACAACGGCCTAATTTCCAAATTAGCTCAGCTCCATCAATGTTCACTGGCTTTGATTAGAGTTGAGTGCTTTGCATTTTTGAGAAGTTAGGTCTCCTAATGC
Source organism: Nettapus auritus (assembly GCA_011076525.1). Taxonomy (NCBI): domain Eukaryota; kingdom Metazoa; phylum Chordata; class Aves; order Anseriformes; family Anatidae; genus Nettapus; species Nettapus auritus. The sequence goes on from CM021797.1 coordinate 46,556,490, forward strand.
TTTAGGTTTGACTCCTAAAAATGAGCTGTAATTTGCTTGAAAACAAGAACATTTAAGAAGTAATTTGGGAAGAAACATGAAATGCTTAGTTACACAATTAAACTCTAATTAAAGTGGCCACAGGTCTACTCTTCTGTTTTCTGTAAGATTGCTGAAAATTTTCTAAGGTAAATTTAAACAACTAATTTTCATTTAGGCATTCTTCTGCTCATGTTTTTAAATCAATGTATTATGATGAACTGGAGCAAAACAATGTGTACACCACTTGCATGAGTTTTCCATAAAGCTTGTATTTATGGTGTCTGAAAACAGGGCAAGTACAGAAGAAGAAACAATTAACAGAGCTCCTGTCAGTTTGGCAGGGCACAGCTGGAAATTGAGAGCTGTGAACACCCCTGCTGACATGCGTAATTTTAGTGCACAGAGAGAGAAAACAGAAGAGACGAGATTCTGCTCTCTCAAAGGACAGAAAATTGAAATTGTTAGATAAAGGAGCATTTCAGGATGCCTAATTGCTTATGGTGAACAACCAATGTAAAAAATTAACACAAATTATGAAAGCGGGGAGTTGCAATGGTTTATCTTACCATAGTAACTTGTCACAGAGTGGTCTGGGTTGCAAGGGACCTAAAAGATCTAACTCCAACCCCCCTGCCATGGGCAGGGACACCTCCCACCAGACCAGGCTGCTCAAGGCCCCATCCAGCCTGGCCTTGAATGCTTCCAGGGATGGGGAACCCACAGCTTCTCTGGGCAGCCTGTGCCACTGCCTCAACAGCCTCACAGTGAAGAATTTCTTCCCAATGTCTAATCTTGACTGTTACTGAGATGGAAAAACATCTGGCTCTCACATCACCCACGTCAGTGGCATCTGATGAGTACTTGACAGACTTGTTGGAAAGAAACAGTGCTCCGGTCCACCTTCTTCTGGAAAAACACTCTCATCACAAAACACAAACTCTGCAATGGGAGAAGTTGAGAAACCAGCAACAGGAAGAAGACTGCTATCTTTCCCATCCTCTGGGGCACAGGCACAAAAGGAAGCACAGAGAAGTATTTGTGAAAGTAAAGTTTCATCTTTCACAGATGTCAATTCAGCAACTCTTATCACTACCAGATTAATTCTATGAATAATAACATGCAACACCGAACACCCAGAGGTCAGCGTCTTCTCCCCCAGCCAACACTGTAAAGCTGCAACCTGTACGTGGGATACTTACCCAATCCATCTAAATTCTGGAATTTCCAAGTTAGGAAATGCCCAGTTTTGCAACCTTGATTTTGAAATATATTTTTTTCCCTTTTCTTCTCTTAATAAGTACTTACTTACATTGCGCAACTCCTGAATTCTGCTCGGTGTTGCACAAAGTGCTGGATGGATCTCTCCTTATCTTTTCGACAAAGCCCTGGACCGCATGGCAATGAGCTGAGGCACCCACAGCACGCAACATCATGGCTGGGGCCTTGTCACTCCCCAGAAAGGATCGTTAGCAGCACAGCACCTACCCTACCTCCCCCAGTAAAGGCAAAGTGGGCACAGGTCCTCCTGGTCTCTTCTCACAGCTCCCTGCTCACATCAAGTGCCCACAGCACTTCCACCCCTCTTCACATAGTCTGCGCTCTCCCTTGGGCAATCTCTTCTGGCAGTGCTCCGGCACTGCTCCACGGCAGGGCCCAGGTCCCACGCAGAAGGGCTGCAGCACTTCGGGCACCATTAGACCAGAGCTGCAGACAGGACTAAGCGAGCAGCCCCAGGCAGCAGCGACTGGGCTGGGACAGGGCTGGCAGCAGAGACACTGCATGCCCAGGGAGAGGGCCTTTCTGTTTCTCGTCCAGAAAACGCAGCTTCTGGGCCTCCTCAATGGCAGAGGCACTCACCTTTTACACCTAAGAACCCACTGCATTGCTAGGGGAGAACTAAGGGAGAAAACAGGAATGCCGTCAGCTGCGTGCAATTACATTACCACAGGTGTTGCAAGCCTTGGTGAGGCTGCAAGACAAATGACCGCCTTGCTGTGAGCTGGAAGACAGACCTTCAAACACTCACAGTTCCCTCCCTCTCCATCAAATTACTTCCACATCTTCCGCTGCCCCGGCAGAGCAAAGGAGGCCTCACCTCACAGCAGGCAGCAGCTGGCCACCAGGCATCCCCCTGCCCCACCAGGAGCAAAAAACACGCAGGCTTCCTGGACAACTTACCCATCTATTTTTAAGGTAGATAAATACAACAATTTAATTATGTGCTTGCAAAAGTAATAGGGTTACTATGATGAGGGATAGGAAGCTCAATACAGGGTGACAGGCAAACTTAGAGCTCTTCCTTTAGCAAAAAAGAGGAAGGTTAAATGATTCATCTGTCAGACAGCATAAAATGTTTTCCCAAAATAATTTTCTTCAAAGGCTTTAAGGAAACTTTAACAGAATACAGACCTGCTTCAATGTTTACTGATGCCTATTTGATAACAAAGATTTTAAGGCTCCATATGAAAAAGCAAACCACAGAACTCCCACTGTGAGACTTTGCTTAAACCTGATTTTCTCAATTTGCTTAGTCTTTGATTCCAAAAATAGAAGGAAAAGTTAGCAATACTTATGTCATTACCTGTCAAAATTACAAAGACAAACATACAATTCACCTTTGACAACTGAGTTTTATTTACATAGTTTATTTTAGACTGGTATAAGGACAGACTGGACATACCCCTTGCTTTAGATCTCATCCTTTCACAACCTGAAGCACAGTGCCATTTTTAGACTGCCTGATGGAAAACAATTTCTATTATCTTTTCTTTATTATGCAACAAAAACTGTTGGCTAAAGTAAGTTAAAACTTCAAACTAATGTCCCTTTATGGCTAATATAAATGTAGAGCATGGGATTATTTACATTTCAAACTGTATCAAAAATACTTCAGAGTTACTAGGTACTCACAAATTAGGTGAAGATTTTTAAGATAATTTGATGCATTCCTTACCTGCACCACAAAGCATGCTGAAGGATGTGTGTTAGCATTAAAAAGAGGACAAAAATTCTGAGGAAACTGAAATTCCCAGTTGCAGGTCACGCCTAAAATTTTTAGGCTGAAACCTTCTGTGAGGACAGCTGCAGGGCTACGATCTTGGGATCACCAAGATGTGGTGGGATGTCTCCCACGACTGGAGCGCTGCAATGGTGGGGTACAGGCTCTTTAGGAAGGTTGGGTTGGGATGACAAGGAGTCCTTTATGTGAGAGCACACCTGGAAAGCACGAAGCCGTGCCTGGGAATGGATGAGGAGCTGACGGAGACCTTACAGGTGAGATTGAAGAGTGGACAGGTAAAGGTGATATGATGCTGCAGGCCACCTGGCCAGAAGACAAAGCAGATGAGGCACCCTACAGACAGATGGGAGGAGCTTCATATTCTGAGGCTTTGGTCCTCATGGACCTTCAACCACCCCACTACCTGCTGAAGGGACAAAACAAAGAGATAAGCAATTCAAGAAGTTCATGGAGCGCACCTCGATCCCATCAAGGATGATCCTTTCCTCCTTCAAGTGTCAGACAAGCTAACAAGGAGAGCTGCTACTCTGCTGGACCTCGTGCTCACCACTGTCAAGGGGCTTATTGGGAACACAAGGATCAAAGGCAGCTTTGGCTGCAGTGACCATGAGATGGTAAATTTCAGGAGATCCTGAGGGCAGGGAGGAGAGTGAAAAGCAAGCTCACTACACTGGACTTCAGGAGAGCAGACTTTGGCCACTTCAAAGATCTGCTTGGAAGAGCTCCATGGGACAAGGCCCTGGAGGGAAAATGTTGTTTAATATTCAAGGATCACCTTCTCCAACTTCCAGAGAGGTCCATCCCTATGAACACAGTCACAAATGCCAGGAGGCCTGCGTGAATAAACAAGGAGCTCCTGGCCAAACACATACATAACAAGGAAGCATGCAGGAGGTGGAAACAAGGAGAGGTAAAATGTGGCAGGAACAGAGACACTGTCAATTCATTTGACACTATCCTCCTTACATAGACCAGAAAAGATCAGCTCATAGGCAAGCTGAAGAGGCATGGGGCTGGACAGACAGCAGGGTTGATCAAAAACTGTCTGAACAGCTGCGCCCAGAGAACAGCGATCTGTGGCACAAAGCCTAGTTGGAGCCCAGTAACAGTAGTGTACCCCAGGAGTCACTACTCCAGAATATTCATACTCTTCACTGGAATACCTGAAGAGACTTTAAGCCCACATTTGTGTTCTTTTCCTAACTACTAGGAAAAGAAAACTGAAGTTACAAGACAAACTACGATGCTGAAAAGAAAAAAGCAGATTACTAAAAGACAGACTACAACACCAAAAAAAAAAAAAAAACACCAAAGACTACAAAAGACAAATAGGAGATGAGAAGTCTTATTTTTCAGATAACTATAGCTGGATTGTCAGAAATGCTGTTAGCCTTCAACTCTGAAGAACAACAGGAAAGAGTAAATATGCTTGCTTCTGTTTGTTTTGTCTTTCTTTAAGAAAAATAAAAACTAACTCTGGCTTTGGACAAGTCAACCTCTGAGCTAGCAGAGGCTGTAAGCATTGTTGTGGGTCCTCAGTCTGGCTGTGCAGAAGAAAACTAAACAGAAGTTATTAATTTTAAACTACCTGGATGATCAATGGGACCCATCTACAGCTGCAGTGCCAGCACCTTCTGCTCACCTGGATATTGAGCTATGTACCACGCCCAGACAGAATTCAAGAGCTGCCCAAGGGAGAGATGTGTTTCACTGTATCCCGTGTTATGACAGCATCAGTGCTGCAGTAGGAACTGTTCAAATGACCAAGAAATAAGGTCCCTGAAGCTCCAATTTAAACGTACTATTTAAACATACTGTCTCTACATGAAATATTGGTCAGCTTCTTCATTATTTCTTCTCGGGCTTACTGGACTGAGCCAGTCAATCAAAATTTTTTGAAGATGCTTACTGGCAACTAACGGTACTTTCAAAAGGCACCTGAATGTCTGAATCAGCTGTTCTTATTTAAAAACAAAAACAAAACACAAAGAAGACTAGATAAGATGCCCAGCAACACTTTCAAAGATATAGCTGTCTCAGAAAGCAACATTACTACCCCCTCAGACACAATCTTCTTAAAACAGAACAGCTGCAACCCCGAACTGAATCTTTTGGTGGTAACCAAAGCACAAGTTACGCATACAGTACATTCCTGAGTGAAAAAGGTCTTTCCTGATAAATTTATTGAGAAATATTTCAATCTTAAAGCAAAACAAAATAATAAATCAAGCTTATTATGAAATCCTTATTTATGTTTGCCGTACAAATTAACACCCTAGTCTTCTTGCTTATATAGGCAATGTATTTGTGTGATTAAGAAAGACACCCCCAGTGCAGCCATTAGGAATCCCACTGCAGCAGTAGGGAGGGGTAACCCACATTTTCCCGTACCTGTCACTTCTTGGAGCCTCCTGTGCACCACTGGAAATGTGGAGTCGTCAGAAATCCTTCTTTTCTGCAAAGAGATAATAGGCGGTATTTGACATCGTTACCGCATAAACCCGAAGCACAATTTTTGATATGGGAATTATAATAAAACCTCCCCCAGAGGCTGGCTTTCATTTACCAGATTCTCAGTGAGAGACTGCTTCTGAAAGAAACCAGAACCGATCTATCTGTATCCCATGAGCCAAGATCCTGATACTGCATTTAATACCAAGAAAAAACCCACAGCCAAACAAAAACCTGCTAAGCAGACCTGATAAAAAGCATACACACAAGCCTTTTTCAGCCACAGTTTGTTCCCTCTCTCCCAAGCTAGCCAGTACAAAATTACTCAGCATTTGCATTGTGGTAGCAATTATTGATCCTCCTAAGCACCTGGGACTTCCCTTACGCTGGGACTGCACATGCAGAGAAAGCTCAGGAAGTTTAGACACCGAATAGTCTCACAAACAACTAGCTTTACCAAATCCATGTAGGGCAATTTCAACACTCCCCTGCATTACTGAACTTCTATTATGCACAAGCGTAGAGCAAGAATATCTGGATACTTACGATAAAACCTACTGCATTTGTATATATTCTGGTATAATCAAAGAAGAATGGTAGGACTGCTCTGATGCAACCACAGCAGGAAACATTTATCTTAGTGCTTATTTTAGGTAACATTTCTAAATATGCGAACATATCATATTGTTACATCAGTTTGTATTCAGCATACATATATACTTCCTAGTGTTCACCCAACAGCTCTTAGAAGGGTACGGGCTGCTTGCAGGGTTAGTGCTATAAACAGTAGTCACAAGGGATCCGATCGGCATTTCAACGAGCTGAACAGAAAGGGGGCTCCTGCAGATATAAACGGGAAGAAACTGCACCTAAAAAAATCATTGTTGTACACCTGAAGGCTCAGTTCTTGATCCAGAGGTCTAGAGTGAAAGGCAGACAAGACAGAAGGCCCCAAACGAAACAAACCAGACCCAAAATTACAAGAAAGTGAGATAATATTGATCTGGCTATTGAACATGGCTATACGGGAAGAGAGAGCCTACATGTCTGCTCGAAAATTCAGTGTCTGTCTGCCCTGTCCTTTAACAGCACACATTTTATGATGGCCAGTGTATCAGCAGGTATCAAACAGCTGCATCAGATCCATTTTGCTGGAGAAAAATGTCTTCTCTCCACAATTCAAAATCATTTGGGATACAGAACAAGGAATGTCTGATTCTTTCCCCACAACATTTTTCAGACAAGATACCCCACAGAAATGTTCTTCTATGGCAGCATAGCTTGCCTGTGCTATTACCCACCAGATATTTTTCACAAGAAGCATATAAGCAACTTACTTTTGTTGCAAAACCAAAGCAATTGTCTATCATTCTGCTTGAGGAAAAAAAATAAAAATTAAAAAACCACAGGTGAACTGTGAATCATTCTGGCAATCACAGAGCTCTCCATAAACTAGCCTATATCAGATCATCTCGATGGCTGTACCTACTCAATACAGAAGTGAATTGTCAAAATTTGTAGGAACTGCTACTTGCTGCCGTAATAGGCCATTGATAGCCACAGCTGTTATTGTTAGCTGTGATTTTCAGGTCCCAGAGAGCTTCCTCACAGCTTATTGCTTACAGAGCAAACAGACATACCCATTTTAGCTGTAGGTAGATTAAAGGGAAAATAAAATTCTCTTCTGCCTCCGCTTAGAGATGACTTCTAATATTCTGTGGCTTTTACAAGTACTTTCATTATAATAAATCACTCGCTTCTAAGTAGTTACAGGTAGATGCTAATTACTCGAGCAAACCTTTGCAGCAAATAAGCTGACCAGCAGACTTAAGTGGTTCTTAAAATGGTTCAGCACAGAAATTTCCCTATCTCAAGAGACAACTAGCTCCAGGTTCTCAGCTAAGATTGGCAGCGACGGAGGAGCTGAAAGCCACGTGAGGGACAGGCAGGTGGCCAGGGCCCAGGCTAGCTTTCAGCAAGTGGATCTCCACAGAGGTGGGGAGACGGAGAAAAGCTGCAAGGCTGCCTCAGCTCAAGAACTTGGCTCCTGCGAGCACTTCATTGCTCCTCAGAGCTTCCTCTTGAGAAGGGATGGGAGGAAAAGCCTGCACCCAGTTACCTGGTGGTTGTTGGTGTCCTTTGCACAGCATCCCCCAGACTCAGGACCTGGCGAGAGGGCAGCTGAGCACAGAGGGAGGTGAGCTTGCAGCACTGGTAGGTTCTCGTCCTTTGATCAGGCCTCTGCTGGCTGCCTGTTTGGGCAACACCTGCTGTCGCGCTACACAAATAAGTAACTCGTCACAGCTTGCCAAAAGCGATGACATAATTACACACTAATTCAGCCAGGACTTGAATATTACATTAACGTTCATGTAAATATTGCAAGTTTTCTGGCACCCTTCAGTCCTTTTGTTTGACCTGTATCTTTCATATGGAACTCCAGAACAGGCACTGCAAGAGCTCCCAAGCAACCTTACATGTTGCCAGCTTCTAAGATTGTATTTTGGTGCAAAATTCAGGGAAGAAAAAAAAAAAAAAAAAGACTGTTTCTTCTGGTAGCAATTACTTAAGATGGGGGTAGAAGTATATGGACAAAATAAATTACACCATGAAAAGCTGATTATTTTGACAACTGTGACTAAATCCTCAAAGATTAAAGAAAACACCTACTGGATTACAAATGAAAGACAGCCTGGAATATATTACGTAGAATAACATGACAGTCACTTTAAGGAAACTTTAAGTAAGAGAGCTGCAATCTTTCATATATGTGTGTGTGTGTGTGTGTATTTATTTATTCAAAGATCTCCTCCTAACCTTTCAGACTTCAAAACAGATAAACCTATTGCAATGTACTTCTGACTGTCACAGAGAACTTGCACTAAAAACAAAAACAAAAAGAACTTGTACTACTTCCTTCTGTGTATCAATTACTATCAGAAGCATTTCTTTAATCCTTTATTCAGGCTTATAGCTTAGTGCTGAACTAGGTCCAAGAGGCTAAATGAGAAAAAAAGGAGAGAAGAAACACAGAAGAAAACTAGTTTATAAGCAAGTCTTAATCACTCAGACAGCTCTCTGGGAGATGAAGGAGACAAGTTTTAACTTTGGAAATGTTTGTATTATTACAGCATCATTTACCTGCCTTACCAAAATAAAATTTGCAGATCAATACCCTTGATGATTGCAAGTGGAGGTGCTTTTGCTACCTATACCTCAAGTCAGACACAACCTCTTTGTGGGCTAGCCTTCTTAGAAGACTATTTTAAACGTGTGTGCGGAAACCGCAGGTTAGGCAGACAAATTGCTACGAACAGCTGGTTTACACAGAGCATTCTAAAAACACTTCTGCGGCTATTTGGTGTGATTTTAGAGTTCTAAAATAAATTAATTACACAAAAAGGTAGGTTAAACTACAAAATTTAAGGACTATACCTATTATCAGCACTTTATTTCAGTAATTTGGTATGTGTCAAATCAAAACATCTTGGTTTTCCATAATTTATTTCCAAAATTATTTCCATAATTCCTGCCCTCTCATGGGACTGGTCAGCTTGATGGTACCTGCTCACCACTTGTGCAAGATATTTGGGGGGAAAGAAAGTCAAGTGGCAAAACACACTTCAGAACTTACAAAGCAAAGCTTCACAATTTTTTCTCCTTTCCCACCTGCAAAGCTTCACTTTACATAAAAACATTTTTATTTCAAATAGCTACTTACTGGCTCAGAGTCCCCCAACTTTTTGTAACCTTTATGTTGAAGATGCATTTGCCTTGTGCTTGACTTTATGTGAACATGCTTTGAACTGCAGACGAGCATTGTGTTAATCCAGGTTTTGTAACAACAAAGCAAAAAAGACCTCTTATGTCTTAGTCACTTTAATTTAGCCCGAACTGGAATGGGACCTTCAGCTTTCAATTCCCCCCCACTACCCTGACACTCCTCAAATCTCAGAAAGCTGAGAAGAAAACGGAGGCTACTACAGAGACACACCAAAAGACAGCTGTGGGTTCCTCCTGCATCTGAATGACAAAATACAAATACAGAGACCAGGCCAGCTAGTCCTGCTGGTTGCAATGGAGTTCCTTCCTTTTTAGGGATGTTGACAAAAACTGTAATTAACAAAACTAACTTCCACAATACCAGGTGGAAGCATTCGTGATGTTATTTATGCATCTCTACCCTTATTCAATAAAGGCTTTGAGTGTATTTCATAATTTTAACTTTCCTGCAGATATAATATTATACAAATATCAACTCAAAACCATTTAAAATACATTTATTAAAATCTTACTAGTGGTTTTGAATCAAATTCTACCGAAAACAAAAGGCAACAGAACTGCAACTATGTAAGACCAAGAGCAACAGAGCACTAGCGAAAGGAAAGGAGGCAACACAACTGCACAAAGATAATAGCAGATACCAGCACTTAGATTTCAGACTGAACTTTTTAAGCCATCACTTCAGGGACATGTAAAATTTATGTGTACTCACTATAGGGTACATTTGCTTAGCAAAGCAGCATGAGAATATTTTAAATGTTTGATAAACAATGTACCCTTTGAAAAGCAGAGGTCACTAAGAGTGTACCTGTATTCAACACGTTTTTAGCCCAAAAATGTTAGTACAAAGGAGACAATTACCTCACCTTTCACTCTACAAGGATCATCCCTTATTATCCTAAAATGTCTTCTTTTCCTCCTATCAGGAAAGGAGCAATACATAAAATTATTTGCTGGTTCCAAAATCTGAGCAAGTAGAATCAGCAGATGAGCCTCCAAATACTTTTAAGTATTCAACACTTTCTGGATACATTCTGTAGAATGAATTAATCACACTTCCAAAAGATCAGTGTTTTTGTGTTTTGCTTTTTTTTTTTTTTTAAAGGAAGTCCGTACTACAGCCTCTGCGTCTTATCCAAATGGACTGTCAGCTGCCAGTTACGTGGAAGTGTCTCACGGTATTCAACAGGTAAGTGAATGAATGTCATTTTTTCCATATTCATTATGACAATATAGCAACCCAGAAAAACTAAAGTAAAAAAAAAAAGTTAAAGCTGTGATATGTCATTTTAATATTTAGAACACATCTTTTGTAGCTTTTAAACTATTTATTACTCAAACACTCCCTTTGATTTCATTTTTTTTTTTTTAAACACAAAATGCCTTACCACTGTTTATAGGTGATCACCTAAATAATGTTCAGATATCTCATGAATATAAGTCTACAAAACACCCAGGTGCTGCTTCACATTATTCCACACCAAGCAGTTTTCAATGCTGTTTTTTTTTTTTTTTCCTCTCCCTTGCCCTGAGAAATGCATGGATTCTTCCAAAAAATGAAGGCAAAGAGAAGACATGAAAGTGAGTCTATAATGCATAAAGAACAGTTTTACACTACCACAATGCTATATAATAACCTTATTCTTCAGTAACACATGCAGGCTTTTCAAGCTTTCAAAAGAGTTCAACAAGTTATGCCAGGTACTGAGACAGATGACAGAACCTGAAGTTTTCTGGCTCTCAGAGGAGGCAAATACAAAAGCCACTTTGTCCACAGAGCACAAGTTTTCAGTATCAAAGCACCCAAGCATCCTCAGCCAGTCTGCCCATTCAAAACAGCCAACTGATAACGAACTCGTACAGACCCATACGCCCTGCGAACAGTACGCCCTGCTCAGGGGAAGTCACAGCGACATGAAGCAAAATGCAAAGACAACTCTTAAACCTGAAAAGTACTTCCAAATCACTGCCTTTTTGTTCGTCTGGTTTCGTTTTGTTTTCTCTGAAAAAAGCTAGCAGTAGATAGAGAAGGAAGAGAAGAAAGAGTAAGTTTCATCTCCACACGCATGATTAAAAAAAAAAAAAAAAAAAAAACAGCTCTTCTCTAACCTGTGCAGCAAATTGTTTTCCAGCTTCCAAGTCTTGGTAAAGGTTACCTGTCTGTCTCGAGTAAAAGCTTCTGTGCTGAAAAAAAAAACAGGGAACTACATTTCAAGGAGTCATGGAGACACTTCCTGGGTTGTGTAAAGCTACAGAAGCAACCTCCCTGAGGGAGCTGCGCAAGATTGCTGAAGCAGGGAATTTGAACCAAGTTATTCTCAAAACAGAAGAGAAATAACAAAAACAAAACTTCGCTGTGCTTGACTGTATGAAGTTCAGAAGCTGAACCTTGCATTGGTTCAACTATTAAAACAAACTATTAAAATTCACAGGTGGATTTTTCCCATTTTTTTGTAAAAACAAAACAAAAACACTCATGTCCAAACTAAACCCCAAGAGCTATAAAGAAAGGATTTCCTCAAGCTTTACAAGTTATGTAAGGACATCTCCGACTTAGGAACACAGGTAGAAATCTGTTGTGCTTCTGAACATCCTTATCTCACTGATCATGCATTACTACTCCCTTATCACACACACCCCTTTAACAGTATCTTCTCTCTCACGTCCAATTGCACAGTCATATACATAAGGAGAATGTCATTGGACTGGTTAGGGTGATACTTCGTATTGCCTTAAAAACATGCTCACATAATAGCTAAACAGCCATGACGGAGTGCAGGAAATTTGGACATTCCTGAATCCTCCTGTACTGCATTCCCGGTTTCACCTGGGACCAAGAACCGTGACACCCAATCGGCAAATGGATCTGCAGCAATAATTTGAGCCTTGGGCTTCAGAAGCAGAGGGAAGGCAGACTGCCTCCCACGTTTCACTCTGCGCTCCTGCTGCCCGCTACACAAGGACAATTCTCCATTTGACATGTATCAGTGTGGCTAAATTGGAAAAGCTGTATGCATGTCTGTTGAAGGAGCTACAAGAAAGCCCTCTTTTGGAATGCATTTTTTTTCTTGATTGAGGGGAAAAAAAAAAAAAAAAGCATGTATTTGTACAGAAGCTACTTGAAAAGCCACCATCAAGTGCTGTCAGTACTCTGTTCCAGGTATACAGATGAAGCCAGTGATCCCATGCAGGTACCACTGCTTTCGTAAACTTTTTTTCCCCCTGCAACAAGTTTCAAGACTCCCACTTCCATAGGAGAAAGAGGCAGGGAGGTTTTAAGAGATACACATAAAATCAACTCCTCCTTCCCCACCACCACGCCATGGGATTCAAACTGCAGAGCACACTTGCCCAAACCAAAATTAGCTGAGTTTCCAAACTTATTTCCACTAGACTGCTCATCCCCATATTAACTGAATAAATACAGAAACATCTTTTTCTTATCTTCTCTTTCATTGTCTGATACCTAACCCTTATAGAACAAATTTGAGATTTCATTTTCAGATACAGGATCAACAGTCTTGAGCAGCAATGCAGTTTTCCCTGCACTGTTATCACCCCAATTTGTTGTGCTTGGCTCTCACTCCTGGCCTGTCACCAGGTCACTGCCCTCTTCCCTGCCTGCAGTATTTGGTGACCCTCTCTTCTATCCATATGCTCATCTACTTACAGTACAGTTAGACTTTACATGTCCTAGACATCAACTGGACACCAAAAAGAAAATATTGGAACACCCTGATTTTACAGTTCCCATTACAAATCTACAAACACACCAGGGCATGTGGACTAAAAATCACCTTCCGCTCCCCAAAATGGGACTGGAGGAAAGAAATGAGGTAACTGCTTTCCTCCTTACAGTTTACAGTGGTCCAGACTGCGTATTGAAAGAAGCCATCCTGCCTACCTGCTGCCTCTGGCCACTTGAGCCACGGAGCAACTCGTTAGGGAAGTCGACTGATGAACTTCTACAGGTTAAAAGCAGCTCTGGGGGAAGAAAGGGTCAGGTTAGTTTAAATCCATCCGCAATGCCTCTTTCAGTAGCAGTGTTAGCTTTTGTCAGATTAAATGCATGTGCAGCAGCAGCTTCGAGACATTAAGTCTGAGACGTCCTTGGAAAAATGGAGCAGAAAACCCAGTAAGTGCTTCAGCTACTCAAGCCCTCCCAGCTCGCCTCAGAGCTAAAACAAGAAACGGCAACCCAGAGATCAGGGCTCCTGGCCTGCAGAAGAAAACTGTGAAGAACTCAGGGCTGTCTGGGGTTTGGCCTGTGATCTGTCCTCTCTGATGTGGCACAGCACCCGCTGGGGACTGAGCTTTCTCTGCAGGACTGCTTGCTGCAAGAGGTCTTGAAAGGAGCAAAGTCACAGAACCACCCGAGGGCAGGGCTAAGTCCCCAGCTGTAAACGCTGCTCTTTTCCTCCTGCAGCATCATTATGAAAACAATTTACTTTATTCTGCCAATGATGAGTAACAAACTACAGTTCCTTTTCATCAGCTAAAATCTGGCCACAAGGGAGTTACTCTTACGTTTACTTGCTTATTCAAGATGTTCAGCTTCCTCCAAAGCACTGGCAAGAGCTCGTACTGTAGAACGACTGCGTGTCCCAGACAATCCCACACAAATCCGGACGTGCAATGTTTGGGGTCAAAATTCAGAATTCACACCAAACTGCAAAGGTAGTTTTAAATACCTGAGACCTTTATAGGACATGAGTTTCCATCTGCTGCTGGAGACTAATAATTTCTTGGCAAGCACCACTGAAACGCAGTAAAATGGCTTCAAAATGTAAGAAATCATTGATTTGTCATATCAAAACACTTAAAGCAAACAGCAGCAGTGGTTAAACAGCAATTATGGCGTTTTTGCTGCTGAAAAGTAACGCAACCATACTTCTGAAAAGAGATGACTGGAAAAATTTAATAGTGCTTTTCACAGATTGCACAGGCAGAGGTTACTAATAATGATTAAATTATGGCACTGCCACTCACTAACCTTCACTATTTTTTTAAATGAACTGTGCATAGGTAGGAGTCGGCACACTTCTATTAAATACGTGAAGAAACGATACACACCAGCAACTACAAACAAGTTTGTGCTCTGTTGCAGAATTCAGTCGGCAACAACTCCGTTGGCTCGTGGTGACCAGCTCCAGAGTGTGAAAAAGCAACTCTGACTTTGGGACAGCTGACACCGATGCAGTGTCTTATCTTGTGTTACTACATCCACTCCAGGAGGTTACAGAGCATCTGTCATGCCTGCTCCTACCTCACTACAGTCCTTTCCTTGACGTTAGCATTGCAGAGATCACCCTGACCATTAGCTATAAAGCGTGTGTTGGCCCATGCCCACGTTACCTCTTTCTGTACATTCAGAAGCATGGGTGCAGATCCTTCGAGTATTAATGCTTCAGATTTCACATCAAATTATGTGTGAGCATGTCAGCAGCAGGATTAATAGAAGCTTTGCTTGTAGAACATTCTCATGAGCATTACTAGGATTTTAACTCCTGCCAAGCCTAAAATGAGCTTTTTCTTATGCCAAATAAATGTAGCAGAGGGAGTCACTACTACACTTGATGATTAACTTTTAAGAATCTTGTTTGCACCATCATTAAGGACTTTATGAAAAGAAAACATACACTGTCAGTCACACACTAAAGAGGTTCTGCCTCAAAGTTTGTTGAGGAAACAGATAATTACTGCAAATTTCCAGCCCTTGAATGCTAACAAAGACAACAAAGTTTGGCGTTCCTAATACTGCAAAAGAGCAGAAATGTAAAATCATATGAACATGCTAGTCAGAAGCAAGACAAAATATATGTGCTTCCTTAGGGCTCAACAGTAAAACACCAAGACTTTCTCAGCAAAGCTGACCTCTGAACACAACAGCAGCTATTCATATCTCATCTCATATCAGAAACCGATACCCCAGAACCTTCACAGCTTACAGATTTCAAATGTCACCCTCAAAAATTAGGTTATGCTCAGTCATATGCAAAAATGAATTACAGCCTAGGGAGATCTGACAGAGAACTTGATGGCAACTAACATTTTTAATTGTGAAATGCATTCAGTAGAGGTGCTCATGTTAACAGCTGTTTCCCATATCCCTTGGTAACTTTGAGTTCGGAAGCTACAAGTTGCTGTGGTTTCACACGGATGGGCAGCTCAGCACCACCATGCCACTCTCACTCCCCCTCCACAACAGATAGGGGTGGAGGAAATATGGTATTAAAAAGAAGCTCATGGGTTGAAATAAGGACAGCGAGATCACTCACCAATCACCGTCACTGACAAAACAGACTCAACACAAAACATTAATCTAATTTGTTCCCTATTGATAACAGACTACAACAGTGAGAAGCTGAAAGCAAACTAAAAACACCTTCCCCCATCCACACTCTTCTTACCTCTTCCCCATGAGCGGTGCTGCGGAATGGGCTCTGCAGTCAGTCTATAGCACTTCATCTCCTCCGCTCCCTCACGGTCACTCTCTGCCCCTGCCGCACGCGGGGTCCCTCCCATGGATGCCGTCCTTCCCAAACTGAGCCTGCGGGGGCTGCCCGCAGGCAACAGCTCCTCAACAACTGCTCCCACATGGCTCCGTACCACGGGGTCCATCCATTCCCCAGGAGCAAACTGCTCCAGCACGGGTCCCCCACGGGCAGCAGCTCCCCCCAGACCCCTGCTCCTGTGGGGGCTCTCCATGGGCCGCAGCCTCCTCCAGGCCATGTTCAAACCCTTGCCACATAAACCCGATACCATATCACACCATCAGAAGACATGGAAACAAAAAAAGAGAATGGCCTAGAGACAGCCAGGTCCACTTCCTTGCTAAACATCTCAGGACAGACAAAGAAAGAACTCAAGAATGGATCCCCATCATCTATATTGCGATTGCCATTCTGCATCTCAAAATATCCTTCTCTTCCATAGCACAATTCATCGAGCAAGAAGCAAACCTCGTTTCCCATACTGCCTGAAAAAATAAATGGGCCACAC
>CM021797.1:46572865-46697263 GCA_011076525.1 Nettapus auritus
CAAACTTCTCTGTGCATACATTCATTTCCTAAATTTCAGGTGTCATGTGGGTGATTTCCTGAAATAGTTTAATCAGATTTTTTCTGTGTGTGTTAAAATACGTGCAGATTTCCTATTGCAAACAAAATGTTTCTTGCTAAGCATTACTTTCCTTTTCACTTTCCCTCCACACTTCCCCCTTTTATTTTTTTTTCTGATTGGTATTACTAGCTTTAAGCTACTGGGAAAGTACATCACATCAAATCAAAATTTTATTTATTTGTGACTAGGGGAACTTCTTACATTCTTCTTTCTAGCCGAGTATTTGGACTCAAAGGTGTTTTTTTTTTTTTTTTTTTTTTTTAAAGACAACAAAATCCACTCATCTTTAAGCTTCCAAGAGGGTGAGCAAACTTGCACTGAGAATTTAGGTCTGCTAACAGTCAGCTTGTTTGTCTTATGTAGCTTTAGCATATCTCTTAGAAGTCATCCATGGTATCCAGAGGTATATAGAACACAAGCTGATTTTTTTTTGCAGATTAACAAACCATTAGTTAGCTGTTTTGCTACTGCTTTTCTACAGTGAAAGTCTAAACAATGCTTTTCGTTATTTTTGTTGCTATGAAACCTGTCTTTTGTTGGCCTGGTTGCTCACGGTTCTTGCAGAGATAGATTCTAAATAGCAAGATTCATTTAAGCTTCCTTGTTCTTGAAGACTGCAGACATATTTCTGCTAGGTAAAAATGCTTATCATCTTTAACAAAAGATTCACTATTCAGTAACACAAGAAACTGTGTAACAGTTTGCGTGCAATGGTCTGAGAAGTCCACTGAAAAGTTCAGCTGACACTGCATACCTCAAGGCACAACACAATCTGCTCCCTATTGAACCCCAGATTTCCATGATTCCCTTTTCACAAAGCCCAAAACTAACTTACTCTGCAGAAATATATATATATTATATATATCTATATAGATAGATAGATAGATAGACATAGGTACTGGGTACCTATGTTCAAACAACTCCTTTACCTTTCTAGTATGAGGGGATTCAAGCATTTAACTGCTGGCACCTTTGAGCAAGGGCACTCTAAAAGCATCCAATTAGGTTATAAGTTTTTTAAATTCTAACATGCTTTGAAAGACTGGTAGCACATCCAAAATTTAAGTGACAGCCAACAGTTATGCAATTTCACTACAGCTGACCCCCTCCATTAAGACTTCTAGCAAAACACTGTCACACTGTGCGTCCTCGTGGATGATATGAAGTGACACCACTCTTCAGCAGAAAAAAGCCCTTGCTCAAGTATCTTTTTGTTAGCATGAAACAATGAATTCAAACATTAATATTTGAGAACACTTCCTGAAATAAACCTTTTGCAAGACAAGGTCATATACAAGAAGTAAGCTAAAAAGTCAGATATTATCACTGTAACATACATGAGATGCTTCGTATTGTTGATGTATACTTATTTTTACCACGCTACCCCTGATACTGCTGTTTACTACTGCTTCTCAGGATATGCAAACAGGTTGCTTCATTCTGCTTTTTACAGGATTTTTTGTAGGATTTCCTATGCAAATCTTTCCTGTCTGGCATCAGCAAGGTTTAACAGGACACTTCCACGAGAAAGCCAGAGTTTCCCACAGAAAAGCATGTCCTAAACACAGATGGATCAGATCCTGACCAAGAGCTGACCTGGACTGCTGACTAACAATTTATCGCACCACTCTGTGGGTAATAGGTCTTTCCATCCAAGGCCCGGGACTTTTCAGTGGCATTTATTCCCTGCCTAATAACGCTTAGGTATGTTTCCAGCTCTCACAGGCATATGTTATTAGGATTAACCTTCCCTGATATGTGTCAGGGAAGTCATCAGCTCCGTGCCTGAGAAACGGTGCAAAAGCTGGGTTCAACTGCCTCACCTCCAAGGAGCACAGTAATTGCAAAGCCAGAAGACGGTGACTACGCCTGTGCTGCTCAGCAGAGCGCTACACCTGGGGTACACAAATGCTTCTGGTGAGAGACAGCCTCAGGAAGCCAAGAAAAGTTTCACGATGGACTCAAGAAAAGGCCCTTATTGGAAGAACACAAGAGCAACAGTTGAAATACAAAACAATTTACTTCCAGTAACACTTGAAAAGTCTTCAGCAGCCCCAGCATAAGAGGTGAGAGCACTGCCTACTGAGACTCACAAGCACTACAATAATGATTTTCCAGCCACCTGCAGAAACTGAGATTTGAACCTCTTCATGGAAGACTGCTCCATATACAGCTTCTACCACTTTCAGCATAAGCACCTTATGCTTATGGAACTCATCAAGTAATTTTCTCCTACCTCTAAGCCACCTCATTAAGCTTGCAGTGTGACAAACACATTTAATAAACATATTATCTTCCTGGTTCTTTATCAGGTTCACTCCTCACTGAGCAAGCAGTGGCAGCACAGCTCACAGGGCCCCCGGCCACCCGCCTTCTCCACAACTTCACCAGGACATCCCCAGCCACATGCAGAAACCCTCAAAGTATCACCCCAGCAGCACGAGGAGACTGTGCCGCCACATTACAAGAGGGATATCCTCTACTTTCTTCTCAGCTAGTCAGTGTAACAGGGCTGACAGGAGCAATGCCTCACCAACAGGAGGTCAGACGAAGACAGGACAGGCAACACAGGGCCCTGCTCCACCACTTCGAGTGCTGGGTGGTGACAAATTTTAAGAGCAACAAGCACTGGGATCCTCTGCCTCATGGTCAGTGAGCCGCAGGGCCTGTTCTGGGACACCCCCTGCCACCCACAGGTTTAGAAAGGTTTAGAAAATGAGTATTTGGACCACCCTCACTGACTGGGCCAAAGGCACCTCTAAAGACAGGGCTGGGCTATGTTCTTCACACAAAAGCCCCATAAAATAAAAATCCTGTTGTGTTCTAGCCTTTGCCCCCAGTAGCTTTGAAATTTAGACAAGCAAGATTATGAGATCTTAAAGTGATCCATTAAAGAAGATGAAGCAAACGCTTCAAAGCGTAACTGCAGCAATCTGAAAGAAACGGACAAAACGTTTCCTGCAATAGGGAGGCCTCCAGCACCACAGAGGAGCATGGGTTTGTTTCTGCCAAATTTAAATGGAAATGGAAAACACTGAATAAAAATACTGAGAACTCTTAAAAAAAATAAAAATTCAATATTGTAAATTGTAGTACAAAAGAGAGAATTCTGTGACATAAACATGGGTGAGCTACCTCGTACAGAAAAGGTTCGTTCTGAAAACTGTGTCCACGAGACTGCACAAGTCTGCAGGGGATAAGGCAAACCTACAGGCCTGGAAGTCAAGGATCAGCAGAGCCTTGCAGACAAGACCACAGACAAGATAGGGTTTGGGCAGCAACTAGGGCCTGGACCACAGGCCTCTGCTCAGACTCTCAGCCCACACGTCAGGTGTTGTTCTTCAACCACAGCTTGAGGAAGACTGTGTAAAAATATCTCAATTTTCTACCTGCACAGTAAACAACGGGAGATTAGCTGGATTCACATCCAGCACTGCAGAAGACACTGTAATACAAGAACAGAGTAAGCACAGCTTACTTGAGCAAATAATGGTCCACACAGCAATGGCCACAAGGAAAGGGAAAAAAAAAAATCAGTTTGATACTCAGATCATTTCATTTTTCATGTTACGTGTAGAGTAAGAGGTATTGTGAGGGAAGAAGGAAGTAATTCATTCCCAGGCTGTTTCTGCAGCAGTGTTTTGCTGCTTCAGGAGAGATCCACGAGCACCATCAAACTCCATTCCTCTTGAGCTCCCCCTGTTTAGGCAAAGGCTGTCACTGATTTCTTTTAAGGTAAACTGGGGTGGCAAATTCCAGCATCCCAGAGACTACACCACTTCATCTATTCACAAGGAAGTATCAGCTTATGGTTCAGAGCTTTCCTTTACCACCATGGGCTCATGAGATGTTCTCACACCCTTACCCCCACTGCTGCTTTCTGCAGCGTCTCGGAGCAGTGTGAAGCTGCTCCTATTTACAAGCTCTAGTGCTGACAACAGGCTCCGAGCTGCAGGATGAATACAAGAACACTAGCCTGGTTTTCTTTGCTGCAGGTTAGGAAAGCTCTGGAAACAACACAGACTGTTAACTCCAGCTGAGGATTATTTATACTTGTGTCTTAGCAGACATTTTATCTTTTTAACATACAGGCCAGGCAGGATTATAAATCAGTTTTCAAGGAAGCTGATAACTTACTCAAACACTACAGAAAAAAAAAAAAAAAAAATCACCACCAGCAGCAAAAGATGTTTTCAGATATTGGGTAATATTTGGTCCAAACTGATGCTGACTGGACATGAGAAGCACCTGGTTTGTGGTATTTCTTCAGACAGTTTTTCCTTTTTTTTTTTTTTTTTTTTTTTCCCCTATTTGTTAAGGTTTTATGTTTGGCAAAACATAAACACAGCAAGCACGAAAGTAAAGTATTTCCATGGGTCTAAAAATCCTAGACTGCAAAGTGGCAATAATTTCTGTATTCATGGGAAAAAGCAAGAGTCAGAATAAACGGAGTGAATTTATTTAATCGTAACCACATTAAGCTATTCATCTCTGTGGCAGAATGTCCTGGACTTCATAGCAAACATCTCTCTATGTGAATGGATAGAAACATTTGCTCACATAAGCTGGTTATATGTGATTCAGCCCAGATGTCCAAAAGGCTTAGCAGTCTTTGTTGTGAGATGTTTGCAAAACATCAAAAAAGAATAACAGACACAAATACATGACAAAGTGCCTGTCCAGCGGACGTGCAAGGCCTGCAGTTCGACAAGACTATTTTTGGTAACATGTACTGATAAAACTTACTCATGTACTGTAACTGTAGTTATACAATATTCTATTCTTCTTCAGAGAAAAAGGTAAAAACAAAGTACAATCTGGTCTGTAAAGGCAGCTCCTCGTTAAGGTCCCCTCTCTCGCCTATGCAGTGCTGCTGCATCCACCATCAACAGGGAAACACAGCAGAGAAATGAGCTATGTAAAATACTGACAATCTTACATGTGCTGGAAAAAATACCCGACACACCACACAGCAGTGGAAAGCGCTGTGTCTCAAGGCACTTAAAGCCTTGATACAGACCCTCAGGTTCAACAAAAGTGTGCCAGAATAACTCTCATTAGGTTATCTTACACACAGTGGCAGATGTTAGATAACTATGGCCTGAATTATATTTACAGCGGGTCCACTAACCTAATTCTATCAAAATAGTAGTGCTGTTCAGCACCTCCTAGCACCATGTGGAGAACACATATAAGGGATAACATTTTACAAGTGTGTACTGTATACGTGTAAAATTCATCAGAAGTTGGGATAAGATAATGCAAGGACAGTAGTACCAGTAATTCATCCTTCCAAAACCAAGGTCATTTTCTTCTCTCATTGTGGAATGTATTGATTCTAATTAAGCACAAGTTTTCCTGCAGAGACAGTGGTTAATATGTCTGGCTCAGACAGTTTCTGTAACATAGATATGCTGCTGGTCTACCCTTTAAAAGCAACTTGGGAAAAAAAACACAGACTTGTTCTATTATACAAACACGTTCTTCTGTCAGCACACATGTACAGATTTCTACACGACTATTAGACAAAAGTGTTTGCTTCAGTATGATGAGACAAACTGATCCCAAACCACTACCATAAATAAAGGCTTTTCCCACACACGGTGATCTCACAGCATATGCATTTCAATGTCACAGGCCCAGATTACCTGCTGGAGGCATCTTAACAGACTATAGACCTGAAACCAGCCAGGCAGCTTGGTTAGAGCCCAACTCCTCCCCAGGACACAGCATTTACCAATAGACAATCCACATCACAGTAGTTCAACCTACCAGCATCAGACCCCTTGAGTCTCCTTCTGCTACTGAGATGAGCTAATATCTAATTTGTAACAGAGTCATTTCGCAGGTGAAAGAATGAACATATAATAATCAATATCAATAAACTCTACCACAACAGCACGCTCTCTTCCCTACTACCAGGTTTACTGCCTCCAAATGTAATTTAAAATAATTAAGTAAATAAACACAGAAACCTGATAGAGCTTAACAGGTAATACTTTCTCTCATCTCTAACTTCCCATCCACAAGAACAGTATCTCCAGCTTCAGATTCTTCTCCTCATATCCATCCCCATCTTTAAAGTCCAACACACCTTTTTCCATTTCTAGCAGGCTGTTCAACCTCAAACCCAAGATATCGTAACTCATGCGTATTTGCCTTGAAGCGAAACTCTGAGGTTTGTGTTTTAATTTTAGGGTGGGTAGAAATCAAGTCAACTGTACCTAGTTATAGCTTCGGTCCAAGCTTTGAGGACCCACGAGCTGGACTTGATGATCCTTGTGGGTGCCTTCCAATTCCAGATATTCTATGATTCTAATTTCCTCATAACATTTATTTTGACCTTTGATCACATAACACAACAACACTGAATAACTAGGCCCTTTGAAATGCTGCTGCTAGGAGTCTTTTATTAGATGGGAGAGAAACTTTCCGGACATCACTCTCCTTCACAACTTATTTATAAATACAGCTAGTTACACATGCAGTTTGTTAGTTATTTGGAAAAGAATGCAAAAAATACAAAACAAACCACATGATTTTGTAGCAAACACAACAAACCAAGTGAAAATGTTCAGGATTTAGAAGCAAAAAAAAAAAAAAGCAAGAGTTTCCCCCGCCCAATATTTAAAATACATGTAGGAAGCGTGAGGATTTAATATTAAATCTTCTGTCCTAATTTGTGCCTATCAGCTTATGGAGCAGAGGCTACACCCTGCTTCATTTTTTAAAGGTACTTGGGCTGATGGCTTTACATAAAATTGTGATACAAATATTCTTACTACCTGCCACAAACTTGGAATGGCAATGTAAGAATAGTTGCTTTGGCCAATTTTCTCCCAAAAGCAGCAACTGCTCTCCTTGCTCCTAAAGAGAGTTTAATGAAGCCATCTGCTCACAGCTGAGCTAAATGTGCTCCTGCAAAAACATCCTGCATTCTTTATGCTCCTTTTTACAGTTCAAAGCCTGGCTAGCATCCCAAGGCTTCAACCTTCGCAAGCAGCAAAGCAAAAAGCAGAAAAAAACGTTACTGAAAACGCTGTGCTCGTACGTACGTGAAGGTACCTCAGTATCTGCACATACATCTCGTATCGGGTATCACTGACAAGAAGCCTGGCAATATTTAGTTTCAAAGAAAGGAGATAAAGCAGTAAATTGCAGTGTGCAAAACCGAAGCTTGCGGTGCTTGCTTTTGTTGTAATTGAGTTTATGTTACTTGGTGAAGTAAACAAACACGTCAGATCAATGAAGGTACATAACTGATCCACAACGTTAAAATGCATCTTATACTACAGTACCACATAAGCTTAACACAGAAATGAAAAATGCGTGTTCACCTATTTTCCAAAAGCTCTATCCAACTTATCTGCAAAATACCAGCCCAAAGATACAGATTAAAAAAAAAAAAACCTGCCGTAGGGACCACAGGAAGGGCTCCCACGAGTGAACACACCTCCAGTGGCCGAACATCAGCATCGTCTGCCCCCCGTGTGGGCGTTAAGGGACAGGAAGAGGCGAACACACATACAGACAGCACGGGAACGTCTCCTGCATGAAGGCGTTGCTTTCACACACAGACACGTTAACAGATACCCACTCTAACATTTTGATACTTACACGTATGCTTTTCCAATTTCCTGTCTGTCAGCACCCATTTGGCAGCAGACTTGAAAGATGACTTTTCAAGGTGATATACTAGCGCATACGATCAGCCTCTGCTGCACCTGGCAGTATAAATAAACCTAAGTGTGCTTTTCCAGCTGGAAAACACACACCTTACATACAGTGCAAGTTCAAAAAGGAAAATCTGTTGCAATGTAATTCCAAGAAGAGTCCAAAATTAATAGTGCGCTGCAGGTCATCTGGGGACAGGAAGTACATTCACCACAATGCCAAGCACAACGGAGCCTTCAGTTTAGCCTGGTGCTTCTAGGTCACTTTTCCACACAACTGATCACTGCGTACAGCTACAAACAAAACGCCACCACCAGAAACCTCAAGAAAATGAGGACTGGTATAACGGAGAGTAAAACCAGAATTGTATTTGTGAGGGAGCGGACTCTAAAAACACAAAACAAGCCTAAGAGCCTCAGTATGCATCATGCAGTGCTTTGGGTTTCACGGCTTCTATGGCAAGACTTTCCAGTAGGTGGGGGGACAAGAAAGGGAGAAGATGCCCTGTTCCAAATGGGTTTTATGGCGTAAGTTTTCAAAAGGCATAGCTTCTCAGTAGGAGCTATACCTAACATACTAGACTGGCTATTCAAAACTTCATTAATAACCTGTAGCCTGGGACAGCCACAGCAGTAGCACAGAACAGGCAAAATCAAAGTAAAACTGCTATTAAAATATAGCAAAGTTCCACACCGAAATGTGAGCACGGACAGCTTCTCTGCTCTCGCAGCACTGAGTGACAGAATCCCAGTTCTGTGATCACACTTCAGAGAATTCGTGTCAAGCTGCTGTTCACAAAGCCAAGCTTCTTTCAGCATTAAAAAAAAAGAAACTGAAATATGATCACAATTTACATTTTTTTTTCCTCCCAGATTTTTTCTATAATAAAATCTTGCCTTGTATTCGTTTAAAAAAAAGTGTGAATTCCAAATTTAGCCTTTTCACATTCAGAGAGCAACAAAAGCAAGGCTGTCATTTTTGGACTTTGCAGCAGAGAGAAGGAGAAGCAGAGATGGTACCACAGAGACGAAGACATCATTTTTCATCCAGTGCCAGGATTCTCCAAAAGCAAGCATGCAGCTACAGTCACGGGCATAGCTAACCCATCTGAAATAGTATCTCTCTGACAGAGAAAGCTCCTAAAGTAGGCCAAGGTTACTGGAGGGACTTTATCACCAAAACGCAACTTGCACAAGAAGCCAGTTCTTCAGTTGCAAGTGGTGCCTTTTCCTCATCCTGCATGTTACGCGATTAAAACAGGAGGTTCATTAAAAACAAAGCAGAAAACACCAGTGTGGTGCCACAGGTGTTGAAGGCACACAGTGTTTCCTGCTTGGAGAAGGCAAAACCACCCTGTAATTCGGAGGAAAACGGTGTAAGGAGGTTGTTCATTACTTCCATTGATTTAAACCATGAACACGCACCTCTCCTCCTCTGCACTGGCACGTTAAATTGTGCCCTGACTGCAAAATAACCAACCTGCTTCAGCCTCTCCCTCTGTGGTCAGGTGCATCTGGCAGACTGACAGCAGCACCAATCTTTCAGACACCAGCGCTGCCAGAGCATCCATCACATGCCCCCTTTCCGTGACGCTGTCTGTAATTTTTCCTGCCTTCAGACCATAAAACTGGCAGCCAAAACCACATCCCATCGCTGCGAGAAAGGGAAGCAAGAGACCTTCCCACCAAAGGTGGCAGAGGAGCCTGTGCTCAGTTGCCCATGGCCATTTAGTGAAATCCGAGAAGATTTGCAGGGTATCGTTCTGGATACATAAAAAACACGGTAAGCAAAAACACGTGTATTTTTCAGGCTAGTGGTAGAATCACATCTCTGCAGGCAGTTTTTCCCCCTTGTTGGCTGGTGCCTGATCCGTGTTACCAAGAATTAAAGAGGTCATGAACTAACGTGCAACTGCTTGAAGTTCACTCAGCAGGGAAAGCCCCAAAGCTAGCTTGCTTGAAGTGTGGCGGGCAGGAGAGGGAAGAGACTTTGAACAAATATTAGCAGAACTTTAATGAAGATGCAGAGACTTGCCAACGGCAGACACGATCTCCTCTCCACCTCCACAGCCAGGGGCAGAATGTCGTCGCCTGAGGGACCAGACGAACAGGACCAGACAGAAAAACTCACAGGAGACTCATACAACCACCCAGCTGACAGCGTCTGGAACGACACTCCAGTAGCAGAAAGTAGGTAACTCGGACACCACTCTCAGGGACTGAAAAAGCTGTGTGCACATAGTTGTCTTACCTTGTTCTCAGAGATGCATGAAAACACTAAATTTAACAGTTTATGTTGGTTGGAAAATTTTGTATTTCTGAGAAACTGAGCCATTTGGCTTTCTGGGCAGAAACGGAGGTTGCGAGATGTTACTCTTCTGCCAGGTCAGTTTCTGAATGCAGCTCACTGTTTCAATATCAGCAGGAGTAAACAAGTAAGAACTCATTTAACTGCAGATTTTCAAGAAAATATGCTCCATCTCTTTAGCTGTGCAGAAGTGCAGTTTTGGGAAGCGCTGAGGTTTTGACTGAAATTCTGCCAGCTGGGGAAAATGAGGGGTGGAAGCGACCAGACCAGCTGCTGTCACAGAACAAAGCGCCTGTAGGTACCGAACAAGCTCCTCGCAGGTCTGTGTTTCTGCTGACCCCCGTCCTGCTGCCAGCATGATGCTACCTGGTGTGCACGTCAGCATCCTCCTGGCGTTGGCATGGAGGCTTGACAAGAAGTCAGAAGCGTGCCCGCAGCTCGCAGGCGTTTTAACTAGCACGCAAGTTTAGCTAGTACAACTTCTGCCACAGGTTTGTTTCAGTGCTTGGCTATCCCCGAAAAAGCATGAACGAGCACTTTTTGCATATTTTAGCTTACTTTCCCCATGTTGAAGGCTGAGAATGCACCATAAAGGCTCATCTTGCAAAACAAAAACAGTCGGAGTGGCAAAAATGCATGCTGCCTGCGAGACAGAGACACAAATCATGCAGCCCCCAGTTCGACACAGCTTCAGGCTGCAAAATCAGGGAGCAAAATCCACCTGAGGGGCTCAGGTCCTTGAAACAACTTGAAACCAACAAATGTTTAACCACAAACTGCCCACCTGACTCCTTCCAAGCCAGACTGACATTCCCATCAGAAGATCCTCAACGCAGAAACGCCGGCGAAGCGGACAGAAGTGAGCAGTTAATGACTGCCCTCTCCGGATCACTGAACAGCGACGGACTGAACGCAGCGCGTGTACGGCCGGTGTGTGCCGCTGGCAGGAACAGCTTTCTACCAGGGCTACGGCCAGCGCACCTCACAGCTGCCAAAGGGAGGTTAACATACAACTGAGGCCTTCACACACACGGGCACTGCATTATTTTTAACCTTTGCTTTTCATGCATCCCCACGGGGAGAGCTGTTTGCGAAGCCTGTCACTGGAAAGCGGGGCTTCGGAGCAGCTGAGCCCCAACTCACAGCCGCTAGCTTCAGCCTCAGCTGCCCATCAGACTCCTGAGGTTGCAGCTCTCACGCCAGTCTGAAAGATCTTCAAGGCAGAGGACTAAATCTTCGCATAAGTTAGCACATCACAGAGCACTGGGCCTGCTAGCACAGTTCCAGTGGACTGCAGCAACACAGGCTGTCCATTAATTAAAGCTGACGCTTCGTTACCCATCAGTCAGCAGCACATTCAGGAGCTATGGCATAATAAAGCCATTGTTAGTCTTTTCTTTACATGTTCAAGGGCAGAACAAAAGGTTATGGTTGTAGACGGTCAACAAGGACTTGGATGTCTGCAGGTACCACTGCTTCTCAAGAACAGGCTCAACAACAAAGACCTTGCACTGAAAGAAGAGCTGAAAAGTTTTAGTAAAAAAAAAAAAAAAGATAAAAAACACAGTAAAAGCTGTGTGTAACAGTTGTTCAGCATCCTGCCAGTCATTTTGAGCTCAACACCATACCACTTAGCCATTGTCAATAGCTAGAAAAGACGGCAACAAAATGCCTCCTCAGGAAGGATAGTTTTCTCTCCTCCCTTGCTCCCAAGTTGTAACATTCGGTGCTCTTCAAACCTACAAACACAATTTGACATTGTGACGTCCGAATATGACACAAGACAAGTCTCCTAAAAATGAGATACACTCTTCTTCCAAAAGATTTGTGGTAGGACAGAGTTATCCTTCAGTAAAAAGGAGTTAACAACAACAACAACATGCTGCAAAACATTCAACAGAACAAGAAGCCTTACATAAAAGGGCACAAGGGGGATTTTGAACTTGTGGCAGTGCTCCATGAATTTGTATGACATGTTTAAAAACAAACTGATTCATACTCATATTGTTTCTAAACTAAATGTTTCATTAACTACGCTAACTTGCAAATAGCAATCAGCTGGCATGAGGCCCAATTCAAATGAGCAAAATAAATGCTTTCATCCCAATTTTCCTGAAAATAGCAAAGCGGAGGAAATGATGTCCAAAGCTGCAGAGATGAGAAAAGATAGGAACCCCTGAATAAAAAGAAATAACAGGGTAAGGCAGGTAAGGGCCTCTAATGGTAGCGATTTATGCTATTACAGCCTGTTACTGTCAGGTTACGTAATGAGCCCACATGATTTAGGAATTCACGTAGGGAGAAAGTGTTTTTCAATTAGCAATATGGATCTGGGTTGGCTCCTGTCAAGTGCCTGTAAGTGTTAATCTGGAGAAAATGACAGATGGTGACTTTAAACAATAGCTTAAAATTCATGACTTTTTATAGCCCTAAGTTTAAGAAAGAATGCCTTAGCACTATCTTCGAAATAAACCAAAATAAAATAAAAGAGTAGATGTAAGCTATAATTCTCCCAAGTACCAGCCATTCTCTTACCTACATACTTTCAGAAGTCTCTGCTTTTAAATTAGGGTACAGATGAAATGATGTATGAGGCTGAAACACAGAGGTAGGTAACAACAGCTATGAATTAGAGGGGAGAAAACCCTTGTAAGCAATGAAGTGAAACCACAGAAAACAATTAATGCATTAAGTACTTGCAGGCAGGAAAACGTAAAAAAAAAAAAAAAAAAAAAAAAACATGCAGCTACAAAGCCAAAAGCTGTCACTGAAACTTGGTTTGCCCTCCACAAACCAAGGACAGAGAGCACCAGTTTGCCATGGCTCAGATACTACAAAAAACAGACATGCAATTGACAACAGCAGAAGACTGCCTTAGGAGTCCTTGGCCATGGCTTTTAAATCTGTTTTACGAGGCATTCAGACAATGTCTCTCCAAGACCTCACCTTCCCGATGGAACCAAGCTCAGAGCCGTGACTCAGCTCAGCAGCCGCTGGGGGTTCCTCCAGCGTCGAGAGGCAGCTCCTGCAAGGAGCTACTCGCAAGGAAGCAGGAGCTTCCAGCAAGCACTTACTCTGCATAATCCATAAAACACATTAATCTCGTACAACACCGGGGGCATAGCTCAGGACATCTCTTTGTTCCTTACCATTCTTTAAAAAAAGAAAAAGAAAAAACATTTTCAGCTGTTATCTCACTGCACCAAGATATTTCACTAAACAATGCAAGTTCAGCCACGTTGGTGCAGAAGGATTACTCCTAGGGTGGGGAAGCAAGAACTAAGCTTTAGAGCACTTCTACACCCCTTTGTTGACCACTTCATGTGGGTAAAGACGCAGAAGTTCTTTTGGTGAAGTGCAGATGTAGGATAAGCTGAGACAGTAACAACAGATTTCCAACATGGCACAACCTCGAGCGTTCCACAAACACAGGCACTTCTCTTCAACATCAGTCCAATTGTCATTTTGTTAAGAAACAAAAAAAACCTCTTCAACTTTCAGCTAAAATATCCACAAGTTTCCAAGAGGAAGGAAAGAAAATGTGATCAGGAAGAACAAAGTTATGTCCTCTGACTCACTGCCTTCTCCCCCCTTCATTCATTCACTACCAGTCAGCAAAGCCCTTCCCTCCACCCGCATTAACCACCTCCCTCTTCAGGCAGAGAGAATCTCAACATCTGCCTCTCAGCTGAGCTCCCCAGCCTCATTTGGACACGGGCACGTTAAAAGCGGGGGCACATCAGGCAGGAGGCGCCACCAAAGGGGCTGGGGTCTCCCCGTCCAGCACTGCCCAGCACGGGACCTGCCCCCAGACACAGGGGCCTTGTTCGCCAGTAGGGAGGAGGAGAAAGAGGGAAGACAACAGGCAGAAAAGAAAGGGCATTCTGTTGTCCAGCAGTGATCCTCCTGGTTCGGCGGGCCGCTTCTGTTTAGATTTGAGTTTCTGACGATGTAACTGATGAGGTCTCTGGTGGATCACTCAGTGCATCATGACAGCACAGGAATTCGAGCTTATGACTACGACCTGTTTGGAAAAGCTCAGTAACACACAAAAAAACCACACTTCTTTAAGAAAAGGATTTGGGGAAAAAGCGTAGAAACAGTAAAATGGGAATAAAATAAAATTTGATAAAATGCAATGTTGTGAGTGAGCATAGTAAGTCACAGAAACACGATGGCGTGGGTCAGCATTTGGAAAAAACACGTAACAGTCTGGACAAAGAGCGCTGCTCTCAGGTTACACAGAACACCCCACTAACATCATTGTAAGGGCACGTATTTGAAAGAAGCTGTTGTGAGAGAGGAAGTTCCACCTCTCCCGGACCGGTGGGAACAAGTGCTTCACAAGAGGGTTTGGTTTTCTTTTCTTTTCGGTTTCTTTTTCTGCACCAGACTGAAGGTTAGCCTGGACAAACAGTACACTTGGCAAACCACCCTTCACTCTGTTTTGCCCAAACCACACCAAATGCGTCACTTCAAAACAAACACAAAAAGTCAGTGAGAGCAAAAACCAAGTTCGTGATCCCTGACCGCACAGTGCGCACTGGCAGCTTCTTCCCAAAGGAGCCGGGGGTGAGCACGCAGGGGTGCAGCAGGGCAGGAAACTCAGCAAGGCAGCACACAGGCAGCAAATAGTTAAAGGAAAACAAAAAAAAAAAAGGTAAAAATCCATAAATTGCTGCAAACTGAGGGCATTACTGTGTGGCACCAAAAGGAGCCTAGGCAGCATCACGCCCTTCTCAATCATTAACCAAGGCAGGGGGAAAAAAACCATATGCTTCCTTCTGGTAAGTCAGGACACGTTTGCAAGTGCCTGGTTCAGCTCCAGCAGCCCTGAACAAAAGAAAGCATTTCAGAGGCCAGGTACACCTGCACAGCTTGCTGCCAAGGACGAGCGCCCCGGCACAGCACTGCACGGGCGCAGGAGACGCTGGTGGCCATCCGCCCGTGACCGTGGGCGTCTGTCTGCAGAAGGATGTGACGGACACAGAGGCTCCAGGCCACCGTGGTGCAATGGCCAGAGTCCTGGCTCAACAGGCGCTGACACATCAGGAGGAGGGAGGGGACAGAAATGTTCCTGCTGGAGGGGACCGACACCGAGTCCAGTGTCACCGAGTCCAGCTGGCGGACTGCTTCGTGCCGCCCCGCAGTTGAAGCTCATCATGAAGAGCACCGTCCAAATGCCGGCCTTCAGACGTGGCTGAAGAAGTGAAGGTGATGCACAAGCCCAGCAGCCATCATCTGATATTAAGAATTCAAGGCACAGCACCAGACAGTTTTATTATTTTACAAAGTGCTTTGTTCGATGTTAAACCACACAACTGATTTATCGGAAGCTTAAGAGGTGCCTTACCCCTGCTGAACACATTAACTGATCAATTAGTTCAACGGAAGGGTCAACCCTCTTTTCCTGAGGCAGCTCACACTCTACATCTCCAAATTTTTGCCACCATCGACAAACACTTCTCCTTATAACTACGATCCAAAACGAAATTTACCTGTTACCCAATTCTAGCTTACAATACACCCACCTGATCTGCACTCCTGTGGCCCATGCACACAAAGCAATGCTACACCCTTCGTAAAAGCACCCGGTCCCCTGCCAAAGCAAAGGGAAAAGCATTAACGTCTCAGACATTCATTTTCATGAATTCTTTTGTGAAAGCATGTGATTCCTGCAGTACCTGGAAAGGAAGCTCTCTATATGCTGTTTTGACAGGAAGGAGCCACAGCTCACTTTTTTGTTCTTTAGAATTCAAAAACACATGAATGAAAATGCTTTCATTTTTTGATATTGCCCAAAAAAAAAAAAAAAAAAAAAAAAACATTTGCAGAAAAATTCATATCAGAGGAGTCCTCACAAGTTCTAACATTTTCCCATAACCAAACCTGATTTCACTGATTAACATATTATTTGAAATAAAAGCAGACTAGAGAATACAAACCTGGCGAACTAGAAGTTTAAAGTGCTAGATAAACACACGCTACTTGATTAAGCACATTCTATTCTCCAGGCAGTCTTCAACAAACAGATTCAAGACTCAACAACCCTACAGCATCCTTTCCTTCAGGAAAGTGATTAAAGAGAAGAAGCTGCACAGCACTGCGTCCCTGCGATGCAAATTGTGACACAGAAAGGTTTCTGTATACCTGAAAATAAAAATAACCTCAAATCAAGGGGTACGTTAAGAGCACGTTATTAAACAGCTACGGTTTCCAACATTTCTCTCAGAATTTCTCCACCATTCCAAAGCAAACAGTACTGCCATATGAGATGAATTTAGGCAGTGTATGAAACACATGTAAATCCACGACAGTTAACCATTTTCAAATTCAAACACTAATTTTTGCTTTTGGCCTTACAATTAGAAATGTGGCATTAAATCAAGCGGACCAGCAGCCATCACGGCAGCTGTCACATAAGGCTTGCCTGACGCCAGATAGTTCTGCGGCAAATCGGTGCCTACCGTATGCGAAGCCATTACTGAATGACTCTCCCCCACTAAAAGCCACAGCTTGACCAAGGTAATTAAAATACAGGTTGGAAGTAGCATATTACATCTTGGGAAAACTACTTAGGCAGCAAATGTGGATTGTGAAAAAGCATCATTCACTTACAATCACACAGACGCAGAAAATAGTCCCCAGCTCATTAGCAGAAAAGCAATTAATCAATGTGAGCTAGTCAGCATTGGAAAATGTACCCAAAAGACTGCGCAACAGATCACCCTGACTTTTCTCACCTTACAGACAGCCGTCCTCCTGTGATGAAGGCCCATTTTTAAAACAAGACAGCCTGCAGAACAAAATGCCACCTCCTGAGAGCAAACAAGACAGAGAAAATCTGGGCCTGAACAAACAAGATCAAACGCCAACCCGAAATTAAAATTGGAGAGTAAACAGAACACATACAGTCAGGTCTATAACTGTCAGCAAAGAGACATTTTGGTGCCGGATGCTGTTATTAGACCAGGCTGAAGAAGCTAGGAGCAGAAGGAATCACTGAGCTGGGAAGTAAAGACGGCGGCATCAAAAGGAGGACGTCGTGCAACAGGTCTCCTGCACCAAGTGCCCTGCAATTCCTTCCTAAAACTTGGGGGGGGAAAGAGGAAGATAACCTGACAACCTGTCATCACGGAGATTATAATCTCTCGCTCCAGGGAGAGGCATGGAATGAAAATAACTTTCTTCTTTGGTGACTGCCAAGGAATATGACCTACAGTTCCACACTAGCTAACAGCTGAAAACAAGCCAATATTTATGAAATATTTTTATCAGCTGAAAGAACCCATTGCTTCAGCCAAGTCAGATTCAACCCTAATTTGCCGATGCCCGTTTCCATGCTGCGGCTCACCACCACACGGACCACGCCGTGGCTCCCCGGCACTCCTCTCCCCGGCAAGGCAAAACCAGCTCAGGCAGCTCCTGCCCCTGCAGCACGGCACGGCCCCGCACCGGCCCTGCCATGGCCGCTTCCAGGGGACCATGCAGGGGCAAGAGAATAAGGTTCGGCTGGCTCTGCTGGCATGGGAAACGAGGCTGCTGATGGTGAGGAGGAGCTGCCTCCCTGGCCTTACGTGGATTGCCTCAACTGTGCCAAGAGGCAGCACCGCCGCCTCTGCTCGGTTCGCCTGGAGAGCACTGTCAACTCAAAAATTGGGTAGGGGTGTGAGTACCCACTGTACTTTTCAAGCGACGTACGAGCACATGCAGTCATCGTGGAGAAAAGGCAATGCTTCACTCACCTCCGGGTGCACTGGGGCAGGAGGGGAGCGTGGACACTGGCACACGCCCAGCAGTACGGACAGCAGCTTGTGCCCAAGCCACCACAGCATCGCTTTTATCTTGCCAACCTTGCAGGCTAACCCTGGGTACACTCCTAGGAGGATCCAGTACCTACGTGCCCCAAGGGCCCCTGAACCGCACAGGTATCTCAGTGCTCGGGTTCCTTCGCAACCTGATGGCCACCCCAGCCCAGCCTGCTGGGATTGCTGCCTGTCCCAACGCACTGAGACTACACGCCAGCCTTCCTGCCCTCGGTACAGCACTGGCATCAACCATCAACACCTCAGTATCGCCGAGAAATGCCGCAGCAGCTCTTCCCGTGGGTTTTCACAGCTGTGTAACGAGCATGCACGAATATTTACCCCCCGGCAAAGGGCACACCTTTTGCTGTAGCGGAGGTAAAATGTGTGAATACTGTCGGTAGCTGAGAAACCATCACTATCCTCAAGTAATCTTTATAAAGAAAAGAAGCCCCTTCTATTTAGGCTGTCTGGGTACACGCTGCTAAGAAAGAGGATGGAAAAACAGAGGTCATAAAGCTAAGAGAGCTTTACATACCTGCTTTGGAAACGTGCCTCGGCACAACATACAGATTGCAAATAAGGAACATGAAATGCTTTTTCAAAAAAGTAGTGAGAGATCCTCTAAGAACCTGCACCTCTACCTCCAATTTTAATTAGGTCTCTCTCAGTAACATGTGCATAGGATTATAGACTCCCCCCCCCCCCCCCCCGCAAATCAAGTTTCAAATTGTGGAACAGATCCAAGGAGCTGGTTTCTATGCATTCCTGAGGGAGAAAGGGCTATAGAAAAGCCTTTTATTTCTGCATGTATTTCCCAGAAGGCCTAACTAATGCGAAAGGAAACGTATCAGGCTTCTTCAATGGGGGGAGGGCAGGAGGGGATTAACACGTTTCACTTGCAGAATGTGTGCGAGAGGGAGGGGTGAGCGCTTCGATGTGAGCAATTAAACTCATTTCTTTTGTAAACCTTACGATGAGATAGCTAAAATACCCTTTCAATAGAAAACTACTTGAGTAAATGTCAAGGTGAATTGCGCTGAATGTCACAAAAAGCTACTGTGAAGGGGGACACTTGAGACAGCATAGGTACATCTCTCGAGAGGCACCACTTCAGCACGTCAGCATCGTGAAGTTAAGAGTATCAACACAGGGGTGCGTGTTCTCAGTGTAAGTCAGCATCATCTGCACAAACGGCTTCACACACAAGTACTAGCAATGGTTTCCTCGTCCTAAATTGATTTTATACCTCCTTTTCTGTTAGGCTCTTCGAGAGCTAACGAAGGTTGGTTCTGGGTTCAGCAGCACTTCAAAATAACACCAACTCAAAAAAAAAACAACACAACAATTAGGAGCAGACCAACGTAAGTCATTCATTTGTCCCTTCAAAGTGTATGAATCACAAAACACTCCAGCCTACCATGCATTGATTTTCAAAGCAATACACTCCCTTCAAAACTATTCTTTACAAGTTTATTAGCTCTTCAGCTTTGATTATTTTAATACTCATTCAGCAAAACACTTTTTCTGCATTGAATATTGAGGTAAAGGTGCATCCAATAGGAACTCAATTTCAGGGATCACACATCAGTTCCCACCACTAAAATAAACCTTGCAGAAAACCGAATAAAAGGTTGCTGCTCCTGGAGTCAGACTTGAGCTGCGGGGTGCCTCAGAGCGAAAGCATACCTACAGGCAACGCAGCAAGCAGCTCTTACCCACCTCACGTCTCTGGGGGCCCTAATCCTGCCTGCAGCCACCCTCAGCTGCCCCGTGCTGCATCCAGCCTCTGCTGCCCATCGCATGTCAGCCTCTGCCCACGGGGCAGCTCCCACCCCCTCGACCCTGGGGTTTGGGCTTTTCTTTGTGTTCAAGCGCTGGTGTTTCAAGCTCCCTTTCCACCTTGCTCTAGCAAGGCAGGACTTACAACAAATAAGCAAACAGACACGGGCACAGTTTGCTGAAGGTGCAAGTGCCTTCATTGCTACCAGGAGGAGAGGCAGCAGACCACAAGGCCGCAGCCCAGAGTTTAGTGTATACTTACCAACATGCAATTAATTGAACGAGGAGGTTAATTCAAGTTTTGCTGCACTTGCTGGTTCAGAAATTCCTACTCCACCTGTATTTAAACACTGTTTTTATGTTTAATATAATATGCAACTAATATATAGCTCTATTCATACCAAGTAAAAACGAATACATTCCTCATGTTACTTGACATTAGTTACAGTGTAAACCTAGATTATTTAACTGGTCTACTCAATAACATGATCACCCATCCTTCCCCCTAACCCTCTTGTAGAAAGGTAAAAGAAGCCAAATTAATTATTTACTTAAAACCAAATAATCAGGTTGATTGTTCTGGGACGGTGCTTTTAGGTGGTGTGCTACTTCGCATTATATTTAAAACATTTAATAACTCAGGAGGGGGGAAAAACCAAGACAATGCTGATTTTGCTCATTTATTCTTTCCTGCAACGTCATTTAACAGTATTTTAAGACTGATAGCTTCGGAGCACTATGTTCTGGAATAACAACTTGACAAATGACATACATTTGTACACTTCCAAGAACGGACAGAACATTTTCAACAGTAAGCCATTTGCTTGGGCAGAAAGAAACCACTTCCTACGGTCTACGCAACAAACTGTTAGAGCTGTTAACTAACAGGTTTTAGTAGTAGAAGGTGATACCGAATAGCATGGTCTTTCATTTAATTAAGTTCTAAAAAGATCCTGTGGCCAGAAACCCAAGATCAACTCTAGGACTGAAATACAGTACGGACACTCAAGGTGCAGAATAATTAATTAACCACTGGACGTACGATAAGGTGGGAGATTTGCCATCATTAGAAACACAGAGTGAAGAAAGATCCTTCTTCTGGACAGGGAAAACAAGACTAGCACATAAACGCCTGGACTTGGTACCAGAATGTCACCCAACAGTACCAGAGACCCACGCTACTTAAGGGCTACAGTAACAACTTAAATTTGCTTTATTTCCCCAAATCAGAAGGGTTCCGTTTGGAAGGGACCTCCGGAGGTCACCTAGTCCAACCCCTGGCTCAGGCAGGGGCACCCGGAGCAGGTTGCCCAGGACCATGCCCAGGAGGATTTAGACGAGCTCCAGGGAGGGAGAGTCCACAGCCGACATCACCTCTGGGCTACCCGTGCCAGGGCTCCACCACCCACACAGTAAGGAAGTGCTTCCTGATGATCAGCTATAATTCCAAGGCGATACTGGGTTATGTTTCTGTCAGACTATCTTTTTGACTTGGGCAAGCTCAAGTTCAGCACCCAGCCCCACTATCCTCTGTCCCAGACAAGCACTGAAGCGCAGGCAGGATACCAGCTGATGCACCTCTGGGACAATACGAGCCAACTGTTTCCCAAGATGTTTGACTGGCTTTTTCAAGATTCTTCCACTTTCGCTGACAATTGCTACGATGCAGCTTTTAGCTACAAGATCCAGAAGCAACGGAAAGTGCAGCACAGCTGCAGCAGTAGCATGCAAGTCACTCCAGGCCAACCCCGACCAGTGCAGCAACCCACTCACTCACCTTCTTCTCCAAGTGCTACCACCTTCTAAAGGTAAACCTCACAATCCTACACAGTGCCCAGAAAGGCTTCATGCACACCTCTCGGTCAGAGACAGCAAAAATCTAGCCTTCTGGCTATTTTGAAGGTGTTTCTCTATTTCTCCACAAAAGTTTCATCAGCACAGCACGTATTATTTCATTATTGGTCTACCCAACCCATCACCAAGTTGGAAGCTAAACCCAGTATAACTACATGCACACTTTGAATGCCTAGTCAGTACAGAGCAAGGCTCTACTCAGTCACCTATCTGAAATTCCTTTTCAAAAATCTCCTTGACTTCTATTTGGTTACATAGCTTGGAAAAATCCCACCTCGATTTCAAAAGTGTCCTTCACAAAGCCACACTCTTTTAAGTCTGCTTATATATGTCATGAATCATTTCAATACAGGTTCTCCACATTAAATCCTTCAAGCTTGCATGGCATAATTACAAATGTTCTTTCTGCATATTTTTGCATATTTAACTGAGACACATTTCAAGCTATTGCAAAGGAAATGTCTTAGTAC
The DNA here is from genome assembly GCA_011076525.1 of Nettapus auritus. Classification (NCBI taxonomy): domain Eukaryota; kingdom Metazoa; phylum Chordata; class Aves; order Anseriformes; family Anatidae; genus Nettapus; species Nettapus auritus. The sequence goes on from CM021797.1 coordinate 46,594,839, forward strand.
ACGTTTATTTCTTACGTTATGCTTGTGTTATGCCATTTACTTCTCAATTTCCAGATAACCTCTAGCATACTGCAGGTGTAATCTATAAACAGCAATTATAATACAATATGAATTTCAACATAAGTGCACTGACAGAACATCAGCTGAAGGTAACGCACAGGGAACTCCCTAAACTGCACTCGATAATTAAGAGCCTTCGTGAGAAATCCCACGTGGACAAAAATAAATAAATAAATAAATCTCATGGCAGGCCAAGAAAGTTGTAAAATCAAATTAATGGGAAGGTAACTTTCAGCCTCGAGACACTGCGTGTTCTGCATGCGTGCCAGACCTCAAAAAACTCTCTCTTCAAACCTGAAACAGGATCTGAAGACGTCTGGGACAGTCTGGAATGAAAGGAGAGCAGCAGTTTGTGGTGTTTTGCCTACGGTAGCATCATGACTTGAGGAACTCAATCACTATTGGTACAACGCATCATTGTCCAAATTACCATTCAGCTGACTCATCTGCACCGTCTCTACCCTGGTGAGGCGGCGGGGTCACCGAATGTAACAGGAGAGTGGCAAACAGAACCAGCCTGGAAGGCTCAGCGTAAGGATCTCTTCTTCCGTGTTTCCAAATCTATTCTGCCAGCAACATTACAGAGGAAACACCAAACAGCAGGCAACAACAGGCTTCCCTCCTGCCAGTTTCCCTCCCCCAGACTGCAAACTCCCGGTCTATCAGCTGATGTGGAAATAGTATTCACATATATTTGCAGGAGCCCCACAAACCTCACACCTCTGATGCTGTGGCAGGCCCTGCAGGAAATAACGCAGCAGTGCCCCGTCAGCCACACAGGTATCTGCACAAGGCCCGGACATACTGCGCTGAGCTCAACTAGCCTCTCTTCTCCGTTCTTTCCTGACTACTTCCGAAAATATTTCATCTGCTCCTGTCACCCACGGATCTAACACAAGAAGGCAGATCCTGTAATGACAGCTATAAGATTCCTCAGCTTTTAACTAGTAACTCCTCAAATCAAAGAAACAGGTATAACTTGTTATTTCTTCTGAAGTTCCTCATGCATCCTCGGTATAACACCCAAACTTCAAGCAAATAGGGCCCTTCAGGATCCTGTCCTCCACCAGATTTCCAGACAAGAAAATTTGTATTTACATGATAAATGTAATTACTATAATTACTTGTAATAACATATATTAGTATATATTATATGTCAGGTACAATAATATTAATAAAGTAAAACAATTACTTATACTTATAAAATATATTTTAGGAAGGTACAGGCTTCTTTAATTGACTGATGCCTTTAAAGTTTAAAGCAACATTTAATATAAAAGTAGAGAACTTAACAGGCATGAAAGTCAGTTTATGTAGTCATTTTACGTCGGCCTTTCAGGCAAATTTGTGTATCTAATTGAGATTTTAGAAGATTATTCTCCTAGCTGAAGCTTCGAACTGCAGATTTACATTGTCCGCCTTGATTAATTTCATAGTCACGGTGCTATCACCAAGTCCCACCGGACCAAGCCCCAGAAACAGACCTCATTTTGCATGCGGTGATGCTGCAGCCTTCCCAGAGGCCACAACCCCTCCCCGGGCCTGCACACCCCGGGAAGCGTCTCTAGAGGGGAACACAACGGGCTGCCAGCTCGATGCCCACACTACTTGTCCAAGCCACCGGGGATGCCTGCACTATTTGCACAAGCCACGTTAGCTGGGGAAGGCCTTGGCTCCCGGCCGGCGTGCTGATCTGCACACCCCCATCTGGGCCTTGCTCAGGCTGCCCCAGCAGTGACAGGCTAATCCCACACGTCTGGGGCGCTTTCAGGAGAGATCTCGCTTGTTTCACACACAGCAGCTCTCCTGGACCTCATTTCACACTGATGGAGGCAAACAGCTACGACCAGGAGAACAATAGCTGCTCTGTTCACGCAGTAAAACAACGTGAAACTGCCCAGATCGCTCTGAATTGCTAAAATTGCGAAGTTTTATTACACTACATTAAATAGCTGGTCCACAGAGCCAAGCCATAAAGCTGTTCTTAAAGGTTCCCCTCGCCCATTCACCCTCTCCCAAAACAGATGCCAACTACTTCATTAGCCACGTTTCATTAGCAAGAAAAGCAGGCGGCCAGCTGATACAAACAGCGGCAGCAACGTGCCCGCATGGCTTTGGCCACGTAGGAAGGGGACGACGACACCACGCTGAAGGCACCCCCAGTCCCCTCATCACCCCTCCCCTGCAGCCAGTATTTTGGGGGCCTGGGGCCCAGGAGAGGCACGGGGGCCAGGCCAGGAGGCCTGGGGTGGTGGTGGCAGCAGGCAGGGGTCAAGAAAGGCCCCACTGAGCCTCCTCACGGCCCTGGCGCCTTTGCCCCAGCCTCCAGCACCTGCAAAGCTGAGAGGGAAGCTAATTACCAGGTGAGGGAGAGGTACAGGAGCAAAGGCAGAATACTGCCTACTCAGGCGTGTTCAGGAATCAGGTCCTAGCTAGGGAGTGCTGCACGGCCTCCACGCTCAGGTGGAGATCGGGGGGACAGCAGCAAGACAGACACCAAAGCCAGCACCGGCAGGACTGCTCCTCCAGCTGCTGCAGCAGCACGGGTGGCCCCGTGCCACCACCCTTCCCAACCCACCTGGGACCTCCAGCCCACAGCACTGCCCAGGAAATCCTCTCTGTGGAGGCAGGCCAGCCCCAGAACAGCCTCACGTGCCGCCTGCTCACTCGCAGCCTGCAAAATCTTCCCCGGGTCCTTTATTTTCTTCTCCTGCCTGAGCTCAACAAACAAGCTAATTAAGCACTTAGACCCTGACCACCGTAATGAAACAGTCCAATAAATATACATATATATCCGCTAACTGAACACAAGGCAAGTTTCTGGCTAAAGTCTTTTCTCCTCAAAATGCTTAAAGATTCCCCTCCCCCTTTGTTTTCTGCTTCCCATTAGGCAAAGGAACGATGTCAATAAAACCTAACAGCATTGTCTGCAATTTAACAGGTTCCTGTTACTATGAAAAAGAGAACTTTTGGAAGCATAAAAGATTATTCTGATGTCTTCTAAAAGGCAGATTTATTCCTGGTTTGCCGTTGTTGGAAAGCAAAAGGCAGACTACCTGCAGCTGAGTTTGGATTTGGAGGGAACGAGTTCTCTTTGTTTATTCAAGTGAGCTTCGGTGATGCTGATAAGCAAGGTACACTTAAATTAAAAATGAGCACAAATAGAAAAGCATACGCTAGTTATGCAAGATACATCTAAGTCTCAGCAAAAAAGCAAAAGCATCAGCATGATTTAATAGCAATAACCAGAAAAACTAGTAGTACATTCTAGGGCACAACCACAACTGAGGGCTTCTTTTCCACTCCATTTTTCTCCTAATATCAGCAAGGCTATTATTTGAAAAAAAAAAAAAATACTGACATTCAGCTGCCACTTACTTATATAAACACAGACTGTTCTGTATATGCCAACAGAGATCACTTCAAAGTTTCATGTCTTCGAAACAGATTTCAAGCTTCAAACTACAATTTTGCACACCAGCCGTGTACACAAAGCGGCAGCCTGTTCGGCTACAATTTACACAATACATGCATCAAAGGGTTGGGCTTTTTTTTGTTGTAGTTGTTAATTCTTATTTAAGCTGTATGGCAATAGAAACCATACAGTATCTATATGCAACCGGCCAACAAAAGACAGGTTCCCAGTAGGTCCCATCACAGCAGTACTGAGGCTCTTCCCTGGGCGTTTCTGTTCACAGGGACTACACCTAACTGTGCCCGAGCACTCGCGAGGTACAGACAGGTGCTGAATCCAGGCTGTTAGCGAAGGATCTCTCTCTGCAACACGCACACAGACATAAGACCATTTACAATTAATCTCCGTACAGGCAACGTGACTCACAGTCGTTTTAAGAAGCTCAATCTGCTGAGTAATTCAAACAGCTTTATTGTTAGTTGTGAGGTAATGAAATCAGTCAGTCAACAGTGACAATACTGTATGAACCTCTCACATTTCAAGCCTCGATTACAGCATTTTACAAGCTGAAGCAATTATTTTCTGCTGCTACTAAATTATTCCCTGTTGTGACAACTAATTTAGTTGATAAAGAACCTTTAAATGAGCTTTCAACTTCCACTGATTTACAAAATAACTAAAAAATTAATTTCTTACCTGCAACCCAAGCTGCATGGCTGTTCTCACAGCTCTCTTGCAAAGACCGTAGCAAAAGGTTGCCTTGAGCAGTAGGCAATGGCCTGAATTTTGTCATCAAGTAATGAGTCTATCACAAAAATAATGAGCACATGGCAGCAGCCTGCTGGATATAAATCCCTCCACTGATTAAAACTGGATTTTGGATCAATATTTAAACAAAAATAAAAATAAACAAAACAACAACAAACAAAACACAATACTACATGAAAAAAGAGTAGAAGGAAGACAAAGCATCTGTGCTGGTCTCACTAACCATACAGCAGGATGCAAATTAACACTAAATCATTTTATACTTAAGCAAATGGGAAAAAAAAAACAACTTATGAAACAGAATACTTAGCTGTGTGCAGTCAGCCGTAAACATGCATGCCTCACTATGCCAATGGTGAAAGCCTTGTAACGGGAGAGCCCAAGACATAGAAATAGTAAAATAAATGTTCCGTGTTTTGTGAGCTCCCCCCCCTCCTTCTCTGGCCCTGCTCACCCCTTCCTCCCCTAGGGCTTCAGTTCTTGGTTAACATCTCTCCAGCTGAAAATAATTGCCTGCCTCCGAAAGGCGTCTGGGACAGTGTCACCCCTTAATCAGCAGCAGGACAGCTGAGTGACGCGAGGCACTTCCACCTCCTCCCCGGAGTAATCGCACTGTCTCCGCAAGGCAGTACCATGCTGTCGAGAATTAAAATGACTTCAGATGTGGTGCTCTGCCCTAATGAGAACCATATTCCAGCATGCCCCCCTCCAAAAGCCCACTTCACTCTACTGCACCAGCTGCCTATTAGGACTTAGCTTATCAATACTGCTACCGCCGAGGGTCAGTCAGTCCAGCCTGCATGCAAACCTCAGGGAAAATCCATTTGCAGAAATGAACCCACAGTGCTTTTGGTATACCTCGATACATACGTAATCAGCAATAATCAACTGTGTTCTCTCTAAATTTTTATCACTGTGTGAATATGGTAACAAGCCACAGTAGATTTGCAAGTTGTCGTGCCCTGGTAGAGGCAGGATACCAATAAAACTACCTGGAGTTATAAAACCATGGACAGATTTACAAAGGACATTCAAGCAGCTCTCTGCAGAAATACCTCAGAAAATAAAACAAGGTATCTATTTCTCAATGAATTGGAGAGACAGAAAGAAAAAAATGCTTGTAGGCATTACCGATATGCTTGCAGCGGGTATACTGAAAAATAAGCTGTGTGAATCAGAGTAACACTGATTTCAGCTTCCATCAACTGCTATAGCTTCACTCTAGGATGAAATGTCAGCATCTATAAATTGCGCGGGTATGTTTCTTCAAAACAGTCACTGTCTCTCCCCACTTCACACTTGAAAGATAAAATCTAAACATGGTCTTCAACATCCTCACTGTAAAAGAGGCACCAAAGTCATCTTTTCTGGCAGGACATGACATGCTTAAATCCTGTAATTGTTTCCTTTTATCCACAACTGCCAGTTTTCTGTCCTTCACATCATTAGCCTTCTCAACTTAGTAAACTAACAGGTAGTTCCCCCCCTTCCTTTTTTACCTCATGCCTTTGAGATACACGTTTGCAGCAAGACTTACAGGAAAGCATTCTCAGACACAACAGCCGACCAGTCTGACGCAGCAAGACCACACAGTTCATCTTGAGCTTGCTCTTCCAAATTGTGCTTCTACTTCTGTGGGGTTCCCTTTCTTCTTGCTCCAAAATATGCTGTAAGCTTCCCCAAGAAGGGACTCTGTCTCCCACGTGTGTTTATCTATAAACACTGAGTGCACCGAAGCTCTCCTTCAGGCCCTCAAATGCTACCTGAACACCACAGCCGCGGTACGGGAGTCAAAACATCAATTACGCCTGAACCTGATGGCTTCGGATACTTGCAGGAAATGGAAATCGTTAATTAAGGAAATGACAAACTGTCCTATCCCAGCCCTCGGGTCCCTCCTCTCTTCACTAAAGGAACTACCTAACTTGGTTATATTAGGGTTTGATTGCTGGGACAAGAGTTTCAGGGACTGTAGAGCCTTAATATCCTCCTCCACAGCCTCTCGAAGATTCAGGCAAACCTCAGCTTGGTGCTACGCAAACTTTTTTAAAAGTTCACGTTACTGTCAATTGAAGATTAAATTGCTGTTGGTCCACCTCACACCACAGACACACAGGAATCCTTAAACCTTTTCAGAAAGGCGTCAGAGAAACAAGTGAAAGCACAATGAAGGATTACAATTAAGGAGTTTTAAAAAGGGAGGAAGAAATGCTTGCTTTGGGAGACTGGAAATAAGGAGTTTTATATCCTTAAAGAGATCACAGGAACATAAGAAACTTGAGAAGTGGAAAAAACACAGTGACAACATCAGCAGACAGAGAAGCCCTGCCTTGCACAAGTCAGTTTGGGCGAGCCTTTCAACGTGTGAGTCAAGTCACAAGCAAGCCAGGGCTGGGAAGGGGAAGCGCCCCGGCACCCCTGATTTTCGGAGCGCACCCAGAAGACTTCCTCAGCGAGCAGACACGTGCCTCCACACCGCCCCGGCCTAACGCGGCCGCTGACACACCGGGCGCCTCGCAGCAGGACGTGCCTTCCGCTCTGCGGGCCGCCACCACACCGCCACAGCCTGTCACGGCCGGGCTGCTGGGCACGGCTCTGCGCCGGCCTCGAGACGGGATGAGGCTCAGCACCAGCCTGCCAGCCCTCCCCCTGACAAAAGTGTGGAGCAGGCCGAAGTCCACCAGCAGCCCCCAGTCAAGGGGAACAGCTTCTGCCCTCCCAGCCTCTGCCTCAAGCCGAGCGCTCGCAGAGGTGCCACAGATGCAAGGCTTTCAAGGGGCGATGCACAAATGCTGTGTGTGGTAGCAAAGCCCCTGAAAAGACCGTCATCACCAAGCCCCAAACCCGCCGGTGCTGTGCTGGACACGGTGCACCGTGCCCCTCGCCCTGCACGCTTCACCCTTTGGCACGCACCCCGCTGCTGGATCAGCGCGATGAGCCCGGACAGCCTGTGCCAAGGCGGGTGGCTATCTGCAGCACGTAAGCTGCAAACACAGCAGACAGCTACATATACATTTGTCGGACGCTGTAGCATCAGGAATTCGAGGCACAGGCAAACGCTACATACAATTCTGCTTTGTTCTACGTGCTGGAAATCCTATGCATGCAACTCAGTTTACATAGCTCACATGTGCTAGTCATTAAAAGTGAACTGAAATATCTACTTTGCTCCATGAATGTAAATATCTCAACAGTTTGATTCAAAATTTTAGATTAAAACAATTTACAAGCGGTTTGGTATTAAAATTTAAAGCGGCTTTAATTCTAACAAAGCCTGTGGGACATAATTGTCTTTATAAGACAAGTACCAGCTATGCTTTTTATCAACTGCTTTGAAGAAGAAGAAGTGAAACACAAAGAATTAAAACTAAATTGTATTCTAGCTACCGCTTTCTCTTTGAATGAGCAGAAGTAATCATCTGTTTTTATTACAGTTTTGGCCTTCGCATTCTTATACTCAAGACAATCCAGGAAACAATAAAACTGTTTGTTCCAGTACAGGCAGTACCCACCTGACATGTTCTTGTTCACAGCAGTACAAATAGTTCCATCGATGCACTTTCAAAAAATGACTGGTAGAAAAAACGCAGTGGCTCAAAACTCTGTATTTTTCCTCTTTCAATGCTGAAATCAGTAGGCATCACTACAGTCAATCTCATAGCAACAAAATATCTTTTTTTTTTTTTTTCTACTTCCCATGAGAATCCTAATATATGCCAGTATCAGAAAGTACAGTCTTTGTAATGCTTATGGCTTTGCAGTCAATATTTGATTAATTTTAAATCTACCTAAAGGTCCCACCATGAAGAGGGGGAACTTCACAGGCGTTAAAGAATCAACATATCCACAGAGCCTGAATAGCTAAGTATACCTTTTTAGTATCAATACCACGTTTACAGTTTTAAAGGGTATGAAGTCTTTAAACTCAGGAATTCAACAACTCACATGTAACCACGAAGGATTTTCATTAGCATAAGAAAAGCCTTAACAAAACTACTGAAGACATCTCTGCGCATCTGAGGGCCTTCTTCAGTCTGTGCAGCAATCACAACCCTACATGAACACCTAAACAGCCAATGTTTTCTTGGTGTTGTTGGCTGTAATGAAAGCACTACAATAAATACCTACATTGCTTTTTGCAGGCTCAGAGTTAAACCGCTAAGAATATTCCAGAAGTCAACAGAAAAATATGAAAATGCTGAACAATACTATTCAGATAGGTACATCTGTTCTTGTTGAGCTCTACCCAGACACTTCAGGATGCCCTCCCTGATCACCCAGACTTGCCAAATGTTAGTCTGCACAAGTTCAGAGCTGCCGCAGCGCAACTGGATGTGCATGTTCAGATCATCAGAACTTCAAGGGTTTGAAGCTGTGCACATAAAATACGCAAAAAAAACTTCAAGACACACTTTCAATATGCTTCACTTCAGAACAGCTCAGTTTTCCCACCTCTACACATTCCCATCTGCATTTGAGAACTTTTCAAATAATATTATTAGGAGCTTGCTTGTGATATAACTTGCACTTACAAAGCTCTTACATGCTCAGGAAGGAGTTTTTAAAGCATATGAAACAATTTTTTAAGACTTTAAAAAAACAACTAAAGTCTTAGTTGCAGATGACAAAGAAGCAAACTAACAAACGAATTTACTGTACATAACACCAGGAAAAGACACCATGGTATGCACATTTTCCTGATTGCCACTGTCAGAATTAGAATCAGGCACAAAAATATGTTTAGCCACAGGAATTAGGAAGGATTTCTTTCCTCAAGCATCGACCCCATTTACTTTCTGCATGGTACCATAGCTATCGAGTCCTCTCCCTCCCTGACACAGGAGCTGATGAAAACCTCACGGCTTTCATTTTCCGCTGATTAAACACTACAACAAAATTACCTCAGAAAGCAGGTCCATGATTTTGGCCTTTCAGTAAAAGCGTTCTTTAATCACAACACAAATGACTACCCTCTTCACAGGTGTAACTGGATACACTCACAGAGTGTCCTTTATTCAGGTGGAAAGGCAACTCAAACTAATGCTTACTTCAGCCTTAAATGCAATTGTTTAACTGTGGCAACTAAAAGCAAGAGTTGCCAAAACAACAGCTCACACCTCAGCAACTGAAAAGGAGCTCTGTGAAAGAAATCCAGAGATTTCTCTCAGATGCGTCTTTATTTCGTCACTATTTATATACTGGGACCAAGTAGAAGCAGCCAACTTGCGCAACCTTGGAGGTTTCTTTCCGTAGCAGATTGTTAATGTGTCAACTTGAGCTGTTTGGTATTATATTCCCCCACACCACATTATCATTCTTTTCCAAAATGCTAACGAGCTTGCTTTGGGAGCGGACTTCAACCAGCACGTAGCTACCAGCTTCACCACTGGCCTGCCACCACCAGCTGAGCCAGCTCACACTCAGCACAGCAGGCAGCCTGTATCCTCTCCTGGTCCAGGGGATCCTCTCTGCTGGTCCCAGGGAGCCTGCCCTGGGGCACTTTCATGGAGACCTGACCACGTGAAGCTCAAACCCAGCCTCTCCCACCCTGCTTGCACAGCAGCCAAGCCTCCGGCCTGGGACCAAACAACATGGTCCGCAAGGGAGATGCTGGACAATGCTGTAAATTTTAAGCCAAACAGTTTCGGAGACCCTGAACCAGCTCCATTCATACCTGAGGGAGGAAGTGTTCAAGGCCAGGTTGGATGGGGCTTTGAACAGCATGGTCTAGAAATGACCCTGTCCATGGCAAGGGGGTTAGACGAAGTGATCTTTAAGGTCCCTTCCAATACAAACCACTCCACAGTTCTGTCATTCAGCTCTGTCCGTGCCTGCAACCAGGGCACCATGTTCCATCAATATGAAAGGAGACCCAGAAACCACGCATGTCCTCAAGGAGTTTAAGCCTGGCACCCTGCTGCAGAATCCTACCTCAAACACAGCCCCGAGGGGACACCCTCATGCAAGGCACCAGCATCACCCAGTGCGTGCCCCAGCGTCTGCGCAGGTCTTCAACCCCTCTTCCTCACCGTATGCAAGCCATAACCACAAAGCTCCTCCACCTACATGCCTCCAAAAGGGAAACAACATAAGGATTAAGCAAGAACTTTCACAAGAAGCTATGTGAGCTGCAGAATGGCTGATGGTGTGTAAAAACTGAGAACGCGTATTTTAAAGGTAGGAAGGGATAAATAGGACATGGGAAGCAAGACACAGTAAAAGGAAAAAAAAAAGCCACTCTGAAGCAAAGCATCTTCTAAGTTTGTAAAGCATAAAAACAAAGCTGACTCGTCTTAGCACTAGTAACATCCATACATTCACAGTACTAGTAAGTGAGCCAACCCGTCACAAAACAAGCACTATATTATCACAAGCATTTTCACATATTGTAGAAAGCATAAGAAATGTAACGTAAGAATATACAGCACCAAACTGTCCACACTAGTACATACACATTTCAACACAGAGGAGCCCTTGGGCTGTTTCCTGAGACAGAGGAGCGTACTTTTCGTCCTCTGACTACTCAGAAAGACAACCGACTAACCGAAACCCACCCTTCTGATTCATCAAAGTGGTGGGAAACTACATAGCTATGTCACGGATCCATCTGACACGCTCCTGACATCAGGATGCTCTCTGTGCTACTGCCTTTCCAAAGCGTATCTAGATCCCAAACAGTATGTCCAAGGCTATACAGCACCAGAAGACATTTTGTTGTTCTCCCACTGAGCCAGTCATGCCATTTCTATCCTCACCTATAGTCAGTACGGATTAGTCCAAAGCAGAACCAAATTTCAGCTGCCCCAAGTAACCGCACAGAAGAAATACAGCTTTATTTCATCCTTCTTCAGAGCTCCCACCGTGCCAGTCCTGATGTTACAGCACAGCTTTCGACAGCATGACCATGAAATCCACTAACACATTCAGTATTTCCCTCCATCTCCCCAGGAACGAATTGCAAATAGCGGCAGGTTGGGGGGAGGGTGAGAAGCGGGAAGGATTAAAAAAACAAAACAAAAATATAATGGCAGATTACTCCAGCAGTGGGAAACCCCCAGAAAGCGTAACGCCGCGCACCCAAGCACCGCACGTGAGAATCCCCAACCCAAACGGGGAGCATTTCTCCCGCAGCACAGCTACGCAACCACCGTAGCATGAACCACACGTTACAGAACGTGCATACGGGGAGAGGAAGGAGGGAAGGATGTGGAGGTACACCAGGCAGAAGCATGCCCTTCTACACAGTTTGAAAGCTAACAACCAGCCTGCAGCTTCTGCAGTTACAGCTTGCTCTTCCCACTAGCATAAGGCTTTTGTGTATCAGCCATTACAGTGCTTCAGAGTCTGTAATTTCGGGTCTATCTCATCTTCCTCCTCTTTAAAAACTAATTTTATTCAACACAGAAATAGCTATTTTCCCCAAACACTTTTATCAGAGGCATAAATCTTGCATAACAGACTTCAAGCACAATTTTGCTGCAAAGTACACTAATGTAAATAAATAGCAACTAAATTGGTGGAGTAATGTCAGTGCAGCTATGATCAAAGTCAGATTGCTATCTCCAGAACACTGCATTTGCCCTGAAATGTCATCTCGAAGCCTACCAAATGGGGAAGGGACAGCTGCGTTCCTTATAAAACCTCCACACTCCACGGAATGTAAATAAGGGATATTGTTAAAACTAAAGACCTAGTTAAAGCTTTACATTTGTAATGTTTAAAAGGTTCTCCCCTCCTTTTTGTATCTTTAATCAAAGGTTATAAATGTTTAAATGATGGCCGTTGCCATGGAAATAGGCAGGCCAGGATCTCTCTGTGGGAACCTCAAAGCCTCCTCCACCGCCTAGCGCTGCGTAATGACAGGGTCACATTAACACCTCTGACTCTCAAAGCCCATTTGTTGCATGGAAATTAACACAGCTGACTCCATTCACCTTCTGCAGGCAAACATTAACTGCTCCTGCTGAACCGACTTCCTGCCGCTTTCGCCCCTTCCCGGACACGCGCCCGGTCCACGCCAGCGCCGTCGTTTCGGCAGCAGCGAATGCACCCCCAGCACTCTCTGCAAACGCCAACCAGAAACCCAGAGCGCAACGGGATGCTTCACCTGATCAAAAGCATCGCTCCACAATCTGTGAAGATTTTTTTTTTTTCCCAAAGCTACTGAAATGCAACAAATTTGCATCCTCTTCTAGAGGATGAAGGCATAGCTATGAAGAAAAACAGAGGCAGACATGCAGCAACAGGAACTGAACTCTCATAAAAGCCAACAATTAAATTAAAGAACAGAAGACAGGCGCTGAATAATGGTTACCTTTTTCCCCTGGTGACTATCAGTGCTAAAGCAGGAAAAAGAAGTTCTTAAAAACCTCAGTGGAATTCCTGATTATCAGCACGCATCATTAGACGCGCAATCAATTTATGCACATGGGAGGCCCATTTCAGGGCAAATGCAAGCAGATACTTCAAAAAATTTTTTCTTTTTAATCCAGATAAGCAAATTCAACCATTTGAGAACATCTACATATCACTATCCTCATACTGTGAGCAAACACTAATCCAAGATTTAATATGCAGGCATTTGATTCACATAGTATGAACTGTATGTAGAGTTATTTCATTCAGCCTCTGCCAATGCAACAGTAAATTCCTCCAACATGTGAAGTGTGTGAGAATCAGAATATACTCAGTTACTTATTTGCGTATTTGAAAAAAAAATATTTCCGTAGCATCTACTCTCGCTGAAGACAATTAGTGAAATATCTTAAGCAACCGGAATGCTGTAAATGTATCCGTACGGATGGGGTTTTCTTTATTATTATTATTAAACTCTTCTGGGAGATAGAATTGCACAGAGAGGAAAGCTCTTAAGCCTACGAAAAGGCCTGTCTTACATATTTATCATACAATCCCTCAAAACTAATTCCTGTGCAAAGGAAGTGAAATGAAAAGGCCATTATGTGTCTCACTTACCTAGCAGATAATCAGGATGACCTTTCAGAGCAGTTTATCAATTCCACTGACACCTGGAGTAAAGACATCGTCATATTCAACTGGACAGTGACTTTATTTCAGTAGGGCCCAGCATCCAGGCTTGCTAACTGCAAATTTTTGACAACCCCAATAATTTCAAGAACAGAAAGGTGGTTATTCTCTCTCACCTAAATAAGACTAGATTCTAACAGGTAAAATAAATAACGTAATTCTTACTCTTGTTGATGGATATTTTTCAGAGACTTTGCCTTTAAAAAAAAAAAAACTAGTTCTGACAAAGGTATTAATTTTCTTTACACTTGGAGTTGCGATGGACAACTCACTTTCTGACAGATGGATCCTTCACATAGGGTAGATCTGCAAGACAAAAACAGAGGAGGAATCTGTGTGCTTATACATATGCACCTTTAGCAAATCCTTAGTAATCACGCAACTGGAGGGCAGAAACAAGAACGCCTAAGTCTTTGCCTCTGGTCACTTTATGCACTTTTTGTTAAAAAAAACAACAGAAGTGTGAGAGAGAAGAAAGCTCTGCTAGCCCGACATCATTCCAGCAGGCTTCTACACCCAAAATGACAACCGAGAGCATTACTGAGCTTTTGTATTCACTCCAGCTTTTCTGCTGACGAATTCGGGGAGAAGCCGGGAGCGTGCACTCAGGCGGGACGCCCACCACGCAGGTAAAGCTCTGCAGGCGTGCCCCAAAGGCGGTGACGCTGCACCACGCAGACCCGTGAGAGGGGTCTGGGCATTCAGTTACGAGCTCCTGCCTGCAACAGGCTCCTCTCTTTTCAAAGGCTTCGCAGACAACTGTTACTGCACTCAGATCAAATACAGATTTACGGGCAGAAACATCTCACAGCCCACACTACGACGTCTGGCAAGAATTAGGAGGGCCACGCGGAGAATACAAGCTGGAGCTTAGAGGGAAGCATAGTACGTGTACTGTTAAGTCAGGCTGGAAAAGGACTGGGTGTCCAGAAGCATATCCATATTCCCTTTTCTCTCCCAGCCACACCAGCAGGTCTGGTGGGAGGCATACCTTCCTTCCACAAGCCGTGCCTTTCCAGCACCCCAGAAAGGTGGTTTCACCGAGCAGGCATGTTCTCCTTGTGCTAACAGCTGGGGCTTGGCTTGCCATAGGTGATCCAATACGCAGCTCCTGAATAAACTTAAGCACTTAAGGATAAGGTAAAGCGCACAGGAGGTTATTTTTAATATACAGTATGGATGCATGTTCTTTTTGCTCTGGATTAAGCAGCAGCTAGAGATCCAGAGAACAAGCCAGCGGTACCCACGTGCACGTGACAGCCTCGCACACCACCGGGCACAGCAGGTTTACTCTCTCCTACTTCCACAGGTTGCAACAGAACGCATTTTACAGAGTTAAATTACCACATCTCACGTGTCCTCACAGAAACTCCATGCAGCCTACGTTACACCAAATGATGTAAGGAACAGCTAGCTGCTTCTGAAGCAGTTCCAGCTTGGGGGTTTAACCGCTGCAAGCCTAAGGAAAGCCAAGCACCACCTCACGGATCTGGTTTATGGCATACATTCGTAGGACACTTCTCTGAGAACAAAGTCCGCACAGTTCCCCTTTCCCCAAAGCACACCAAATTCAAAATGAGAGAATTGAAACATAAATCCAAGACCTTTCACATCTCCGGGCCTCTCCCCTACATCCTGCATTGTTGTTCCAGTAACAGCCAACTATAATGTATTATCTCTTTCAGTGAAAATGAGAACAAAGACATTCTTTAAAAAAAAAATTAGCCTCCACTTTTCTATGCGTCCCTTTGTATATACAATGACAAAGTTCAGAGAGCATCATTTGTTTATGAAAAAAAAAAAAAAAAAAATCAAGCACAACTGAGCATATACATATAAAAGCAATCATCTGGGGCAAGAATAATGCCTGCTTTATATCAGGGGAAGGAGGAAAAACTCAGCAGAAACACAGCTACAGGCTGCCCTGGAAAACCACTCCTGAACAATGCAAGAACTATAATCACGTTTCATGCACTTCTCCCCTATTTTCCTCCCTCCCTGCCACTCGCGGGGCGCCTCGCCTTGCCCCCGCGGTCCCCCTCCTGCACGAGGGTGAAGGGCTTGCAGGAGTTCTTGCTCCCCTGCCCGCTCTCCCAGCGGAAACACCGGTCTGTGGACACCCTGCCCCACTTCGCACGTCATCCTCTGTCCCCCAGCCCAGCAAGCAGATGCACTCAGGACCCCTTTGGCTTCCCAGCCCAATAACTCCAGGCGCCTGCCCTCGCAACGAGGCCAACAGGTACTGATTTTGCAGCACGGCATTCAATCCTCTTTGGCCTGCCTCGTATATAGGCTAATACTAATTTTTTAAGAGGATCAAGGCAGAAAGTGCCTCGTGGATAATGGGTTCACTGCTGTACACGAACACAGAAAGAGAAGCAGGTGGAAGAGGCGGGAAAGACTGCAAGACGTTCATTATTTCCATATCATTAACAGACTTGGTCAAAACTTGATACAGGGTTTTCAATTAACTTTATTTACTGCCCTCAGAAGAGTTTCTTATCTGCTCACGCTGACAGCCCAAGTTTGTGTTAATTTGCCACCTGTTTTGTTTCCCCTCAGTACTTCTAGACTCTGTTCTTATAGCTCAAGCAAGCTGCCTTGTGCCTTGAAACACCTACCGTCAAAAATCTGGGAACTGCAGCGCTGCCAACACGCATGCCCCCTTACAGCAAATATAAATATATGTATTTTCCTACTTCTCTCACTCTTCTCCCTATTCAAAAAGTGCCAACTGGATCAAAAATGAACGTCTGTTTATTGATCCACGCCATTTTCCAACATCTGCCCATGCCACCGGTTCTGCAGCCCTCCAGGCGGCAGGGCACCAGCATCCTTTCAGCTCTTGCAGGCTCCACGAGGCATGGGATGCCAAAAAGCCACTCTGCGGCTGCTTCGTACCCCTGGAAATCAAGACCCTGGAGAAACCGGCAGGACCTCCCCTGCTCTTTTTGATATACTTCCACCCATCTTCCTTAGATGCTCCAAGCATAGGGCTGCGCAAAGCCAGGTGATGACAGCCTTCCAAAAAGCTTCTTCATCATCAGAGAAACAGAGCGAGAAAGGAAGAGGGGAGAGCTTCAGAGGGAGAACAACCAGGTGCAGGAGGCAGAAGCACGTACAGGGGCCAGCCGCCCAGCTGGGCAAACCTTTCTTCAGCACGCAGCAGCAGAGGACCAGGCACAACGAACCACATCCCCGAGGTGTTCGGTGTCACCACAGTGATGAAGACTGAATGCTCACCTTAAACTTCCAGCACAGGAATTTATACGCAGGTGCTAAAATAAGAGAGAGAACCTTTGAAGGATGCACAAGGGAAGTCTATGATCTGCTTTCCTTCTTTTCGTTGCCACCCCTAAAACACCACCGTCTGTCATGTACTACCAGGAACACACTCCTCTGTTCCGTGAGTTTTTCCGAAACTAAGCCACGGTGAAGAACACGCAGCTGTGTCTTTAATTAAACTTTAGAGGAAGGCGTAGTAGGGTAGCATCCATTCACAAATAACACTTCCATGGTCGCACGCCTTCAGAACTGACTTTTCAACTCATTTAAATCACAGGATAATTTGAGTTTCTGCAAGATCCAACATTTGGAAGCATCAAAGGCTTACAAGAAGTGTTACTAAACCTCGGCAATTACATCTTCCTTCCCTCACCACTATCCACTTCCAGCTATCTTGGCACAGCAAAAGCGGGGATAACCCACCTCATCCCCGAGCCCTGAAGGGAAATGACTTGCTTTGGATCTATGCAACCCGGCGGCCAGGCATCAGCCCGTCCCTCACCCTCGCGGGACCCCAGCCTACGTGGTGTAACGCTGCACAGCTGCAGCCACGCAGGCGGGCTCAGGAAAGGTTATCGAGGGCTTCGTGTGATAGCTGTTTGCACTGGGGGAGGAGAGGGCCCTGATTCATAACACCAGCGAAGGGTAGGCAGCGCAGCACATCGGAGGCCACCTCCGAGCACACCTGTACACACGCTGCCCAGAAAAGCCGTGAATCGGCCCCGCAGTCCTGAACCAGATCCATCCTCGGACGCTGACAGCACGGGCTCCACTCACCGGGCAAGGAGCTACCACCCTCCCCACCAGCCACCCAGGCCTTTTGTTTCTTTTTTCAAGCACAAGAAGGAGACACAAAATCCAGCTGTGGACCCGTCTGGGTAAGTATGAGTGCAGGCAGCTCTCGCCAACACCCTCAACGCATCTCTGGGTGCACACAGCGTAATCGCTTTGGGGGAGGGGGGCCGACACATACATTATTTGCTCTCTTGGCTGAGAAGTCCCACTGGAGACAGGCTTCCTGTGCCACACCAGCAAAGCCTGGTGTCTTCCCCTGAGCAGCACGCAGACACCTCGCTGCTGGGGGCAGAGCTGCCTGAAGGGCTCCGAGCGCCCACCCGCACCCTGCCAGCACCACCTCACGTCCCCGTGGGGCTGTGCGGGCCTCGCAGGGGAGCTCGCACACACGGATGGCCCCGGTGGGCGCAGGAGGAGGGCAGGGAGGTGTCTGCGAGGCAACGGGGCCAACAAGTGCCCGCTTGGGGTGGCTGCCACGAAATGGAGCCGGGCTCCGGCGGAGCCTCGTCCCGCCGGGCTCCCACAGCAGGGAGGGGACACGCGGGGACACGCGGGGCGAGCAGCAGCCGCCCGGCCCCCCCGCCCCACGGCGGCCGCAGCAGGTGCAGCGCCCCCGGCCACGCGTGCCCAGGGCGGGGGGCTCCCCGCCGCAGGCCCGGCACCCACCTCGGCTCGGCTCGGCCCGGCGGCTGCGGCCGCCCTGCTCCGGCCGCGGCTCCGGTTCCGTCTGCGGCTCCGTGCCCGAGCCCTGCCTCCTGCGGCGGCCCCGCAGCCTGCCCCCCGCGCCGGGCGCTCCTCTACCTGCGGCGGCGCGGAGCCGAGCGGGGCTGGGCCGGGCTGCGGGGGGCGGGAGGGGGCTGCCCCCGGCCGCCTCGGCGCCTCCCCGCCGCGGGGTGGGCCCCGGCAGCCCCCTCCTCCCGGCGGCGGGGCGAGGGTCGGGGAGGAGGAGGGGAGGAGGGCCCGCTGCCCGCGAGTAACAAGTTCGGGTTGCCCCGCAGTATGGCGGCCGCGCGGCTTTTATCTTAATCCCCCCCCGAACGGCGACAGGCTAGGTGCAGTGCCTAGGGCTTGTGTGGAGTATGGCTGAGAAACACGGGCAAAATGAACTCACTCAGTAAACACGGCCTCTTACGGCACAGTCATGGTGCTTAACCTCAGCTCTATATCACTTAGGTGCAAGGCATGGCCAGCTTGGTACTTTGGGGCCTTGGAAGGTGCAGGGTTTGCAGGAGGGTGCTCACAGGGCCAGAACAGTCTGTGATTACATGGAGTACTCCAAGAAACCCGCTTTCCCTCTCTGCATTTTAAAGCGGTCATTTGTCCTAGGCCAGCTTAACGCTGGGCAGCCAGCATCCATCACGCCACCACCATCACGCAGGACCGCAGACCATCAGGGCACCAGGTCAGGGGCCTCAGGAAGCGAGCACCACAGCCCGACAGGAGAGGATGGGAAGATGCTGTCCCCTGGACAGGGCGAGAAGCACATCCAATGATTTACCTGTCAGCAGTGTGGAAAAGGATCGTGGAAAATCCCCAGTGCAAATACAGCGGTAGGATAAAAAATCCATGTGGTGTATCATGTTTTATTTGGGGAACTTGCTGCAATTTATGCCAGCAAAAGAGTAAGCTGCATCTCCTCTGGGACTGGCTGCTGGTATTAATAGACCAGCAAAACCTTTCTAGCGTGGACAAGGCTAAGCAACTCCTGAGGGATACAGCTATGAAATGATATTCTGAGGGAAGAAACAAAGATGTTTCTTAATCCCTTTTGCATTGTACGAATTCCAGGCTGAGGCCATTCTTAGCACAGAGTGGGAAAATCACAGGGGTTTTGTCAGGTTTCCCCAGGGAGCCCCCGCTCTGTACAGACTTCCCCAAATCCAGAGCAGTACAAAGGAGCGGGAGCGGAGGCTAGCACCCAGGCAAAATGCCCACGGCTGCCACTGTCTCTATCCGGGTTAGATTTCGTGACCTTTAAGAGTGGAGCTGTTCCTCTGTATAGCAATAGTTTTCAGTCTCCGTCCTCGGTACAGCTTGTGGAGGTTTTTGGTATGTCTCACAGACCGAAAGGTCGGATGTGAAACAGGGTATTGGTGTCTGGATTCAGAATCTCTCTTCAAGTAAAATGTGTTACCAACAGGGATTTGCTGAGACATAGAAAAAGCCCTAACAAAAATGGGAACGTTAAGCAGCAGCGATGAAAATTCCTATCAGTTCCCATTTAACATCCTTCACAGTACTTAAACACAAATGGCTTCCTAGATACGATGGACTTAAATCTGGGAGGTTTTCCAAAGATCTGTAACATTAGTCTGGACTGCATGTGAGCTAGTGGTATAGGGCTAAAGACGCTGATCCTCACAGTAATTATAACTGAATTTGTTTTGCTAAAAATGATCAGCATCTGTCAAATAGTACATGCTGCAGCAGTGAGATCATGTAATGAACAGCTATTAATGAATGTCCAGAGCAACTTTATAATGGGTATTCCAAAAATATGCATGAAACATGCTTTTTAAAAGCTCCATTCAAAGCATAATAAAGTATAATCTTCAAAAGCACATATAATGTATGCGGTAAAGTAATAATATGTAAGGAGTACCTCAGCCATAACATACCTAGATCTGAAATCATGTTCTGGGGAATATACACATGGGCATTTTACTCCTAGGCTAGCTGTATCAAATCTGTTCTGGGGACAGAAAAAGGCAATTAAGCAAGGAAAAGTTAAAGAAAGCATTAACAACTGGCTGTGCTCTTGAAACCAAAGTCCTTAATTAAGCTCAGGAAGAAACAAGCTGCAGGGTGGAAGACACAGAGGAGAGAGAAGGGAATGAAAGGAAGACTGAAGCTGGCCCAGAAGCTAGGTCTGAAGCTGGGGATGGAGAAGTTCAAGAGTGAGTGAGTGAACAGGTGGTGGGTATTTAGTAAGTCGGTGAAAGGGGCAGTGAGCGTGTCTGGAGGTTTGCAGACCAATATATAATGCAATGAATAGGTCAGCAGCAGAGTACGTGAGAGAATGAATGGGTGAGAGAATAAAGGAATAAATAGTCAGGTTGAATGTATGTGAACAATTCCAAACAAAGTCAAAGTTTCAAACGCTACTGTTTTATAGCTAAATAGCTGCGATGCCATGACTTCTCAGATCATTTGTCACTGATACCAGTGCTAGAGGAAAGCAATGTGCATTACTAAAAACAACAACAAAACAACCAACCAACCAACCAAAAAACAAAACAAAACAAAAAAAAACACACAAACAAAACAGAAACAAACAAACAAACAAAAACACCTTTTCAACTAACAATCTTGGAAAAATACCCAAGTATTGATTTTAAATGCACTTCGGAGTAATGGTAGTAAAAGTAGCTTTGGAAGCCTCAGTACAGAAAAGTAAGCATACAAAAAGCACTCAGAAGCTCACAAACACTGTCCAGTATATTCATGTTGCTTAACATTATCATTATTAAAATAATAGTAACTGACACAGCTAAAATTATGTGCAGAACAGGAAAATACCATTAACTTTTCATCCTAGCTAGGAAGAGGATGAGGATGCACAATAACTTGAAGTGAATTGTGCAAGATTATACAGTAAGTCAGTGGCAGAACCATAAGCAGATAAAACCTTGACCTTTTACTTCTCTATATTCCACATCAGACAGAGAAAATGCCCTGCCATTCACTTTTGCAATTACAGAGGCAGTGGAACTAAATTATAATAGTCAAGGGGCATTATCTCCTAACCCTGTAGGGTTTTTTTTTTTTTTTTTTTGGTCTAAACACTTCCTATGTCATTATGGATAAACACAGCAATTATGTAGAGGATACACTCCAAGACTTTAAAACTGCCTCTGCATTTACCATGTGCCTGTTTGTATGTCTAAGACAGAAGGAGAAGGAGGAAAGTAGGTGCTGCACAGAGGCATCTGCATTTAGGTGGTGAGCAGCAGAGGAAGTGTGTGACTGGATGGCATGGGAAAGGAGCATCTCTTTGTCCTCTTTTGGTCCATCTAGCCCCCCATGCTGACCGCAGAGAATATTTTCATTTTCTTATCCTCATTCTGATTCTGCGTAAGATCCCATAATTTACAATGAGAACTCACTAGCAAAGTATCTTACTGGCACGTTTTGCTTAAAGACAAAGCAGCAACAGCTAAAGCAAATGTTTTAAGTGTCATGTATCGGTGTTCAAACTCTGAGCCTTTAATTCTTATTTAAGCAGCTAATTAATCCAAGTTGATTGCATGGTTACAAAAGGAAGACTCTTACCACTCGGCTGGTCTTCTCATAGCAGCTAGCATGGAAAGAAGTGGGATCAACAGTCAATGAATGATAAACGAACGATAAAAGACACTTCATCCACGATACATAGTGGGGAAAGTGCATGGGTAGTAGAGGATGCACAATGTGTTTATTAATGAGAAAAATAATAAAAAAGGTGTCAGCAGTGCTTGCCTCAAGGGACAAGGCCTATAAGGCAACATTAATAATGTAGTATAGGAAGAATAATGAAGAACCTAAAACTCAATATATCGTTTTTCTTCCCTCTTGAAAATGTGATTACATTTCCAAAAAGACCAAAGTTAATGAAAATTTTAAAATGCAGTCATCGCCAATCATGTGAATTTTCTTCCTTTAAATGTTTTTCACACAAGTCAATATCAAACTGCGGATGTGGGATAACTGTGCTAGCCACGAAGAAGTGTGAATCCAGAGAGGTAACAAACGTGTTTTGTTGTTAACACAGGAAAGGCAGATGTAGGGTATGATGGTAATGGAGCAAGACAATTGCAAAATTTATAGTAAGCTTTCAGTCTTCCTATATAAACCTGACATTTTTATTGTCTGCATTACTGCAATACCTTATGACTTTTTTTATACTTTTTATACAGTCATTTTTATAGACTAGTAACTTCATGTCACAGTTCACAAAAAGAAACTAAGAAATGGAATTACAAGGGATTTGTCTGGTGGCCAACTATATTTTAAAACTTAGTAGTCCCAGAACTGTCTCTGTTATACAGAGTGAAGAATTTGCATAGCATAACACTATAATCCTATTTCTTTCCGCACATGCCAGTTTATGAAGAGAGGATCACTTGACTGGTTAGATTCTTTGACTTATGCCAGTGCCTGTAACTTCCGCTAAATTACCAACTAAAGCCTGTAGGCTCCCAGTCTGGATGTGGATAATCAAAGAATATTGACTTAAAAACACGTATCTTTTAGCTGCTGCTGGACATCTTCCTCAAATAATGTACAAGCCAACGAATGCCTGACAACACTCAGGCAACCACAAACCTACAAAATAGGAAGTTGGCAGTGGAAATATACCATGAATAAAACATGAAAGCAGAATCCAGATCTCTCCTTCTGTGCTCTCTTCTTTTATTTTATTTAATTTTTATATAGTGTGTGTGTGTGTGTGTGTGCTGGCATCCCCTGTCCTTCTCACTCCAAAAGAATGCAAAAACCTGATGTGACTTGCTGCCTGAACTAGGCTGCCCTAATAAGCACCCCTTTACTGAAGCTAAACCAGGTCATGGTTTCTCAGTATGATGTTACAGAGACATTTATTTCCTTCTCTACAGTAAGGTTTCGGTTTCCACCAGTTGCTCCTATTAGATTTCTGTTACTTCGTATGGAGAACAATAGCTAGGGATCCAATTGCCTCACCATTATAAATTAAATAAAAGGACACACAGCTCAGGAAAGGATGGGATTTTCTAAGATTTTATAAGTAATTTGCAACTAGCAAAAACCTCTTGGGAACACATCACTGTTCCAGAGAATGAGAAAAAAAATGCAAATAAAGGATAGAGTGGAAGGGATCAAGGATAATCTTTGACAAGAACCTTATAAAGCCATAAAATATCACTTTGGCATGTAGAAACTAGGAAAACTGTGTATCTTTTCTATGATTTGCTTGACCATCAAAGTGAGCAAAAGTGCAGAATATAAAAATTCATATCTGTGACTCTGTCCTATCTCCTTCACAAATGCAAAGCTTTTCATTGCTGCATTTAATGTACACTGGACATTCTGGTACACAGTGCAAAAAATGTCTTTTAGTTATCTAAAATATCCCCCCTTAGAAGAGGAAGAAGAGAAAACAAGTTTTATTGTAGAGCAAGCTGGGATTTTTTTTATATATATATATATATATAATCCTGGAAAATTTCCATTGGTTGACATCAAAACCATTCAAAAGGAGAAAGTTTCAGTTGCTGTGATTAAATATTTATTTTGTGCTTAGGCTTATCAAGAGATCCTTAGCCAGAAGTTTTTTTTATCCTGAAAGATTTCTTATATTGAAGCTGTTTTTACTTCTGCTGGTTAACAGTAAAAATAAAATAAAAAATAATAATAATTAAATATATATATATATATATATATATATAAAAGAGAAGAAATAAAAATCCTGAAATGTAAATAAAACAAATTGATTAACCATTTGTCTGGGAACAATGTGTCTACCCCTTCCTGGCTTTGAATTGGTGGCCCTTTATTATCTCAGAAACCTGTCTGGGCCAGAGAGGAGTCCCCATCTCTTTTCGGTGTTGCAGGCAGAGGAGAGGTGTCAGACCAGTCGCGGGAGATCCGAGCTGCACCTCGTGGCATGTGCAGGACTGGAGGAGCTGCTTCAAGCCTCCCTGCTGCCTTGGTATTCAACCTGCTGCTGTCAGTTGTAGTGGCGTCCAGCGCAGCTCTAACCCAGAAGGAGGAGTGTCATAAAATTTTAACTTTTTTTTTTTTTTTTTTTTTTTTTTTTTTTTAACTTGATTAATGCTTTAAATTTCTAATTATTTTGAGATAACGGAGATAAGAAAAAGGCTGAGAAAAGTGTCAACGCAGGAATCATTAAGGACATTATAAGCTGATAATCGCTGCTGTTTGTCTTGGCTTTAGGAACGAGAAGAGGTAGAGAAAAAAAAAAAAAAAAGTCTGGTAGAAAGAAAGCATGCATCTCTGCTAAGAAAAAGCCAAGAAATGGAAAAGAAAGAAAAAGAAAAAAAGAGGTAGAGAAAAAAAGATCAGATACAAACGTCAGAAAAATAAAATGACTCAGCTGGGGCTGTATTTCCGTGTTTCTCACATATGAAATATATTTTTGCACTGATACATGGAGAAAGATAAGGAATGTTCTGCAATTTGGAGCGATAAAGAAAATTCGCTCCCAGACTTCTAGAGTTTTGAAGCTGCTTTCAAGGCCTGTTGTTTCTGGCTGTTATACGTAACTTCAGTGTTAGGGCAGGCCTGGATTTTCCACCTTCTGCCATTTGTTGCACGATATGCCTAGAGGCAGACATTTTAAAGTGAGGCTTTTTTAGCATCGCTGGAGAACATTGCTATTGTGTATTCAGTCCATCTTTACTGTGTACATTCCTTCACTGGAAAAAAAAAAAAAAAAAAAAAAAAAGAAAAGAAAAGAAAAAAAAGTACACAATCCTGCAGCAAAGGATAAGAAAATAGCATTTATTGCTCTCCTTGCCCACTTTTCCTGTAACCTTGCACCTGAACAAATAGCTTAATCAGAGACAGTCTGAACAGATTTCAGGGTTCGCTATCATATCAGTCTCCTCCAGGCACTGTCACACACGGATCCTCCCGCTCGCTTGCGGCACGAAATCTCACCATTTTGGTGTGAGCCAGGAGCAGCCCTGGGCTCCCCGGCTGGCGCTCCCTGCCCTTGTGCAGATCCCAGGCTTGTTTGTTGCGATGCGGTCAGACATCTAAGGTTAGTTGCTCGGACATCCTTGCGTGCATAACAGACAAGGAATTCTGGTAATATGAAGTGATTAGATAGCATGAAATGATGAAGCAGCAAACAGCATCCAGAGAGCAGCTCACAATTCTTAGTGAAACGAAGAACAAGGCAAACACAAACACGTTAATGTCCCCGCAATTTATTCAGGAATAACTTTCACAAATGTCAGGTCAGAGACCTGCCTAAATGCTGATCCTAATAACAGGATTGGATTGCTCACTTCTGCAGTAACTGACCAGTGACAAGCTCATGGACAGGGATTAGAAGCCATGTTGCCTCCAACTTCAGTGCAACGGACTGGTGACAAGATATTCATTGTACCGTATCTTTGTTAAGGTTTCATGTCACCTAATCATTGAACCTGCAGGGAAAATGGGATAACCAACAACTGTACCAAGGGGTTTTAACCCTTTTGGTACCATTGCTAGTTCGACGTGCCCATGCGGTGCGGAGACCCTTCTGCCCACTGGAAGAGGCCTTGGGAGTGCTGCCAGCTCAGCTCCTGCACTGCTGCAACCTGGGCAAAACTCTGACCCTGCCCCAAGGAGCAACGTCCCAGAGCAGATTGCTTCACCCCTGGCAAAAATACAGATGTAGAGGACAGCTTGTTCCTCCTGGGTCACTGCTCCCTTCTCAGCAGGGTTTGCAAGAATCTTTGCAAGGATGGCCTTCTTCCCCGAGGTTTGGTGCAGACGGAAACAGTGCAGGACAATGCTGTTATTGAAAAGCAGCCTTGCAGTTTTACCTTTGTTTTGCCAAGCACTCCCATGTCCTTCTCAGGGCTTTAGTCATGACTCTTGGACAGTTTCTGGCTGCTCTATGACAAACAGGTGCAGCAGGGACTTCAGCGGGAATTGGCCTTCTGACGGAAATCTACCCAAGGGTAAAAGGCAACTACTGACATAAAAAATGCAATGTGGATGCACTACAATTCTAAGACATCAAAATGTTTTTTTTGTCCACATACTTAATGCACCTAATGGTTTTTCATACCAACCAAATTAAATTAAGAAACCACATGAGATATTTCAGTGTGATATGCAGTCAGCACCAGTGACTGACTTAGGGCAAGCAGCGTGTGAAGGCTTAAAGGCAGTTTTGGAGCACCAGTCAATACTCAATTTGAGCTAGGGATAATATTCCTTTATTTATTTATTTATTTATTTATTTATTTATTTATTTATTTATTTATTTATTTATTTATTTTTAAAGGAAATACATTGCTGTCATCAGTGTATGGGGAAGTAGGTTGACAGGAGAGCCAAAGCAGCCTGTCCACACCTCCTGTCCCTGACAGCCCTCGTCCAACTTAGGGGCCTCTGTGCTTCCACCTTCCTCCTATCCTCAGACATTCG
Organism: Nettapus auritus; assembly: GCA_011076525.1. NCBI lineage: Eukaryota > Metazoa > Chordata > Aves > Anseriformes > Anatidae > Nettapus > Nettapus auritus. The sequence continues at coordinate 46,621,333 of CM021797.1, forward strand.
TTTGACCTTTATGGGGCCAGATTTCTGAAATGACCGAAAGCAATACAGACACCCTGTCAATAGGCATGCTTGTTGTGCTTGTTTCATAATCTGAATGGAGGTAGGACATGCTGTTGGGCTCACAAAACACCAAAATGTATCCGCCAACCAGAACTAATTCACAATATGAATTAATTAATGAGAAGTAGAAGCCAGATTAGGATAAAAACGACGTGATTTTTCACCCTTTATTGTATATTGCTCCTCCCTGTTCTCAGAGCAGCTCAAAAGGAGTTGCAGGAACTGTGATTTGCATTGCTTGGTCTTGTTTATACATGTTGTTAAACCACTCTTCATGCGGGTTTAGTTACACCCTGTACTGACACCCATAATAAATGCAGGATTTCATGAGGCAGCGTAGGAAATGCAGAGCCCTAAGTACTCGGGCTTTTGCCATAGATAACAGAACAGCTCAGATCGCAGTGAGCTGCAACACTCCCCTCTTTCTCTTCGTAGATTAAAGATGATTGATCGCTCAGGCTCACCCTTTGTATCACAGAGGTCAGAGCATTTCAGCCAGGGATTCCTGCAGCCAGTGCAGATGATAAGTGCTGTGTGTTTTTCCTGGAGCACAGTACAGGTAATCTTATTTGAAGGCAGAATAAAGATGGCAGGATGCAGCAGCTCTCTCCTCTGGGTCCAAATTGAAATACCGTGTTTTATGGTGTGGGAAGCTCGTCCGGCTGGTATTCAAAGTGCATGTAATTGCTTCTCACACTGCTGCTTTGAAGGAGAGGATGTCAAGTTTTCATGATTATCTGTCCAGCACAATTCACAGACATAAAAGCAGCATACAAATGTATGCACGCGGATATGCATACCCACCACACAAGATTACTATTCATCTTGCTCCCTTACTTTCAAAGTGCCAGAAAGCACAAGAAATCCCGTCCTGGTGTATACACAGCCTTGTAAACAAAAAAAAAAAGGATTACATACAGTAAAATAATTCAGCACAAAGCTCAAGGGAACGATGGTTTGATTGTTGGTTTCCCCCCCACACCCTGCCATGGAGCCTGCAAGTCTGAAAACCAAACACATGTGGGAATCAAACAGATTTCCTACATGCATGGTAATTCTACAAGAGCTGGTCTAACGGCAGCACTGCCCTGAGAGCTAACCAGCGCATTTGCAGGATCTTAGCAGCATGTGATCAGTTTACACCGTGGGGGCACCAAGTTATGACCAACTGGATGCTTTTTTTTTACTGCACGTGAGAAAATTGTGACAACCCTCATTGCCTTGCAGATCCTCCCACTGCAGAGCCACAGCACCGCAAGCCACCGTGCTCTGTTGCTGGAGGTAGCAGTGAGCTTAGGCAGCTTAGCCCAGTCCAGGTAATGAAATTACTTGTCACAATTCAGTTCACTCTAGTCAGTGCCCTCAGCCCCCATTTGGAGAATAATTTTCCTGAAAGCAACTGTTCTCGAAGCTTGGCAATACCATCCCTTGCCTCCTGCTAGCTTTTGTAGCAATAAAAGTCCTTATTTCCTTTTTCATTAAATAAAGTATCTCACAAAGCCAAAATGTCAATGCTTTAATGATATTAGAAGGAAAGAACAATGCGTTTGGCTCTAGCCTCACAGACAAAAACACCAATCAGACCTGAAAGAGCAGAGGGAAAAGGAAGGCACAGAGATAACTCTTTAGGCATGAAGCTGTCATAAGCACTCGATCACTCGCTGAACCCGGACGCAAACACATCTTCCCTAATGGAAATATTATCACACCCTGTAGCTGCTTTATTGCTAGTCACGCTGGCTCCCCACTGGCACACAAAATACATCAAGTTTCTCCCCAGGGAGCTCCCAGCCTACGTCCCCCTGGCCTGGACACTGGCACGGGTGAGGCCACCACACGTTGGTGACAGTCCCAGCTCCACTCCTGGCTCTCTACCCTGAAATCAGCTGCTCATGACTGGTGCCCCACCACACACCATACTCTCCTAGTTGAGGTGTCTCTTTTTGGTGGGTTTTGTCGGCTTTTTAAGCTAGGCAGCTCATGGCAAAACTGGTGGAGTGGTCTCGCCCCCCGGGAGCAGGTGGGGGAACACCTGCGGGCAGCATTGCCACCAAAGGCTCCATGTCATGAAACTGCAGCCCAAGTAATTATGCTTTTGTCAGCACTTCTCTTGATTTCATGGATTAGCACAAGGAAGACAGGCCATACTAGAAAGATCAAGGGCTGTGATGATTAAGGAGTTAATTAGGGAAGTCTGAAGTTCTCAGTAGCTTCCTGGCTCCTACTAGACTGACGGCTGCTGTAGGGATGTGAGAAGGGCTGTGTGGAGAAGGCCAGCAGGTGAAGCTGGGTGGGAAACCAGTGCCCGGCTAATGCTGGGGCACTCAAGGCCCAGGAATTGCTGCTTGGAAAGTCCAAGCCTGCGCCTGCAAGAGAGGCTGCACTCCTCTGACAGCCCTCCTGCTTCGCCCTGCCGACTCAGCCGTCCTGTTTATGCATTCCTGGGAGCATTTATCCTGCTCTGCAAGGGCTTGGGTGGCTTCTTATCAAACTAATTTCCCATCTTTCAGAAACTGTTGTTCATCAGTAATGCAGAAAAGTTTCCCATGCACTACAGCCTTGGAAAATGAATTGGTGCTGACAGCAGGAAATGCCACATGATGCTCCCTTCCCAGGAAGACGGTGTGTCTCCCCACTGCCAGTCTTCAAACACATTTTCATTTCTCAGATGAAGTGTTGCAGCAGAAAGACGCAGGCCGAGCTCAGAAATCAATGTCTGCTGATACATGTGCCGCTCCTCTGGGAACTTGTTGGTATGAACCAGCACGATGATAAATAGGGGGAATGATGTACAGTCGGCTCTTGCAGAAAGCAGCTATGCTGTGTTATTATTTGTGCAGCACCATACAATGGTAAGAATGACTTGTCCCTGTGAAAAGTATTTTGGTATAGTTTAATTGTGCTCAGCATGCAGATGTGTGCAATTACTGCTGAACCAGAATCAACAATACAAAAATCTCTGTTTATTGCTAGCCTGTTATGGCAGAGGCTAAACTATTTGCTCTCCCAATTTATTTATAAACATCCTTGATCCTTCTTGCTAGAAGAGGGATAAAGTTCTTACTTGACATAAGTGTTCTGCATTACTCCATCTTCATTTTCTTTACACAGTGTCAAGCTTCCATCCTGCATGTGCGCTGCAAACATAAAATAACTCCCAGCCCGACTCCTCAGTTCCTGCTGGGTTAACTACACAAAATTGCTGCTGCTAAGTGGTAAGCAGCCAAAAAGTGCTTTAACCCTTCCAGAGAAGGCCTGTATCTGTATGCCTTTTGAAAGAATATTGTTATTTCTAAATAAATCATTGTACTTTGGTTAAATGCTTTATGAATGTAATGTCAATTACAGAAGATGATTTTTTTTTTTTTTTTTTTTTTTTTTTTACATTAAGCTTTAACAGTTAAAGAGGCACTGAATAATGCAGAAAATACTGCACTTGGCTTTGCTATTTTCATGAAGGAGGTATGTGGCAAAACAGTTTCTTTTCTTGCTATTTTAAAAAGTATAACATTTTGGTTTTAGGGGTTTTCTCTTTGGAAGAACAGCCCAACACAGAAGCTTTGAATTTGCACAGAGATGCTCTGTCAGACTGGTGAAGTGCCCTCTCATTTGTGAAATATGTTTCCTTTTCACAAAAAAAAAAAAAAAAAAAAATGAGAAAGGAACATCTCCACGACAGATGTGTGCTTCAGTGTGCTGTTGATAGTCTGGCTGCCGTACAGAGGTATATGTAGTCTGTGAAGCATCACAGGAAGATTTTCTTTTTCCCTTCAATAACTTAATCTCTGTAAAATCAACCTTCAGCAGCAAATAAAATTTTGTGGTATTTCCTGTCTGCAGATTGCCCAGAAAGGCTGTCAGAAGAGCTTTAGTGAAGTTTTTCTTTTTGAGACTTCTTGTGCTTCTGCTTTTTTCAGAACATCTTTTGTTAATTTTTTTGCACTCTCTGAATTTTGGTGCTTCTTCCTCTGGCATCATCCACCTTCCCAAAAGGCAGTGTGGAAGCACAGGTATGTTACTTGGCGGTGACAGGGATTGCCACTTGCACAGCTCTTTTCAGACGTCCTGTTGGTCATTGTTGGGGCAATCAGGTAAAAATGAAAGTCTAAATTTTAATTTAGGGCCTCCCCTTCCACCATCCCCAAATCCAGCAGGGCCCTCTCCACCCAGACAAGTGCCCATCGTGGGGGTCCTGTCCAGGGCCGTGGTGGAGGGCACGTGGGGATGGGGTGGAGGGTGGCCCAGGGATGGACAGCAGCAGGGAGAAGTCGTTCCTGTAGTTGAGCTGTGCCTGGCTACAGTGTATTTTTGAGTAGCAGCCCGCTGTCCGCCTTTGTTGTGCAGCCAGGCAGGCTGGGCTGGCCAAGCCACAGCAGAAGCCTGAACTTTGCTCGTTCCCGTTTTTGGGGGAATTAGCTGAAAAGCCTTCCTGGCTATTTAAGTGCTTTATTGTTAAGCTGGGGAGGCGGGATGGGGACATAGTGTTAGGAGTAAGATCAACTCAATACTAGTCGAATGCTTTAGGTGAAGTAACTAAAATGTAAAATGGGACCTAACATTATCTGCTGTGAATCCCTCAAAGTAAGGATAGTTACTCTTAGGATGCTGTTAGCAGGTCGGGTCGCAGGGATGTTAGTCAGCTTAACAAACACGTGTTCTTCTAAATGTAGGAGCCATTGTGATAGAAATAATGCTGTCAATATGTGGGAAAAAAATAAAAAAAAAAAAAAAAACAACTAACCTTACATCCTTAACCATTTAATTCTCTAACAAAATTCTCAGAAACAGATTTTTCTTCTCAGCAAGCCTGTAGCTGGGCTGAATGGCGTGTAAGCTGCTGTGCTGGCTGAAAACGTTTTGATCTCAGAGGTTCCCTTTGTCTCCCAGCTGGCCTTTGAGTGCCGTGGAGCAGAGCCACAGAAACATATCAAAAGCAAAGCAGGGTTTGAAGTGCTGAGTGCAACCACCGGTAAAACAAAAAGCACACAAAACCTGGGAAAATCCAGGGAGATTTCCTATAAAGAATTGCACAAACCAAACACCCTCTGGCTAAGGAAGCGTCTGCCGTGCTGGTGAGTTACGAATCCACAAGCTTCATAGCAAAGATACTGCGCTAACTTCTGCTAATGAGTACAAACCTGAGCATAATCGCTGGGAAATGCAGCCGGTGTTTAAAAACAAACAAGAGGCAGGAGTGGAAGACAGCCTTTCTCCTCGCCCTTTGCAGGACCTGCCTGGACCGGCTCCCTGAGGGGCAGCAGGGGAAGCAGGGACCTGATCCCCATGATCCTCACATGATCCCGATCCCAGTTCTGATCCTTATCCCAACCCAGTCCCATTCCCAGCTGCTCCCCCCTGTGCTTCATGCTGGGCCCCAGGCCTGCTGCCACACACATCCTGGTTATTCCTGTCATCCCCTGGGTTTTCCAAAAAACTCCCACATTCTGAGCACTTTGTTTCATGCCCTGAACAGACACCCCCTTCCCAGCAACGTACTGTCTGTGCCCGTATCTCCCTAGAGTTTTTCCTCCAGGATGGTGCCTGTAGTCCTTGTTCCCAGAATAGTCAGTCCTGTAGACGCTTGAGTAAACCCTGCAAGGGCGCAGTGACCTTCCCCCCCTCGCAGTGATATGACACAAAGTTTAAGGAACATTATTTTTGTTTCCTTCTTCATCTCTCATAATGACTCACACAGTCCCCGTGTCTATAGGCACCACATTTTTCTTCCCCTAAATAGGACATGCCTGACAACCCTTTTCCTTCTGTCGGCAGACTACTGTGCTAAGAAGCAATCTGTCATCCGCTGCTTCGGGCAGCAGGCCTGCAGAAATGCTCTTGCACACTTGCTGAGAGCAAGGCTGGTGGTGTGCAACTGCTGGGCCCTGTCCTGCACAGGGTCTGTCACCAGCACAGAGCCCTTCTGCACCTGCACGTTTCTGGTCTGTCTGGGACGTGCTGGCCTGGCCGTGGAGGAGCAAGGCTTGCAGGAGACACAGCTTCTAGACCTGCCAGCATCAGTGGGTCTGTCAGGGAGAAGCAATTAGTTTGGACAGGAAACGAGGCACAAGAGCCAAGTGATGTGCCAAACTATGTGGGAATCCTCCACAGCAGACCCTGGGAATGAACCTCACCCCTGAGTGTGGCTGTAATGGCAGAAACCACGGGGTGAATAAACATCAAATGTGACCTCACTTGAACATGTCTGTGGTATAAAGAAATAATTTATACCCATCTTTCCAACTCCATTGCCTCTTGCATGAACATGGCTGAAAGCTGTGCTATGCATTACCCTCTAAAAACTCTGCAGCTACCCATTTATCTGACAGGACACCTACGGACCTGCCTGCCTGTCCTTATGCACTTCAGTTTCTGCAGGGCTAAGACTCTCCCTCTCAAAGCATTATACAACTTTGGTAGATTGAAAAAGGTAGATTGAAACAGATCTGATCACAAAAGGAAAGCATCTGGATATTAGGTATGCGTTAAGTGATTTTCCCCCCACCCCCCATCCTGCAAATTATTTTACAAATTACTAGATCTACAGCATCTAATTTTCATTTTTTTTTTTTTTTCTTTCTTTACTATGCAATAAATTTAACTGAGAACAAAATGTACCTCGGGCTGCCTACCCTTATTAAAAATCAGTAGATTTTTCACCCACTCTTCTCCCTTTGCTTATCTGTAGAGCAGATGCGGATCTCTTTGCTTAAATCAAGGCTTATGATTCACTGGCACATCAAAAGAGCAGCCCCAGTCGTGTCACTTTTATTATTGCACCTTGTCTGTGTGATCTCCGCTGCATCCACGGCGCAAAAGGAGGTCCCTTTATTGCTTCCCTTCCTTTCCTTCTGCTCTTCATGGAATCTGAGCTAGCAATCAGAATAATAATGATTTACCTCCAAGGGAATGTGAATGCAAGCCAAGTTCTTCTGGTAGGCAGGGAAATCAGTTTGGTATTGTTTACCCATCCCCTGTGGATTCACCAGATGGCATCAGACAGCATTATTTGGAGCCCCTGCTCAAAAGAGAGAGGCAAGGCTTGAGCAGCAAGAACTGACAATGAGAACCAGGAACAGTTCTGATCTTTTTATTATTACTTATTTAATTATTATTATTATTATTATTATTATTTTAAGGACATGGCATGTCTTTTATGCTGATTGTAAAGCACACAAGGAAACAACCCATATTGTTACACACCTGGACTCCTAACGTGTTGAACAGACTGCTTTTAACACTGTCATTTGTGAATGATTTTGGCTACTCCTCTAATAGCCGCTTCCCCCAGGGGGAGGATGATCTCCCTGGGTTGGGTTGAAGGTCCTGAGCAGGTCAGCAGAGGGGAGGCAATGGGAAATGAGGCATTGCAGCTGTTTCCTTCAAAGCTAGCTCTGCGTGAATTCAGTAAATAGAGGATTTAGGTTTCTGTTCTTTAAATATCCCAGGCATAAATTATTCACTCAAAATACATTTGTCAAAGAACAGAAGCACTAGGAAAACAGGAATGGAAGGCCTTTGCAGAGCCTGAACCAGCCGCGGCTTCACTGACCACAGCACAAAGCACTCAGTATAGCCTGGCTGCCCTGCCCCAAGGGACAGAGGAGATGATCTAATCATTCTTTTCCATCTCATTTCTGTGACTCTATGATTTGAATTGTTTTCGGTCCAGATACTAAACCGACGTAACTTTGCTCTGCTTTCCTGCAGTGAATACTGCCGCATTGATTTAAAGCCGCTGAGTTTCTGGCCTTTGAAGACTGCTTTAACCTTCACAATATTGATCTCTCTTGTTATTTTCCCCAGTGCTGGAAACAAGCCCCTCAGTCAGACCCCTGGTTGTGCAATGTGCAAAAAAGCATGGTACTGCCCTGGTTCCTAAAAGTGGGTGGCCACATAGGTGAGAAGTTCAGCCTTTGCTGTGGCACTGATCACCCCAGAAGATCACAGGGCGGTGACATTTGCTGGTGGCACCACCTGATCCTGCTGGGACGAGGGACCATGACTGGAAGGAACCGAATTACATCCTCACTGTGGGCCCCCCTGTGCTTGGAGGAGCCACTGAGGGAGGGGGAGCTCCCGGCGGCCGCGGGAGGTGCTGGAAGTTTCTGGAGATGCAAGTCATGTAGGGGCTTATCCGGTGACACCGCCACACAGATCAAAGGGGCTGCTCCAGGAGCCCCAGCCCATCCCTGGTCTTTCTGGCGACTTCAAAGAGTGCTGGCCCAGCCGGAGTGGTGTCTCTCGGGATGAAACGCATCTCCCTATTTTTGCTAGCCCCGATACAGATCTACCATTCTGGAAGCTGCTAATTAGGGTGATAAGAGCGCCTATCGTTACGCCTCCCCACTCTGTCACGAGTGGCCAGTTTTCCAAGGGGAGCACACGCCTGCCTCTGGAGCTGCCCGAAGGAGCCTAAGCTGCGTGCCTTGTGCCGTCAGCCTACGGCTCTCTGTGCGGACAGCAGTGATGGACAGCAAGCCATGCCAGCAAGAAGCGGGATCCGGAGCAGAGAGTCTACCTGCAGGATGCACCTGGCCCTCGTCTGTAGCTGATGAGCAGAGAAAAGGAGTTTTTTCTTGGTTTCAGTTCCGAGTTACTCTTCACTGAAGGCTTATAAGGCAGGTAAAAAAAAAAAAAAAAAAAAAAGGAACATCTCATATGCATCATCCCCTTTTAGAAGTATTTATGAGGCATATAGAGGCAAGCATGTACAATGAGAGCAGAACATACCTGGGTGCGTGATTTTATTCACATGCCATGCTTGTCCCACATGTCAGCATCCAGGTTTAATGTACAGGACTGTAATGATGATCGTTTTGGAAGATGCCTAAGAGCTCCAGCTGGACAGGACCTGCACACTCACCTTCTTGGTCCCCCTGCTGAAGCAGGACATTCCCCAGAGGGTCTTGCTCATCCTACTTTGACCTAAGGAAGAGGGCAGGGAAATCCCATGTTTCTCAAAGGTTTCTCTTTTTCCCTCACCTCATGATGTTTTTCCTGCCTTTTCCTTCACATGGGAACCTCTTGCCCAAGTTCACTTGTGCTGCTGACATTCAAGGTTGAGGCCAGCCCACCGGGTACTTGCTGCTGCACTGTGGGGGGGTTTACCTGTGGGACACCCCCAGGGCAGCAGCACATGGGTCCTGCCTTGCCAAAGGCGCTCTGGCAGAGCACTCTCCTGGAGACCTGCCATGAAACAGCGCGCACGCTTCCCTCCTGTGCTTCCAAACACCCGTTTCTCACAGTTGCCCATGGTGCAGCGCTGCTGGGAATCTGGAAGTACATTCTCGCACCTATTCTGATGTGCCCTGTAGCAGAGGGAAGGCCAGAGAGGCAGGTAGCACAGTGACACCGTGCCAACTGTGTGCTCCCCCAAAATTCCCTGCTGCTTCTTTCTCGGCAGCCTTCCAAGCTGTTAGTACCGTGTGAGCGATGCAAAGTGATCCTCTTTCCTGTATGCTTTCATTTTTCATTTATTTAGGTTATACATTAGCTTGCAGCTAATCTCACTGTAATTTATTCACATACCTGACTGAGGTTTTTTGCCCCCACTTTTACTGTTGTTACCGACAGCGGTGTCCCGTTGGCATCAGTTGCAGCTTGCACAAAGTACTCTTTATCCCAGTTAGACAAATAGAGAGAAAAGGACTGGTCAGCTAACTATTTGTTCAGTTATGTTCTCATCGCTGAGCAACTGCATGAAAATTAAGAAAGTTAACATGGTCAAACAAGTATACTTTTAATATTTTGATTGTTATCCATTAAATTGTCTTTCCTACAAAGCTAAACAATTAGCGGTATTTCTGCCTGTCTCCTGGCTTGGTGTGAGGATAGGAGTCAGGTCTCTGTCAGGAAGACAGATACCCACAGGAGTTCAAAATGTACTTAGCATGCTGTGCTGGTTTCCATTGCATGTGCATTATCACACCACCACTTCCACATTTGTTGGCAGGAATCAAGTCAGCAAATATATTGGAAGAGACAGCTTGACATTACTATTGTCTTATAGTAACACTTAGTTCTGTGCACATCTCAAACATTTCAGATCCACGGATGGAAGCTCTGCCAGGGGTCAGTGGTGGCCAGTACTCCCTTAATGCAGGAACCCCATGACCTTTCCCATAATAACATATATATCATCATACACTTATTTCATTTATGTCTAAAGTCTGGAGAGTTTTAGTTTTATAACAGCTGTGACAACTTTTAATTATGTCTTCTAAAAGTGTAACTTGTTTGTTTGTGTACCCATGACTGTGGAAAGCCTTGCTAACATAGTCCATAATCTGATCATCAGCAAAAAAAAGTTAATATCCAAGCCAGAAATCAGGAGGAGCAAACCTACTTGTCAGGTCGGGTCGGTGGTTTCAAGATCACCTTAATTATTTCAAGTCCAATCCGAAAAGTCTGAGGATTTTCAGCTTACATTATAATCGCTGAGAAGTAAGTGCTCAGGGCTGTGCAAGAGTGGGCCTGAGAAAAGAACAATTTCAAGTGCTGTATGCCAAGTTCATCGCTACAATGGCTCATCTGGAACTGAACCTGCTCATTACCATGCATTGGTTTGGCTCCAAGGCTGCAAAGCAAGAGAGCTTGTCAAGACAAAGGTACACCAACGTGCTGTGTGAGAGAGGCCAAAGTACAAGTTAAAACACATCTTTCTGACTGCCAGGAGCGCTGTGTAATTATTTGAGAGTGCTGTTGTGCAGTGTCTCACTAAACAGGTCTCTTTCATTTTACCTATTAAATACGGCGAGTCCCATGACTGGGCTGCTTGCTGCTTCATAAAATGCAAGGCTGTTTGTGAAATCTGATTTCTCCTCTCCTCGCCTCCAGACCATGTCCTTTTCATGTTCTGAAGCAATCATATGTAGCTAATCCTGCACTATTTGTAATTACTGAATGCCCAGCTCCTGTCAAATTGTCTGCTCCGAATGCAGTACATTCAGCCAGCATCCCAGGCTGTTCATGGGACATGTCAGCAGACAGAGCCATGTGGCTCTCCGAGGCATCCCCATGGTCTGTCTGTGTGACAGCCGTTGCGTGCACCTGGAGGATAGGCGGCCGTTTCAGAGCCGGGAGCAGGCTGCAGCCGTTCTCCAAGCGTGTCTAGTTCAGAGACTTCCGTTTTTCTACAGAGAGGGTTTTTTTCCCCTCTTCCCCAATTTTTGCTCTTGCAAAGAGTTGACACGACTGGGATGAAAAAGCAATTATCTGCACCGAAAGTCTTTTGGCATCAATATCTAAATCAGAGCAGGAAGGAGAGAGAAGGAATTCAAGGAGGGGTGGGGGTGTAGGGGGCATACCTCTAGCCCACTGGGAAGGGAACTGTATGGCTCTGTGTCCTGGTTTTGTGCTTAACAGCCTTCACACCATAGACAGAAATGTTCTCTGGAGCAAGGTCAAGAACTCAGCTTTCAGTCTCCCAGATTTCATTCCCAGGTTTTGCTCTTGCATTGCTCTCTATCCTACAAATGATCCTGCTGTGGCACCAGGAGGCACGAGGATGAGACATTTTTCAGAAGAGGATTTGGGATTGTGGGATTTGGCAGCCCTGGCCCAGAGCTGCCTCTGCTGGCATTTCCCACGTGCTTGGTGCTTGCTTCTTGTGGCACAGAGTTGCAGGCATTTTGTCTTGCCAGTCTGAGTGCCAAGGACTTCCAGCTCACTGTGTCAGCAGCCCCAGTATATAACATAAAGTTATTTATCGATCCTCATCCAAGGATCAAGTGTTTAAAAATCCATTGCAGCACTTAACTTCTGTGCACGTCTCCTCTGAACTTAGCTCACAGCCTGGTCTTTGGAAATTTACAGATTGCAGAGAATGATTTCATTTATTATATAAATGATTAAATAAATCATGAAATGATCCCTACAGTTACAGCTGTTTGGTAAACGTACCTGATTTGAAATGCACTTGGGAAAACTCTTGTTTTCCTATAGGTGCCAGTTTTGCAGTTTGCATAGGATTAGCTAATGGCAAAGCACTCAGCACAGCAGAACCAAGTGCTGAGAGTATTCCCAGAAGTACAGCTCTGCTGGGGTCCAGGGCTGTGCATCACAGCCGCGGAGGGAAGAATGTGTCCTGTTCAGACAGTTTCAACCAAAAAGTGTGTTTATAAAGTTTGATGTATAATTCTTAATAGTCCACTAAGTTTCTTCCCAGTTACAGCACTGAAGCATGAATTTGTATCAAGAACTTCATTTCCAATTTACATCAATGTGTGGAAGGGAAAACTTGCCCTTAAAGCTATGTGTTCCTAGCCTTAAGTATTCATACTTTCTGTCCTTCTTAAATGTCTCAGGCATTTGAAGAAAACTTTCATTTGCCCCGTTGCTTCATTTCTGGTGTTCTCTGGCAAAGCTTGGCCTCAGTGTACAAAGGTAAGCTTTCCTTAACCCATACTTTAGGAATGGGGAGGCCCGTTTCTGCCCAAACACTGACAGTTTCACACCTGCAGTGTTGGTTATGGTTGCTAGCACCATCCCCAGGGACTGCAGGGATATGTATCATTCTGAGCTGCAGCACTCCATCTACTTCGTGAGAGCGAGGGTGATGGCAGTGTTGGATGCAGCGCCTCCAGGAGTGTCGGCTGCAGGCACCACGAACCAAGCTGCTTTCGTGCCATATGGGATGTGAGCTGTCTGCAAGCTGCTCCCTGGAAGCGAGTGCATCTCACCACCATAAGCTCCTCGGCCTGTGTGCGCCAGCAATACGGTGCCGTTCTCCTACCAGGCCCAGCCTCAGGATTATTCTGCTACAAACAACTTTGAAAATGTGCCTCAGCAGGCCTGACATGAGTGCAACTAACAGTAAAAGCTTCTCTGTCTTCTGCAAGTAAGCTCAGTGCAATGATAGCCAGATGCTACTGGAAAATCCATAGCTCTCCGCAGGGGTCTGGATAGATGTTTTAAGTGCTCTCTGATTGACTGCCCATGCGTAAGAACACAGGCCTCACAGAACTGAACAAGACAAGAACAAAATTAACTAACTGTGTTTTAGAAACCTAGTGTTTTCCTCTGATTGCTGTCCACTAACCCACATGGTCATGAACTGCTGACTGGAGAACAGCAGTTCCTGAGTTCATCAGTTTCTGACACGCCACCACTTCTTCAGGTAGGCGGGTGGCCAGGACATCTGATAGGAAGGCAACTTGGTTCCATTGCTGCCTGCTGAACAGCCTGGGGCCTTCTGACCTCTCCATGGTGAGGACTGTCCCTCTGCTAAACACGTCACCACAGCGCTGACCTCCTTGGTGAAGGCCATCCACACCTGCTGGAGAAGACCTCTGTTGAAGCTGGGGGAAATAGTTACCGTCTAACAGCAATGGTGCTTCTTTGCAGCTTTGGAGAATCATTTTCAGCTAGAAAACCCCTTCTCTCCCACAAGATTTTTCGAAGCATGTCTACATCTTGTTGACAGAAGCTGGGTGTATTCAAGGCCAAAACTAGTTTTGTCACGGACCTGATAAAAGTTCATCTTTTTGAAAAACAGTGTTTGGGGGAATCAGCACTTCTGGGAAAGTAGGGACCACAGACATGCCAGAAATGAGGAAGAAGTGCCGGATCCAGTTTGAGTCTGCCTTGGAGCCCACTTTCCCACATAATCCACAGTGCTGGTGTGCAGCTTTCTAGCTGTTTCTCTGCATTGCCCACCTTTGTCCTCCGACCATTTTGGTCCTGCTGACCAAGGGAAAGGCTCAGCTGAAGCCAGTTGGAGTCAGGTAGCTCCTCAGGGCAGCTCCACCAAGCCCAGCTGGGGCTGGCTGCCACTCAGGGAGAGCAAGTCCTTCGGGGCAGGGGCTGTTCATCCTGGAGAGGAGGAGGCTCGGGGGATCTCATCAATGTCTGTCAATACCTGAAGGGAGAGTGCATAGAGCAGGGAGACAGTCTCTTTTCAGTGGGGCCTAGTGACAGGACTAGAGTCAAAGGACACCAGCTGGACCACAGGATGTTTCCTGATGTTCCCTTTGAACATCAGGAAACAGTTCTTCACTGTATGGGTGACCGAACACTGGCACAGGTCACCAAGAAATGTGGTGGCATCTTCTCCTTGGAGATCTTCAAAAACCGGCTGAACGTCTTCATGGGCAACCTGCTCTGAGTGACCCTGCTTGAGCAGGGGGGGTTGACAGGATGGCCTCCAGAGGTCTCTGCCAACCTTAACCACTCTGTGAGCCTGGTTCTGTGACCACATTTCCCTCTTAATGTAGCGTTCAGTGCAGTGCCCCCCACATCCATTAGCTAGCTCCTGGTGGGGACAGCAAAGTAATAATAGAATAGTTTGGGTTGGAAGGGACCTTAAAGATCATCTAGTTCCAACCCAGATGACATCTCCCACCAGACCAGGTTGCCAAAAGCCCTGTCCAACCTGGCCTTGAACACCTCCAGGGATGGGGCATCCACAGCTTCCTCGGGCAACCTGTGCCTCTGCCTCACCACCCTCATAGTAAAGAATTTCTTCTGAATATCTAATATAAATCTACCCACTTTTAGTTTAAAGCCATTACTTCTTGTCCTATCACTTCAAACCCTGACAAAGAGTCCCTCTCCTGCTTTCTTGTAGGCCCCCTTTAGGTACTAGAAGATTGCTTTAAGACCTCCTTGTTGGTGAGAATGAGGTCCAGCCTAGCAGCTCTCCTCGTTGGCACCTCTACAGTTTGGAGAAGGAAGTTCTCATTGATGCATCCCTGGAACCTCCTGGATTGCCTATGCCCTGCTGTGTTGTCCCTCCAACAGAGATTGGGGTGGTTGAAGCCCCCCATGAGGACCAGGGCTTGTGAACATGAGGCTGTTTCTATCTATGTGTAGAGGAGCTCATCTGTGACCTGTAGCAGACCCCCAGGATAATGTCCCCTGTCCCTGGCCTCCTTGTAATCCAGACCCATCAGTTCTCAGTCAGCTCCTCACCCATCCCCAGGCAGAGGTGCATGCAGAGACTGGCCTAGGAGGGCCTGCAGCAAGCTAAGGGGAGGCAGAAACAGGGGAAGAAAAAGTGAAACCAGCCAGTTTGTAGCTGCAGGACTTCGAGGTGGCATTCTGCATGGCCTCAGCCCTGCTTGCATGCTGCCCAGGGCACCTGGCTGTGATGGGGAGGGACGCCAGCGGAGACAAGGGATCTGAAACAGCTTCTCCCTGGAAAAGACGCATTTACCTTTGATTGATGTCTGAGAGGGATAAGAATATAGTGATGATTGCTTTCTATTCCATTAGTGAGTGACTAGGGAGGATATTAAATGGCAGATATTAAACTCAAACAGTTAAAAATCTGCAGGATTGGATAACTTCCAGGAATTGGCCAAGGAGCTCTCTGAGCCATTAATGTGAAGAAGAAATTGAAAAGGTTGGAAAAAAGCCAATCTTCTAAAAGAGCAAATGGCATGACTGGTGTGCACTCGGGCTTGTGAACTTGACATCCATCATGGGGACAGAATTGGAGCGGCCGATACAGGTTGTAATTGGCAAGGGGCAAAAAGTCTCAGCCCCCACAGCACTGGCTAAAAATCAGATATAACCAGTGCTATGCAAAATGGCTGTAGCCCCTTGTGGAGTGAATGACTAGTGGGATGTCCAGGGGCCACAAAAAACAACTGTATGTGGGGATCTGTTGTCTGCAGGGGGCATTGTGGCAGGCCTCAAGATGGAGGCCTCATGAGTTTGGGCAAGCAGGGAGGCTGAGGGCAGTAGGACGCTGGGGCTGGTGGCAGAGCCGTGAGCACTGTGTCTGAGGCCATCCATGCACAGGCTCCCCATGCTGTGCCGTGATCTCTTACACACCTGCCAGCTCTCATGCATGAGGCTAAGAGCTGGTGCATTTGGGTCCTGCCTCCCACTGCCCCATAGGTAAGGCTGCATCTCATGTGTCTTTGTGGCTGTGTATCTGCTTGTGAGTGTTAGTTGTTACTCTTCAGATGGTATGAATTGGCCAAAGGTATTCTAAGTTGGGTTGGGAGAGTAATTTGTTTATTCCCACAATGCTGTTCCTGCAGTAGGTTCAAGTGCAACAGTAAATTAAAAATCAAAGCTGAGCAACCCTGCCTGGTATGCCTCAGACAAAGTATGGCTGAGACTGCTGGTGGCTCACTTTTCATTTGCCTTTTGCTGTATCATAAAAAGGTGAACACTCACTTCAAGGAATAGCACTGAGTTTGGGTGCTGGGTGGTTTGGTTACACACCCCTCTTTTTTTCAGAAGCTCTTTCACTCTTTGTCATGTGCTTGTTTTCCTTGTCTCAAGCTGGCCCAAGCTGCTACAAAATGGTCAAGTCAGACTCTTGCAAATTATTTTCAGGTTTAGTGTATGTCCTTGGGCTGTCTGCAGTTCTAGTTTAACAAAATCATTCAAATTCATTACAAGGAGAAGAGTTGAAATGTTCCACGAAGGCTATTAAATCAGAGAGACAGTGAGCTCGGCTCATTGTGAAGTGACACAAGGGACCAGACTTCCAGCTCCAGGTTTCCTAAAATAAACTCAGCATCTCATATGCTCCTCCTTAATGGCTGCAAGACTCCCAGGCAGGCAAAGCCAGCCCATGTGTGTACAGCGTCCATTTGGTCGGTTATCAGGGTGGCCGAGGAGTCATCTCCTTGTCCATCAGCACGGGGACCCTGCAGCACAAGCCTGTAAGCGGTGACACTGGACACGGTATGGCACAGCCAGCCCCAGCCTTCTTCCCTTGCACCTCCCCGACACCCAGCACTGCCTAAAACTGCAGCAAAGCAGCTCCCTGCTGGAGCTTGGCCATGAAAGGGCCTTTTCCAGGTGACACAAATCCTCAGAAGTCCCCCAAATTATTGTGAGGTTCTGCTCCTTCTGCACTAGGAATGCAAGGCAAAAGCACTGCAGGTTTTGGTGTGGCTGCAAACATGGTCTCAGCAATTAGCATTAATTTCTCGCAGCCTTCTGGAAGTTCCTTTATGGAATGATTTCCAGGCATTATATCATGTTAATGGCATTATTTTATGATCATGTGCCAGCCATGTGCCAGAGGACCTGCTCGCTGCCAGCAGGGCTGTGCATGGACTCTGGTCATTCTGTATGTAGAATAAATGTCAGGGCCCAGGCCGTGCTCTGTCGTACTGACAGGGCTATGCTGTGCAAAGGGTGGCCACAAGCCTGCACACGGACAGCCTAAAATACTTCTTTCTCTTTCGCTACTCAAGACATCTGAATGAGAAAGCAGAACACAAATCTTCACACGAGACATTTTTTTCCTTTGGTCATGCCACAAGCTTCATTCTTGATTTCCTGAGTGCTGATGTAGGGTCTGTGTCTTGCAAGTGTGCTGTTTACAGTGTGTCAACCAGCTGTGCAGGCAGGACCACAGATGTGCAGGCGATGATGTTTGCCATGGAAATCAGGGGGAAGCATATGACTGTGTTTCTCCAGGGAGCTGAGAGATTCCAGTGAGAGCTCAGTAACCCGTAGAAGAAGCTGGGGCCTCTGCGTGTGCAGGGTGAGCTGCTGTGAGCAGAGACGGAAGGAAGAGTGGGAGCCCCAGGGGAGCCAGCAGGCTGCAGGGGTCAGGGTGTCCCAGTCATACCATGTGAAACTGATTTTTTTCCTCCTTTCACTTCAGGTACTGTAGATGTTGTTTTCCTGGGTTTCTGCTCCAGGAAGAAGAACAATGTGTGAAACCTTCAGCTTAATAATTATCATCATCATCATCATCTAACTGTTGTGTAAAATAACAAATATTTATTCAGTTTTTACTATAGCATAATTTTAACCAGACTTTGTGCTTGCAAATGAATGAGGTAGTGGGATCTTTCAGACATTTTACTAGCACAGATGCAATGATAACATCTAATTGCAGGGATCTGAGACTGTCTGACTGCAGATGGGATGCTATTAACCTCTTTATATCTGTTACAGATGTGTTAGAAAATTTCCAAGGCAGTGCAAAGCACTCTCCAGACCTGCGTGGTGGAACAAACGCTTGGGTCCTGACTCTGCAATAATTTAATATGTGCTTAGGCTGATGCATTGCAAACAGTCCTGTTGCGATAGTACTTTCAAGGTACTTTCTTATATATAACTCACCTTATAAAAATAAATTATTGAAGAAGGAGTATCCTGAAGAGTAACCACAGCTTTAATGTACCTCATTTCACTATGAGCAATACTCCAAGTACCAGAACACTAATTGCATTCAAATCTGTGTCATGACAGTAGGATACTGTATGAACAGGCTGATGTTGTCTGATGCATCATTTACTGCCAGAGCAGTCAATTGTTCTTTCCTTCCGAGTTATGCTTCCTGATTACTTTCAAATTTCAAAAGCAATACTTTCTATAGGTGGCTGCCAGAGGTATTCTTGGCACAGGCGTTGCTCTCTCTGAAAGCCAAGGCTTTCTAGGCAAAACATGGAAATTGTTTCACTATTTCCTTCTGTTTCTCTGAAGCAGCATTAGTAGGCTCAGGTACACAAGATCTATCCTATTCCGACTGCTTTGTACACAGCTGGTAAATTAATAAGAATTAAAAAGAAAGGTATGTAATTCATATTTAATATCATAAAGTGATGACAAAGGGAGCTCTGGAAAGTTTTTAGGTGTGCTTAGCAAAGCAGCAAAGCAGTGACCAATAGCTACAAGTTTGGTCTTGCTGTACAGTGAGACATGATGACCCATCTGGTTGTGACTGTGAGGGAAAACCCAGTGCTAATAGACAGATTTCCACAGGATTCAAAAACTGGTAAAAAGCTGAGTTTAGGAAACCTGAAAGAGCATAATCCACGGCTGACACCTTGTGAGCAGTACTGTTGGAGCTGCTTCCAAGTTATTTACTCACACACAAGCTAGCACAGGCACAGTAGTCATTCCAGGACTGGTACTTTTTCTTAACAGCTCACACATGAAAATACCCCAAAAATCAGAAGGCAGCAAATGCTGCCCTGCTGCCTGTCAGGGCACCGGGCCAAAGCTATGGCCCTGACTTTATGGTCATGTTGTCTTCCCTCCTGCAGATGGATTGCCAGGCTGCCAAGCAAAGAAAAAGAAAATTAAGACAACCCAAACTCAAGTATTTCTGAAAAATAAGTATCTTTTAATATGGAATTATAATGACAATAAATAGGGACAGTCTAAGGGCATGTTTTTTATTTTTATTTTTTTTCAGAGGAAAAATGAATTTCAGGGAGTGACTGCCTTTTATGTAGAAGTTATGCTGGGTTTAGCAAATGAGCTTTTACTCCAAGCTTGGCAGCCAACTTCACATTATAACATTGCTATTGCATACAAAACAAACAACCCCCCTTTAATTGGCTCCCTTGTTTTAATGGTCTTTTACATTAACGTTATCCACATTATGGATGCACCTGAAGGAGTCAGTTAAAAACAGGGTATCACAGTGCAGGAGAAAATACGGTTATACGGCAAGAGATCAACCCTGTCCTGAAGGTATGGCAAACTAATGAGGCAAGGCCAAGAAACAGTTTGAGAAAAGGAATATTATTGCAAGCTTTTCAACCTCAAGTGATAAAAACAATAAATAAAATGTGAGTCAGGTTCACAAAAACAGTCATGAAGACTGGTTTAAACATCATGAGTTTTTTTTTTTTTAATTAGTGGATTCTTTTTTTTTTTTTATTTTTTTTTTTTTTTTAATGTCAGTCTAACAGCTCATTCACTTATAGCTTTTCTCTCAAGCAGTGAGAGTCAGAAAGCTTTAATTAAAAAAGAAAAACAAAGCTTCCTTTCAATAGCACGAATCAAAGAATTTGAGAGATTTAAAATGACAGAAAGCATACTGAGATTCAGCCACTCTGTTAATCCTGTTTTGCAGATGTGGAACTAGTCCAAGCACAGACAGATCTACCATTTTGCCCAGCATTACATATCATCTTGAACAGAGCTAGATGCCTTGGCATCCAGATTATCAGACAAGTCTTCCTCCTTTGAAGAACTGAAATGACCAAATTCAACAGCCAGTTCCCTCTGTCAAATCACTATAAAAGTTTACTTGGCCAGCACCACCTTTAACCCTTGCTAGCTTATATCAAGCTGAATGTATAATTTTTGGGCTTCTCTCCTTCAGTGATTATCATGTTTAGGGGACTGTTTTCCTGTTCTGAACCATCACCATTTGTTGTGCTCTCAGTGCAATGAGAGAAGATCTCTGTTGCAAGTTTAGTCTAGTCATTGTTATTTAAATATTGGTACCAATGCCCGGAGACTCCCTTAGCTAGCCTTGAGTGAGCCACAACTCCAGATGTCAGTATCCTAAACACTGGATGAGAAGAGAGTCAGTTGCAGTGGGAGTACTTTCGTGGCAGTGGTAAAAGATATTCATGTTTTCCTCCTGTAGTATCCACACAGACTGGATCCAAGGGGAATTATATTTATATTTTATCATTCTTAGACATCAACATATTCAGGATGCTGACCGGAGGCTTTCCACAGAAGTGTGAGACATAGTGAGCGTCAGTAACCATTAGAAGATATGTCCAGTTTAGCCACTAGAGGTCCATTTCACACAAATCTTTTGCAGAGTACGGAAAAGACAGAATATGAGTTCCCAAACTATAAGATCTAGCATAAAGGTAATAAATAAATAAATACATCTAAAGTATTTTGCTTTAAGTGAATAGTATAAGAAGACCACCCTGAAAAATAAGGTGTAGTTTTTCTCTGTCATAAGCATTTCTTGTGGCAGCCGGTAGACCTTTGTTTATTTCAGCATTTGTCTAGCAGATTACTAAACAAGAGATTAGATCAGTGTGCATCTGCTAGTAATTTGAATCAATTCTCCCCCCTAAATGTGGAGGATGAAATCACTGTGCAAGATGATTCATGAAAGACCACTTTAGCATCCTTATCTCCTTCTCAGAAATTTTGGAGGCACAAAGGAGCTTGCTAATGGCCTCTCTTATCACTATTAGACAAATTACAGCGTCAGAGCTGCATACTGGGAAATGAGATACTCTGACCTAAAATGAATTATCAAACCTGGAGTCATGAGGAGAGGAGTCGCTGCTCAGTGAACTTGTCTGGGACTTTGAAGTACCTCTGCCTGCCCAGTTAAAGATTTGATATATGGCTTTGGGTAAACAACTACAAAAATACTTCAAGGGCAGAGATATGGTGGGTACAAGCTGAAGAGCAAAATTCTTAATCCTCCAGCCTCTCTGTCTGTGCACCTCAGATTTCGCTAGCGATGTTTCCAAAACTGAATTCTTGCCGACGTCAATGTCTAGAACAACATCAGACTCTGAGTGCTACTGCTCCATAACTAAGCCAAACCTGCCCCCTAAAGCCAAGCGTCGAGAGCCTGTGTGCACAGCCCATATCTTTACAGCTGGACCCTGCACCATGTGCCACTGTTCTACCTAGGAAAGCTAGGGATGGAGGTGGAATTGTTACTGCTGCCACATCCTTCACAGCTGGGCAGAAAAGTCCCTGCGCAGTGGTCTCACAAGTCCTGATTTTCAGTCCCAAGGCTGCCAGCATCTCTGTCTGGGAATATCCTTGGTTCAATCCATGCACAACACTGGCATGGGCAGTACTTTACACCCTCTCTTTTCAGTCCGTGCATGTAGGCAGTAGGTAGTCCCTCTCCCCACCAAACCCCAAAATATCTTGGGCTTGAGAGAGTCTTGCTCAGAGACTCTGGCAGATTCTGGTCCCCATACTGAGGACTAACGCTTCCTTCACTCAGGTTGTTTATTGCAGACAACATACATGATCCTCAGAGTGTGTGTCAGAGGCCAGGCATAAATCATAGCCAATGGACCTCATGCTGTTGGTGTGGGTACTAAATTTTTAATTGCCAATAAAAGCAGCTGCCTGTGCTACTGATTTTAGAGATTTTAGGTATCCAGATTTTCTGAAAACAGCATCATACCCATGCCCTGGATGGCATCTGATTGCAATGTGTGCTTCGAGTGAAGGCTACCTGCCACCTCCTCCTTCTGTACACCTATCCTTGTCATGCCCCACACACCCCAGATGAACTCCTGATGCATAGAGGGAAACCTGTGATTTGTGTGCTTGGTCCAAAATCCCATGGTGACTGCCTGAGATACCAGCTACTTGACAGAATGACAAGAAACTACAGGACAGGAACAAGAGAAGGCTAAAATGTAAAAAGCAACTGAAGAATAATGAAAACTTGGCCAGTTGGTATACACGTTTCAATAAAATTAATTAAAACTATCCCAGTTAATTTTGAGACGAACTGAATAAAACTCTTCACTAGTCAACTGTGACAGCCAAGAATAATAGTCCTACTACAGGAACTTAAAAATCAATACCTCCCAGTTGGCCTTCTGTTCCGGACTGAACTGCATCAGAATGTTAAGCTATATTTTGGCACGTATATTAACTGTCATCACTTTCTTTTTGTAACTGTATCTATCAAAGGGTGCAGCTTTAGGGGGGACATTCAGGGCACACTTCTCACTATGGCCATGGAATAGTAGCTTAATTTACCCCTTTATAGCTTAATTAAATGTCTCTGCATTAGGTGGGTGAAGGGGGAGGAGAA
This sequence comes from Nettapus auritus, assembly GCA_011076525.1. Lineage (NCBI taxonomy): Eukaryota > Metazoa > Chordata > Aves > Anseriformes > Anatidae > Nettapus > Nettapus auritus. The sequence goes on from CM021797.1 coordinate 46,643,879, forward strand.
AATACGTTCATTTGTTGTTACCTGCCAAAGTGTCTTGGCAGGTAACAATGGCAAGTAAAGATTTTTGCTATTCTCACTTTTCTGCTTGTTTTAAAGGAAAGGATTAGGATAAACTAACTCATCAGGCCTCATGTCTGAACTGTTTATATATAAGCCAATTTCATAGTGCTTTTTGAGGACGGGAAAATACAATTGGAGAAGCTCGGAATTCATTTAAGATTTAGGCTGATCGTGTAAGTTTCCATTCTGAAATTGTCTGTTTCATTACACACATGACAAAAGACACAAAAGAACTAATGAAGGACCAAATTATTTTGGTCAGTCAAGCACATCTCTGCAATAATGTATGATTAGACAATCTTATGCTGAGATACAAGAGGCACTTGATGTAGGGCCACATGTCTACCTTCTTTGTGAATTATATTTCTTCATGCTGCAGAATTACCCAGTGAAATTAATAATTATGTCAGCATCCGGGTTCGAGGGAAGACTGTATTCTTCTTTCACTATAACATACAGCTCAGAGATCTTCTTAAGCATTTGGATGTTAGCTTTTGTTGTCGTCCATAGGAGAGTTCAGTGTAAGACAAAATAAAAATCATATTCTTTAACATTGTGCTGATCAAGTTATATTCATCTGTTTAGAAATTCTCTTTGGCATCTTAAGGAGCCATCAGCACTGGGAAAGCTGAGATCGTCACTCAAAGCGCTCTTTAACAGCTTCTGGTTGGGCTGGAGAGTGAGCAGAGCAAGACTGTTTTTCAGTATCTTTGCTCTACTAGAAGAGAGGGGGCCCCGTGCAACAGATTAATGGATACAGCAGAAGAAATATGTGAAGGAACTAAGGGAAGTGCAGATGAAAAACAGCTATACCACAAGAAATTCCTGTTTTTATTTGTAACTGAGCCTTACTTGAGACTATTATTGGCAGAGCCCAGAGGCCTCCAGTGCTGTGTGGATGGAGGCTCAGAACCTGGGATTTTTGGTGCTTGAATTTGCCCCTGTTCTTCCAGTTTGCATTATTAGCAAACACTATTTTTAGTGTCACTTATGTAATTTACTAACCATGAGTGTCTGTCTGAAGTCACCCTCCTAAGCAAGGTTTCCAGGCATTCCTGGATAAAGGTATGCACTCAGGGATAGTAAATCTGCCACTGCAGACTTCCTGGCAAGCAGACTTCAATTGAACGCACACGCACAATCTGTCCAATCTGGCTTAAAAACACAGGATTTTCTGAGCTGGGTGTTATGCAGCCATGGTACATATGGGCTGTGAATGTGTCTAGGATTTCCAGCCATTCAGCAGCCAGTCAGAGCTGCTGTGAATGCACAATAAAGTTTCAGTTGCTGGACCTGCAGGCATGTGGAAATCCCAGGAAAGGAGTGATCCTGAAAAGTTTGGCCTGATAATATTTTGATCCGAAAGAAAGAAAGCAAGAAAGCATGGCATTCAGCAAGTCTTAATGAGAAACAACAACAAAAACACCAAAAGAAACACCACCAAAAAAAAAAAAAAAAAAAAAAAAAAAAAAAAAAAAAAAAAAAACAGGAGGAGGAGAGGAGGAGAGGAAGAGGAGAAAGAAGAAGAAGGAGGAGAGGGAGAAGGAAGAGAATGAAACAGAAAAAAATCCACCAGTCTTCCGAGTGTTTCTGAGGGGCTCCTGGGCAGGGGTCGTGCTGAAGCAGCAGGTCCCATGGAATGTTGTCCACCATACCCTATGAGCTGCTTCAGACTGTCCTGCTCTCTGTTGGGTGTGAATTATGAGGATTTTGGCATAAGGAGGCTACCTGTCCCAGGCGTATGATCTTTGCACACTTGCAGCTCTGCACAGTCTGAATATAGAACGCACAATACAAGACTGTAGTTTTTTCTGCATTTTCCTCTTTTATTTTATTTTATTATTATTTTTTTTTTTTCTTGGAGAGGCACACTATGGTTAGTGTCTCGAGAACATAACCTGGTGTGCTGCTAAGATTTTGAAGATAAATATGAAAAGGAAAGCTTCTTCAGTCTGTAACTACGTTAGTGACTTCTGGTGGGCAGAGATAGGCAGAAGATGCATGTCTTTTTTAGAAGATGAAACCCAAATATGCAATGCTCTTTAAGACAATATATTTGACTAACTGAGGCGCCACACAGCTAGATAAACGAAGTACAAGAATGTAAGCAACTATATAAAGAAATCATTTGTGAGGAGGAGAAAGTGCTTGAGCTTGCTGAGTACTTCTGTCTGGTTGTGTCAATGAAGGCCAATAAAGGCTTATCTGGTGGGGAAAGCAGCATTTGTTTGGGGTGAGAAGGGGATGAAGGAGACTTTTTAATCAACCGGTTTCAAGGACGGCCAGTTGTGTGCAGATCCCAAACACACGGCTGCATTGGCTGGGCAATGCCAGATTACAAAGTGCTTTAGGCAGCAATGTCTGTTTACTTTGCCAGGTAGGGGTGTCTGCCTCTCTGCAGCAAAACTAGGCAGGGAATGAATGCAGAGACGCTCCAGCCTGAGCTGCTGGGTGCAGCATTTCTCCCCTTCCCTTGGCCTCTGCAGTAGTTGGCACTTCCTCTAAGAGGGCTCTTACCCGATCCAAGTATGTGTTTTCAAAATTAGCTCTTTCAACATTCCACCTATATAAAAGGAAAGAGTTGACTAAAAATAGCCATCCTGTATAAAACCTTTAAAGCAATCCTTTCTTTTCCTAGAGCAGGAGAGAAACATTCATCTATTATTAGAAAGGTGCTCCTCTATTATTAGATCAACATTTCTGGTTTCTTGCTTTATTTTAAGATTAGCATCTGCAGGAGGAAAAAATGCACTAGTGGTGTGGATTCAGCAACACTTACAAACACTTCTGGCTACAAACAAACACTTGATGCAACATGCCATTGTCTCTACAAAACCTCAAACAACCAAAATTAATGCAAGAGGCACTCTAACCCTTTTTAGCTCAAAACCTGAAAAGATGACAGAAGTGGGGGCTCTGTGCTCAGCTGCAGTACATCCTGTAATAATAAGGTCTATGTAGCCAGTTAAGTGGTGTCCTTCCTACAGCACTTCAGTTATATTTGTAGGAATACTCCATTTTTTAATAAAACAGTAAAACGCTTAACATAGATGAATACTGCTTCTATTTCCACAGTGTCGTTTTCAACCATGACTTGTAATGTGCAGGTTTATTTATTTATTTTGGAAAAAGAAGGCACTGCAGAAAGTCTTAATCCCCTTATTTCTCATTAAGTTTAAAGTCTTTGATACCTATAAATCACGGGTGTTTGGTTTAGGCAGGTGGCCTTTCTGTGGTTAAAGTGCCACCGAGCAAAGAGTATCGACAGAGGGAGCTCTCTGGTTTACTGCTCAAAACCTGCAGGTTTCGCAGAGAGGCTTTCGGTTTCGTTTTTGCCTTCTGACCCTCAGTATTTGGAGAAAAAGGTTGTTGGGTGAGGACAATAGGGCTGACGAGGTGGAGGACTGGAACAGGAAGAGAAGCTCTGATGGTTTTGAAAAGACTTCAGGTTGGAGGTGCTCGACCTAAACTGCAAGGAGTAGTAGTATCTCTTGGTAAAAAGCATCTTTCAGATGGGAACTCCAGGCATGCAGCAGGAGGCAGGAAAGCACCAGAGAGGCTGAAACGTCCCATGTCTGGGACAGCTGCTACATTGCTTGCTTGCTTTTTCCAGTGCAGAAGTCTGGAGTTTCCTCTCCCTTAGGCAAAAGTGATGTCTGTCTGCTGCTTTTCACTTGGCAGTATGTTACTATCTTGCTCACTTAACTGTGACAAAATCATGTGTATTACCAGCAAAACAAGGGTGTAATCTATCTGCTGTCGTGCCTGCTATTTCCTGCTATGTTACTTTACCTTTGCTGTAATTGAATAGGCTATTACTTCCCTGATACTCTGCACCTGACTTTTTACAAGATTAGGAGGCTGTTTTCCCGTTTTCTGTTTTAAGGGCTTTCTTCATCGAAGAAATACTATTTTTGTTTGTTTGTTTGTTTTATTTTTCCCCTAAGCTTTCACCAGAAGCATTAAGGGTATGAGATCCGGCACTGAATCTAGGCATCATACGCCTTTGCGCTGGCAATTTTTCGTAGGAGTAATATTTCAGAAGCCCACCAGAGGTCAGAGTTTTACTTTGGATGCAGCGTCACGTCTGTCTGAGAGGTTCATGCGCTGGAGCTGCCAGTAAAAAGCCCAAGAGCTTTAGGCTAGCTTTTTTCTTGCTGTGGAAGTGACACCGGCATTGTTCCGGTGCTGTCAAATTTAATGTCAAAATCCACTTATTCTTGCCTGAGCAGGACTGCCAAGTGATATTCCCACCCTGCTCTGCAGGATGGCTTCCAGCACTCAGCAGATGATCCAGCAGAGAACCGGTGCCTATCAGCTTTCTGTCAAATGCACAGATCATACTGAACTACATTTGCAGGAGTGAATTCTGATGCTCAGCATTTGGCTTGTAAGTGTATTGGGGACACTTATATCCACCTGAGTGTGCTCAAGTGTCCTGGGACAATGTGAGGTGTAACTTACACTGTCAGAGGAAAACCATCAGCACACTTACTTGCGTGTTTGCAGGCAGCAGTGCTAAAAGGTGAAAAAGATGTTTTTATTTTCTTTTATATATATTAAAGACATGGGAGACAAAGACCAAGAAGGTGAGCAGTAGAGCATGATGTCCACGTAAGTTGGAGTTTGCTCAGTAGACAACAAAGTCCGAGGAGCTGACTACTTCAAAACCAGAGAAAAAAGAGGGAAGGGACCAGGAGCAGGTACAGCTGCCTTCCTGCACCTCCGGGGCTGCACTGGAGGCCCGGTGTTGACACCATGGTTTGAAATGAGCTGAATCAGGTGTCTGGTCATGCCCCATGGCCTTCAGCACCATCTGCGCTAGGAGACACGGGAATACTGGAGCGACCTGAAAACTGCCATGAGGGGAAGCCCTGCCGCCAGGGTGCTGGGATTTTAAGCAAAACATGGAAGCCTACATGTGAAAGGATTGCAGCGGCCCTGACCCCAAGGTTTTTAAGCAAATAAATGGAAGCCTACGCGTGTAAGGATTTTTGACCTGCTGTGCCGTGCTGGTTATGTACCTGGAGAGTAAGGGGGGGAGCTGCACAAAGCGTGTTTTTTACAGAATGTGCTGCGTGTGTTACACTCGACGAGTGGGGACAGCTGCCGTTTCAGGTACACGTGGACCTGGGTATGGTTTTCTGACAGTCTGTGCGGTGTTTTTAAGCACACAAGGGCCGCGAATTCGCGCAGCGCTCGCACCGCCCGCTCCACACACGGCCGGGCCCTCACAGGCCCGCGCGTGCCCCCCCCCCCCCCCCCCCCCCCACGTGTCCTGCCGGCACGAGCCGCCCGCCCCCCGCCCTCAGCCGGCGCGCGCCGATTAGCATGACAAAAGGCCCCTCCCCCTTCCCCGCCGCCGGCCAATGGGAGCGCGGCAGCCGCCGCCAGCTGCCGGCGCCGCGGCCGCGCGGGCTATAAATAGGGGCGGGCGGCAGGCGGGCGGTGCAGAGCTGCTTGGTTCGGCGGGAGCTGCGGAGCTCGGCACAGCGCAGCGGAAGGCTCGGGGCCGGCTGGGAACGATCGGCGCCGCCGCGGCTTGTCTTCGTCTACCCGCTGCTATGACTCTGGAGGAGACCCACGGACAGGAGCCGGTGCCCGCGGGCAGCGACTGGTAGGTGGTGGCGGCGGCGGTTGGGCGGCCGTTGCGGCGGTTGGGCGGCGGTGGGGCGGCGGTGGGGCTTGTGGCGCCGCGCTGACTGACTGACTGACCGACCGTGCCCGTCTCCCCCCGCAGGATGCAGGGCGCCGGCAAGGCCCTCCACGAGCTGCTGGTGTCGGCGCAGCGCCGCGGCTGCCTCACGGCCGGCGTCTACGAGTCGGCCAAGCTGATGAATGTGTAAGTAGGGCGGCGGGGGACGAGCTGGGCCGGGCCGGGGGGGCCGCAGCGCGGTCCGCAGAGCCTAACGCCGCGCCTCGCCTCTTGCAGCGACCCCGACAACGTGGCTTTCTGCGTGCTGGCGGCCGACGAGGAGGATGAGGGGGATATCGCCCTGCAGATCCACTTCACCCTCATCCAGGCCTTCTGCTGCGAGAACGACATCGACATCGTGCGGGTCAACGACGTGGCCAAGCTGGCGGCTGTTGTGGGGGCCAGTGAGGAGGACGGGGAACCGCGGGATCTCCACTGCATCCTCATCACGGTGGGTATCTCTGGGTGGCATGGGGCTGGGGGGGCTCTCTGTGCTGCTGCTTGCAGCACAGCCTCTGCACGGGGCGGTCATGCTGGCTGCAGGTGGCTGGATCCTCTTCTGGGCAGAGAAAGGGGACTTGGCACTTGTGCCCGAGAGCCAATCTGCTGAGCAGTAGTAGGCTGCGTTTCTCGTAACTGTGGATTTCCTCTGCCCGCAAGGGTGACAGCTCTGCTTCCTGCTTTCCCCGTGCTGGGTCAGAAACTGTCTGAGAATGCCTCACTTACTAAGCTAATGCTTCTGTAAATAATGTCATGACTTCAGCTGGCAGGCAGTTCTGATGGTGTGCAATTTTTTTTTTTCTCTCTGACAGAACCCAAATGAGGATGGCTGGAAGGACCCAGCTCTAGAAAAGCTGAACTTGTTTTGTGAAGAAAGCCGGAATGTCAATGAGTGGGTGCCGACTATCACCCTGCCTGAGTGATGGTGACCCAGTGCACCGGGGAGGCTGAAACCTTTGTTGCATTCTCAACGTGGTGTTGGTTCACCGAAGTGTGCAACAAGCTGCTGATTCCATGGATTAGCCTGGTCAAGAGACTGGATTAAAGTCACTCAGACTGGCATGCAGTGGGCTCTTACAGAGGAGAAAGAGGAAAAGAACAGCTCACCCCACCAGTGAGCCTCAGTAGGCTGCAGCTGCGGCGGGGAGGCTGACATACCATGGAACTGAAACAAGTATTGCAAGTTTCCTGGTCAAGAAGAGCTGTTTCAGAAGACAGAAAGTTGGGGGAAGTGGGCCAAAACTTTACAGAAGGACTGGACAGAGTACTGTAACTAGAACTGTTGGCGCTGTCTATAAAACACGGAGAGAAGGAGGCTCCAGTATTTGATGGACTATTACAGACTTGTTACTAAGGGGGATATAGAGACTCTTAAAGCAGACAGACTTCAACAGGCCTCTGGGCCGCTCTGCAGAACTGGTTTAATAATGCAATAATTTTTATTGAAATATTTGCTGCTATTGAAGCTTTCTTAATAAATTTTTGACAATTTCTGGGAGTGTCTTGCTTACTGGGTGGGGAAGCATGTCACTGAAATACCACTCATGTTTTGCTCATGGGCTGTAGTCAAAGGTGTATACCACAGCAGTGGGGCCATTGCTCAAACACTTTCTCTCCTGGGCCAGCTGAATGAAGAGCCATGCTTTCCAAATTGATAATGCAACCTTTCACCCTCTGCAACAGCTGCTTATCGCAACAGCTTGCAAGAATAAGGAGCTGCATGCTTAATGAGCTCACTTATTGTAATAGGTGGTCTTTGTAGTCTAGTGAAGGAACACAATACACGTTAGGAACATGGATTTTCTGGAATACAGACCTCCAGTAAATGGCATCATTACTTGCTAAATATGACTTATTCAGAGCTGGGGTGTTGCCACTTGACAAAAGCAGTTTAAACATGATGGGAGCTTGCAGGACTCCTTAGATGTCAAATATATCTTGCACTTGCTTTGACTAGAGTGACATAGTTAGACTGAAAACTACCTAATAGAGAATAAACATCACATCTGCCACAAGCTGCCCTCTGATTGCCATATGCTCCAACAATAGAAGCTGTCACTCCAGAAGGCAATTTTGTGAAACTTAATTGCATGACAACTCCAAATTAAGTCCAAAACAATTTAAGGATGGGGTGGCCTTTTTCAGAGATCTTGTCATGAAAAATATGGGGGGGACTGATTTTTCTCCAAGGGGAAAAAAAATATATTATCCCATTTCTGTGCACAGCCTAAATCAGTGCCCCAGTGTCTGACATTAAAATGGCATGGTACTGATCCCTTCTCCTGAGAGCAAGAATGCTAAACTATTCACTTCCTCTGCAGGCACTAAAAATACTCAGTTATTAGAACTGCATTTCCTCTGGCCGGGCTTGCAGAGATTGACAGTAGCACTTGCTGAAAAGTGGTAATTTCTACCGGGTGTATGTGAACAGTTGCAGTTTCTGGTAAGCTGCATGCTCTTGGTTTCATTGTTCCTGATAGGGGAAGTTCAAATTCAATTCCAGCATTCCCGGAATATGCCCTGTGGTATACCAGGTATTTAATGCTGCCCAGCCTTTGTTACTGTGTCATGAGAGACTGCATGAAGCAACAGAATCAGGAGCTCAGGCTGAAGCTGAAACTCTGCAGCACTCAGACCTGCAACTGTTTCTTGTAGAGCTTAGGGCTCAGGTGGCCTGGTTTTCCACTGGCCCTCATCAATTGGTGCCCCTCTGCTCCTGCATTTTGAGAAAAATCACACCCAGGAGCTAAGAGGGTAAATGGTTCCTGCAACTGTGATGGGCACTAACAGAAACTGCTTTTAAAGCAATTGCTTCAATACAGAGAAAATATCAGGTCCAGATACTTTATTTCTTATGTTTTGATCGTTTATTTTGTATTTATTATTATTATTATTATTATTATTTTCCCTGAGCAAAAGCAAAGTTTCTTCATTTCCAGTGGTTTTACGGCTAAGAAACATATTTTTATTCTCTCTTTGGGGACTAATCAGTTCTCAGAGCCAGGAACAGATTAACATGAACTGTCCTGAAATCAACTTTTCTGTAAAGTAAAGGCAGCACTTCAAAGACTGGGGTAGTGTAAACAAAAGCTAGAGTAGATAAGATTGAAGGAAGTTCTCAAGCACATATAATTATACCAGGGAAAAAGTGTGGCCAACTTGTATGAGGCTATAGGCACAGATAGCTGTTCCTGGTAGGAAGCTTAACTGTTCATCTTTTATGGAAGAAACACATTACACGGCAAACAAAGAAATTAATGAAGCAACACCAAAGTACCATTGTGAGGGTGTTGCCTCTAGTGCAGCAGAGGATGGATGGTTGACCTTTGCCTCTCCAATAGTTCTCTGAAGCTGCGAACTCTGCCTCATGTGTGGCACAAAGTCTTTCTTATTACAGTGACCCTCCTGAAATCCCTCCTGGCTCAGCGCAGATACAGAGCAGCAGGAACAGCATGAAGCCCAGGTTAGCCTGGAAATGATATTAATACAGCATTACAACCAAAAGCAGCTGTGACTTGCAAGTTATGTACTGCTGCAAATATCTCTAACGATCAACGCTACTTAATGTAGCAAAAATTCAGCAGCTGGCATCAAGCAAGCTTCATCTTTATGTGCTCAGATATATAACTGTGCAATGGGCAGCTACACAGTTGTTGGAGACAGACAGAGTGGATTGGGAACTGCACTTCTGGGACTAAACTCTTTTTATTTATATGTATATATATTTAACACAGTAATTTATGAAGTTTCGTTTAAAATTTCTTGAGCAATGCATCTAGTTTCTCTGCCTGGGTATCTGTTTCACCATCAAACAGCACTGACTGACAGGAATTTCCCCTCGCATGCTCTCTGTTTCCTTCTCTTAATTCTGTTTTCTTCCTGTTACACTTAAGTGCATCACTCTGCTCTTCTCTCTCTTGCGGTTACGGTGGGGATCTTCTCTTCAGATGCCCAGTTATTTCCTGTATGCTATATTGAGTTAGCTGCCTTATCACCTTATCACCTTATCACAGTTTGTACAAACAACACTTTCTCTTTGCTGTTGAGTAGAAAATACAAAAATGCAGCTAGTAAAAAGTGTACTAGAAAGAGGCAGGCAAACTGCTGCAGGGAATATTGTTTGCATAAAATCTGTGCAAGTAGTAGAAAAATAAGTGTTTTCAGCATGGGATGCTCGGGTAAGGAGAGGCGACATGCCCTGCTGCAGGCCCGGAGTTCTGCAGGCTGGTGGAGTTTTAGTTGTAAGGGGAAGCTGTTATAATTAACATACGTTCTGCAAGGAGCTAGTCCTTGCAAGGGCTCTAATGACAGAAACGTGCCACAGCACCACTGTCAGGCATGTAAAGGAGACTGGTTCATGTCAACACATCTTTTAGCTCCAGCTCTCGGATCCCCTGTCATTGGCAGGAAAGAGCAGTGTGTGCCCAGGTTATGCCATGTCAAGCACAGAGAAAATATTTGACTAGTGGAAGCAAACACCACCACGCGTGTGGTCAGGAGAGACGTGCAGGGAAGGATGTGTGAATATTGTATCCCTTGTAGGGGCACACGTGGCGGTCAGCTGTGCTCATGACTGCGCATCCACAAGAACTCAGTTTGTCATGAGGCAGCCCTGGCAAAACCTATGTTCAGGGGAGAGGGAGCCGCAGAGAGTACGCCAAGCCACAGTGATGCTTTCCACAGGCTTTTGTGAAAACAGCTTTTGATTCCTGCTCATTTCTTATCCATTTCATCATGGCAGGTGTGATTTTCTCACTTTGTGAAGTCTGGACATGCAGACATTGGAAAAGCTGAGTTCGTTCTTTATGTGTAATTATTTCATGCTAAATGAGTGAATGTGCTGGTTATTCCTCATTGTCCTGCCGTAAGGTGTCCTTTTGCAAACACAATGTGCAAAATATTGGAGTGCGCACAACATATTTATTTGAATGTATTGATAACTTTAATAGCATAATCAGGTCTTAGGCTTGTTACAGTGATTATAAGATCTCCAATATCCCACTGCACTGGCAACTGATTATTTTGTCCTGCTTATTTTATGATCTTTTTTTTTGTGTGTAGAGTGTAAAAAATTATTATTATTTTTTTCTCTGTGTCCAGTCCTTTTTGTAGACCTCATTTTATTTTTAAATCATAGCTTTGAACTTTAAGAGTGAGCATACAGTGCTGATTCAACACAATTTGTACACTGTTTTTTGTTTGTTTTTGAGAGCTATAGAGGAAAAGCAAGAGGTTTACTGAGATTTAATGTTTCCTGCATGCAATAGATGTTGAGGATAAACAAACAAACAAGCAAACAAACAAAAAAAGACCAAACAAACAAACAAAAAAAACATATTTTTTTTCCAAGAAGAGCTGGTCTGACTCCCTGCAGGAAGACCCATGTTATAATCTATTGCAGAATGTTGTGATAATATTCAACAAAGAAAGCCCAAGATGAATTCCGATACCAGAAGAACTTTTTACTGCCCTGCCACACTGTGAAGGTAAGGTTTGATTCCTACTCTGTGTTTTGGAGTGTCCAGGCTGTAGTGACCCTATACTTCACAGGTGACCGCCTTCTTGCTGAAGTCAATAGGAAGCAATGGTGCTTAGCAATTTCTACTCAAATTCATAAACAAGTAATTAAGGCTGAAAAATTCAGATTTGGCCTCCCAAAGGATACCACCTAAACAAGATACCTACTAGGCACATTCTGATGCCTACATCCTCAGCTAGGGGCCCACAGCTAAAGCCCTACAACTAACCCGGTAATTCAGATGTAGGGCCATAGACTCACACATCAGTCTTTGGGCTTTATTCTTCAGCTAGACCATGTGTGCTGTAAGCATGACAGCATTAGCACTTTGCTTTAGGCTGGAAGAGTAACTGAAATCAATCTGTGGGCCATTGACATTGGGCTTGCTTTGGTTCACATGGCAAAACAGACTTGGAGCGTGCAAACAGGATATATTTCAGAAGAAATCAAGCCAGATGATGTAGTCCAGGGGACCACCTAAAGCTTTTCAGCTGCTGTTGAGCATTCAGTTCCTAGGGCCACACTTGAAATACATACAGCACAATTATTTGCTGATTAAGAATAAATCGGCAGGTCTTGGCAATAAAAGAAGAGAAAAACGTTGGCCTACTTTTCACAGAAGAAGAGATTTCAGTGTAATATACATACCAATTTGTTTCAAACAATTGCATACTCTTGAATTAACAGGGTTAAAAATCTGCTTTGGCAGCAGCTTGCCAAACATAATTGTTTCTGAGGCAAGAACAATGAATGGGACTACTTCTAGAAGTGGTTGCCAGTCCTTTTTTTTTTTTTTTTATTTTTTTTTATTTTTTATTTTTTATTTAATAGACCAGCACTGCCGAACTGGCAGCGCTGGGACAGCTTTGCCTGGCACATTGCCTTTGCACCTGAGAGGCAGGTGTCCCCTCGGGCCATGCCTGGCCATCCTCCCCCTCCACTCCGTGGGGGCAGCTGGGACCAACCCGTGGGTCCCATGCCAGCCAAAGCAGGGGCCGTCCCTGCGGTGCAACCTGTCCCCTGCAGCTGCTGCTCATCACGCAGCTGGATTGTCTTTGTAGATGTAAGTATGCAGATACGTGCAGATGATTTCCAGATGACATAAGGATGAGTAGGATTATATTGTATAGAAAATATTACAGCAAGATCTGAATCACTGGGCTGAATTGTTACAATTTCACAAATCATCTTTTTAATATAGATAAGAATGAGGTGATATGTCGTTTTGCATGGCAGGAGATGATAGCTACCAAATGGGAGACAATGCAATCTTCAGTGCCAATGCCCCTAGTAGCTCTTTCTGTTGTATAACTTTTCTGTGCTTCAGATGTGCCTGTGCTAAAAGGAAACTCCTTGTTGCAAGCTGTTTTGCTGCATTTAAGAGTTAATGCATTGGAAACAAACGAGCAAACAAAAACCAAAACAAAACAAGCATGCTGTCATTATGGGTGTTTTCATGCTGCAGAAGGCATGTTAATGGAAAATGAACAATGAATGCATGCTAGTTGGGTGTAGTTAAAAATAGGAAGATGGCAAAGCTTTACACACTTTATAGTGGGTTGGCTGTACCCTTCATTAATATAGATGTTCTCTGTCTTCCACGCTGCGTTGTTTCTGTAGTGCTACAGAAAGCCATTCAAACAAAACGTTGAAGAAGAAGCCAGTGGCAGGCAGTGTATGGCTTGCACCAAGCAGTTGTGTTCCTGGGATGCTTCCCAACCCGGAGTGCTGCAGAGAGACGACAGATGGGCTGTACCCAGCCTGTGCTGCCTCCACCAAGTGCTGCTCACCCCTGCAGATGCTGTACTTAATTTCTTATGCCCCAAACCAGGTGCCTGACTGTGCTTCTGGGCCATGAGCAACAGGAGCATGCTGTCTGTCCATTAAATGTGACAATAAAAATTTTTTGCAAGTCTCTCAAAACACCTGGATAACAAGTATAAGCTAAATCAAAGGCAGATGGCATGTCTTTGTGGAAAGAAGCATCTTCCAATCCAGAATCTGGTGTCTTGATTTAAATACATCTTTAAAAGTGCTACTGTTTTCTTGTTTTTAATAATTCCGGCCTGTTTCCAGAAGACAGAATGCATGCACCTACATGCAACATACATATCCTCACATAGCATACAAGAGCGTCACACCCATGAACATCCACAATGGATGATTGCACACATACACAGGAAGGAGATGCAGAATGGTTCAAATCTTACACATAAATGTAATTGCATTTTATCACTGTGTGTTCTGCTCCGTCTTTCATCATAACATAAATTGCCCTTGGACAGCTGCTGCACAATGGAATTCCTTGGCTTAGCATTTTCTACAAGCTAGTATTTTTTACAGAAAAACAAAACCAAAACCAAAACCTTGATATTGTGTTATGAAGGTCTGGCTGCATTGCACATTTCCCCTTGGGCAGGTCACTTCATGGCAAAATGACCGTAACTCTTGGAAAACCATGCAATAGGTTGCTGAACTCACCCCTACCTCTTCCGTGGGGTCTGGACTGCATTTTCAAAGAGATATTTATCTCATGCTACCCTTCTCAATAACTGCTAATTCATTGATGTCTAGGGCTCATGGCTTTTCATCTGAGGTGGTAGCTGATGAGGTAGCAGAGAATTAATTCAATCAGGAAGGGAGTGAGAGTTGTGTAAGAGCTTGCCTTGCAGCTGCAGACAACACAGCATGGTGCTTCTTAAAAGCTGTGGTATAAGACAGTTTTGACATCCTAATTATTCCATATCTGAACAATCAGAAATACATGCAGCTTTGTGCCTGGTTTGCCAGAGGAGCTAAATGGTGCTTTACCTCACCCAGCCATGGAAGCAGCAGAGGAAGCAAAAATTACCTCTTGAGGAAGCAAAGCCAGAGAGTTGTGGCAGAGTGGAAGGAGTCAGGCATGGAAATGGTCATCTGGTTTTGCTGGCAGGAGAAGGTGTCCTACTCCCACAATTGCAACACTGAGCCCCTTATTTAAAAGGAGATCCATACTGGATTTTTGAACTGGCTGAATGATGGCTGCCCAAACCTGTCTTAGGACCTGAAAACCCTCTTTGGAGAAAGGGTTTCCAAATGCTTCAGCCATGAAAACAGCACCAGGAAGCATGCACAATCAGCTGTAAGATACATGTCCAGAGGAAACCAGGCCCCAGAGCTCACAGACACTGTAGCAGCCCCACTGCAGCAGGTGAGCTCAAGGTGACTGCCCGCGTGGAGCTGAGCCTGACACCGTGCTTTGTTGACAAGGTAAACATTTGGCTGGCCTCGTTGTACCTTCACCTGCATTACTAATAACTCACTGCAGCGTGTCTTTTGGAGCAAATTGCAGAGTATTAATTATGATAATAATCCCATGCAGGCCAGGTCCAGGAGGACCCTGCGGAGAAGGTGCTGGAACCAGCTCTGCTCCCAGGAGTGCTGACGTTACCACCCAAGCCTCAGCTGGTTAGGGGCATTTTGCAAGAACTGGTTCCCCACCTTCCAAACCTGCATTTCTCCCCCTGAGGCCCACATCCTGTATTGCTGCTTCTGCAGTGCCCTCAGATGCTGCTTCCCTGTGCAGGGCCAGGATGGGCTGGGCTCTCCGGGCGCCTCTGTATGTGGTATGGTGACCCTCTCTAGGTCTCTGCAGGGAGGGAGCCAGTGCCTGCTTGCAAAAAAAAAAAGCAGAACAAGGCTGCAAATATGTCACCAACTGTTGCTGCAGGGGTAGCTGCAGGGGTATTCCTGCCCCCAGGATTGCATGATCCTGCTCTCCTGCCCCGGAGAAGGGCTCTCCTCCCTGCCTCACCAAGCTCCCACTGCCCAGCTGGTGTGCCTAATCGTAACTGACCACCTACCTGCTGAAAGCAGAATGTGGATGGATAACCAACAACTGCCTGAAGCCCTAGGGAAAACCAGCAGGCCAGGGGAAAAATAGAAGAAGCTGCATTTATTTTATTTTATTTTATTTTATTTTATTTTATTTTATTTTATTTTATTTTATTTTATTTTATTTTATTTTATTTTATTTTATTTATTTATTTTTTGCCATAAGCTGAAGATGAAAAATTCTTTCTCTGGTAAGTGCAAAGAAAGCAGCCACCTGATCCAGCTTTTGCAGTAACATTTTAATCTGGCACGGGCATATTGTTTACTGAAATGAAAAACTGAATATAGCCTGCAATTGAGGTTACCAAATACACTTATACAAATGACGGGAAAGCTTTTCAGAGCAACGCACATCAGCTGGTAGGGCTGCTACTAGAAACTAAGGTTTCTTTGTTTCTTAGCAGCAGATGATTTCCTCTCCTAGGGCAATTATGTAGCCTAATTGCCTGTAATAATCATCCCTGTTAAAAGTGTGTTGATGCCAGCCCTTCTTGTTTTTGAGGAGTGTCTCCTTACAAACTTTCTGCTTCCAAGTACCAGAGATGGGCTTCACAATTCTGGAAAACACGGATCACATCTGACTACCTGAATCCCTTCATTTACACTGTTCTTGGTGCATGAGCTGCTACTAAAAAAAAAATAATAATAAATAAATTAAAAAACGAAAAGAAAAGATAATAATATTAAGTGTGACCTTTCCTTAAAAGATTCATTGCCTTTTCAATTTCTTACACTTTTTTAACCATCCTTTGCATTTATTCTTTCTCTAGGGTAACAGTTAGATACACCAGTGTTACACTCTGCTGTGCTGCATTGCAACAGTATTGAACAGTAAGTTGGAAATGTCACAAAAAAAGGCACAGGTTGTATTGTATGTTGTCAGGATGGATTAGTTAATATAATACATCTTTACTGCTACAGACTTTCATGGTTTCATTGAGACATTATATGTGTCTTCCTCCTAGTCCATTCTTGTAGTGATGCATAATAATTGAAAAACATATTTTGCAGCATTCACAGATGTGAACAGTAAGTAACATCCTTTTTTTTTTTTTCAGTGAAGTTCAGCAAAACATATAAGCATAGAAGATCAGAACAAAAGTCCATCCAGACTAGTATGTTGTTTCTTACAGCAGACAAGAGCAGGTGTCTAGAGAAGAGTAACAGAAAAGGGCAAACATCTAGGGATCCTTTCTGTATCTGATATTCCTAAGAAACTTGCAGCCCTGGGACTTTCTGTGTCTAAAACTGTGTCACCAATATATATTTTCCAGGTAGAGTGCTTAGAGACAAAAAAGCTTGAAATTCAGATGCTGGTAGTATCTACATGGCACGTGCACAAGCAGGTCAAAAAGGTCCCTGAAGAAGGTATGAACACCCAGAAACAGAAAAAGAGAGTTCCCAGTATAGGTGAAATGTATAAAAATGTCAAAGAAGGGCTTTATTCAGCTGGTCAGACAGTGGAAGTGAAATTCTGTGTGTGGGTCAGAAGAAGATAACTTAGGGTATGACTGAGCAGGACTAACAACTTAGGGTATGACTGAGCAGGACTAACTCCTTGTGAGCAGCTGTATACCATAACCAGGATGTGTATGTGTTCAAAAAAGAGGTGTAAATTCTTCACAATTTGGTAATTTGAACAAAAATAGGTGTTGGATCTTGAGGGGTCAGCTTTTCCTTCCACTCCTGGGAAAGTGCTCCCCTGTGCTCCTCTTTAGGTCTAATAGGATGATATGCCTAGCCAGCTGCTTTCCAGCATGGTCTGACTCCCTCAGTTGGGGGCTTGTTCTAATTTATGCTGGCTGAGCAGCCCCTCGGATGCAGACTTCACATTGCCAAAAAATCACATTATCATTGGTGGCCAACCAGGCTGGCTCTCGGCCTGCTTCACTGGGTGACAAGTCTCGACAAGGCTGCATCCAGACAAGGATCTGGACTATGGTAGTGACAGGAGAGAGGTCAGGAGAGGCTTTAAAGACAATGACTGTGTCCTGTTTCCTGAATTTTAGGCTGCATCTGTCCAGCTGAGGAAAGATGTGGGAGGGCAGCCATCACTCTATGCCTGAAATTTGGAGTTACTTGTAGCAAAGTACCATCTCCATTGGTTCTCAAGTGATGCTGCCAATTGCAAGTATTTTTCTAAGGCAGTACTATTTTATCCAGGCCAAGTGCTGGCAGGGAAGCAGGGAGTCCTGTGTATCCATGAGTCCCATGATGGGAACCAAACAGCTACCAGAAGCTGACCAGACCTGAAGGATTTCTTCTTCCCACCTAAATCATGCAAGAGAGGCAAGGTTATTTTGGGCCCTATCACTTTACATGCATGGGAACACCAGTCATATTAGTCATCGTTATGTGGCTTGAAGAGAGCCGTAGATGAAACTGAACAAGAGTTAACTCTGTATTAATTTTTTCTGTGAGGAGTTTAAGTTTATTGCAGTCACAAATTCTCCCAGATAGAAAGTCTTGCACTTTCTGCAGAAGGATTTCATTGCTTGACCATTATTTTTCAAGCAGAACAGATCTGGGTGTTGAAACCACAGATTTCTGCATCCCCCTGAGAGAAGCAGAAAACTGAGCATTGATGAGAAGAAACTTCTCTCTGCAAGTGGTGCTGCTAATTATCAGGAACATGCAATGACATTGGAGAAACATTAAATTTTGCAGAAGCTGAAGGTGCCCTAGGGCCTCAGTTTATGGAAATTTTTATATTGCAGGGTATAGTTACAGAGCAAAAAAATTAAAAGAAAAAGCAGCTATTGAAAGCAGGTTTGCAAGCTGTTGCTCTTATGTAATTTCCAGAGAAAGTGTGCCACTGCTGAAAAAGGAGTGATGCTGTACTCAGCCTCAATAGGAAGCTGTAAATGCTGGGCTCAACTGTCTTGGTTTCATCTCTGTCCATTTCAATGGAATTAGAGGAGAGCTAAATTTGGCATTTTGCGACTGCCTTCCTGGGATGGCTGCACAGATGCCTTGGAGTCCTGAGAGGTTTATCTCATCCCTGACTTTCCCTGCTATTTGTATGATAATCGGAACTACAACCTCCACACTGCTTTATGAGCATCATGCCTGCACAACCAATGCCACTGAAGGGTCTGAAGCACTTGGCATATACTGAAGTGTTTATATATGCACATATTTATTCATATAAATGAATACCTTTTGCAAGGTGTATGCACGGTGTAGCCAGGACACCCTGGTTGTTGGGTAGGAGCAGAACAAAACTTACAGGGTGTTACTTTATGGTTTGGCTGTCTTTGTCTTTGCCTAGCTGCTGCTCCTCCTGGAAACTGCCTCTGTGTTTACTTTTGCTGTGTACTTCTAATTACAGACAACACCTAGCTCTTAGTAGTGAGATATTAGACTCCCCTATGGAAACATTTAGTGCAGCTCACTTCAGAAACAAAACAAAACAAAACTCCATCCTTAGCATCTGCCAATTTTTGTACAAAAAGTGTGAAATAGAAAGCAGGGAAGCAGGTTTCTTATTCTGCAGCTGGATCTGCACAGAGCTCTTTGCAGGCAGGGGAATGTTGCTCTGCCACGATCTGTGGTCTGCCCTTTTCTACCTGAGTGAGGATGGCACTGTCTGCTCTTGTAAAGTTTTGAGCCTCTGTGGGGAACTGAAACCTAGCATGGCAGAAGCACTGGGCACGCTGCATTCCTGCACAGTTGCCTCAGCCACTGCCCTCTCTGTCTCCTCGGCAAGGATGATTAGCCAACAAGTGTATCTATCTTGTAAGCATGCAGGCTGTCGCTCCAGCTATGCACACTCACCCACACATGGAGTCAAGCAGGCTGGAGAAGACAAAGACATTTTTTGCTGGCATGAGAGTCATGAAGCCAAAATTAAAAAGGAAGCAGTGTAGAGACATAAAACTGAAATTCAGCCATTGTGTATGTTATTGCAATTCACAAATTTCTACAAAGATCTTGCAGGCTTTTTACTAAATGTGGTACCTGCAAGATTCCCTACTCTGAGTTTGGAAAGTTTTTTGTCTAGAAACATAAGGACCACTTACTCTTCACAAAAGAAAATCAAGACAGGCTTTCAATTGAAGCTTCAGTGTTTAATTTCCATGTTTTCAATCACTGCCAGTGCAGGAAAGAATATTTTTATTTTCCCCAATTTCTTATCACAACTCTCTTATGAGGCACACTCCAGGTGTCATTTTTTTAGAAGTACCTGAATTGCACTTGTGCCAGGTCCTTCACTGCCTTGAAGATCTACGTGGTGCTTATGCACATAGGTTGTTTAGACAGTGTTGGTCACTTTGACATTGGTCTCTGGATGTATGCAGGTAGAATCCCTAAAACTACAGATGGGTCTCTCTGGTTCCCATTCTAAGGCTTTGGTTGGACTCGTTCATGTTTTTGCATTTGGAGAAGAACCTCTGCTCTTCCCCAGGTTCTATGTTTGCCTTACGCTGAGCTTTCTGTCAATGCTGTAGCTTAAAAAGCTCTGCCATTTCAGGTGCAAAGCTAGGGGGAAATGTGTTGTGAAACTTCTCAGGGACATTCACCAGCAAGTGTCTGGATCTGCCCTTGCAGATGGGCAGCAGGGTGGCCTTTGTCAGACATCTGCCTGCCTCTCTGGAAAGCTGCTCAACTTTGCCAAGTGACCAGCTTTTCAAGTTAATTTCTCCGGATCTCCACGGGGCTGGAAAGGTGCCCAGTATGCTGGGCCTGGGAGGATTTTTCCTTGCCAGGGATGTGTCTGGTTTCCAGCACCGTAGCGGCAGGAAGGGGAAGGCAGGTGAGAGGGCAGACACCCAGCCTGCTCAGCCTCCTCCGGCAGCCTGGGGGACCTGATGCTGGGTGGTAGAAGGGTCTGCTGAAGAGGGAAACCTAGAGATTAGGGAAATTCAGGATGATTTCCACATTATAGACTGAATGACTACATATAGAGTCCTTCCTAGGCACCTGTCACTGGTAGCTACTGTAGGAAATTGAAACAAGTTATGTCTTGAGGTATGGGGGATAACCATATTTATTCCCTGGTGCATAGTCCCAATGCCATTCTCATTCCTGTGTACAACAACTGATCTGGGGGCTTAGTGAAGGGAAATAGCTCCAGAAATGCAGAGTGTAGGGTTTTTAATTCCCTTCAGAGAAGCAGATTGTTCATATTTATCCCAAAATCTGAAATAACAACTAGAGTTCATTTATTTTCACATTTCTGTGTTTTAGAGTAAGCTGAATCTTAGCATCATTTTCAGGCATGAGGAATAATATGTGTGTCAGTAAGATATGGGGACAAAATTAAATGAAATGTCACATCGGGACTGTATGTAGAACATCTATCCCACAATGAATGCATAGCTATGAATACCATGTGAAAATGCAATGGCTTTATGCATATGTGTGGCTCTTTGGGTCTTGGGATATGCTTTGTGTATTCAAGACCATGTAAGGATTCCTGGCAGTATGAGAGAGCATCAGCCTTCCATGTATTTCTTTTTTTCCTGGCAATGCTGTGCAATTGTGGCAGACGGAACCTCATGACGTTCAACAAGGCCAAGTGCAAGGCCTTGCATTTGGGCTGGGGCAGTCCCAAGCACAAACACATGCTGGGTGGAGAATGGATTGAGAGGAGCCCTGAGGAGAAGGCCCTGGGGATGCTGGTTGATGAGAAGTTCAAGACGACCTGGCAATATGTGCTTGCCACCCAGAAAGCCACCTGTATATCCTGTCTGCATCAAAAGCAGCATGGCCAGGAGGGTGAGGGAGGTTATTCCCCATGCTCTGCTCTTGTGAGACCCCACCTGGAGAACAGCATTCAGCTCTGGGGCCCCCAGCACAAGAAGGACATGGACATATTACAGGGAGTCCAGAGATTGCCACAGAGTTCAAAGGGCTGGAACACCTCTCTGAAGAGAGGCTGAGGGAGTTGGGGTTGTTCAGCCTGGAGAAGAGAAAGCTCCCGGGGGAGCGGCCTTCCAGTACCTAAAGGGGACCTACAGGAAAGCTGTGGAGGGACTCTTTGTCAGGGGGTGTGGTGACAGGAAAAAGGGCAGTGGTTTTAAACTAAAAGAAGGTAGGTTTAGATTATATATAAGAAAGAAATTATTTACTATGAGGGTGGTGAGGCACTGGAGAAGGTTGCCCAGAGAAGCTGTGGATGCCCCATTCCTGGAAGTGTTCAAGGCCAGGCTGGATGGGGCTTTGGGCAACCTGGTCTGGTGGGAGGTGTCCTTGCCCCTGGCAAGGTGGTTGGAGTTAGACGATTCTTAGATTAATTCTATGAAAACATGTAAAATATAGTAATAGTATGGTTGATGTACAAAAGAAATGCAAGCAACCTGATTATCATAGTAGAATTAAACTTTGCACATGCTTTCTGCACTTTGCAAAATAGTTCCCCTTTGGAAAAAATGTACTGAACTACCCCTAGGCATTCCTAAATTAACTGCCCAAATTCAGTCTGTCTCCTACCATAACTACTGTTTCTGCACCCACAGGAAGCACAAATTAGACTTGGAGCCTGATTCCTGAAGGCAAAGGTATTAACTTCAGCAGAAGAGGCAGGCAGGTCACTCCAAGAAGTAGGTCTCTCAGGTCTTGATCAACCTCTGCACAAGTTGGATTTAATCAGTAATGTCAAAATCATTTTAGGAAGCACAATTGTACTGGGGTGATGGTGTATTCAGGATGGTCCAGCACAAGACTGCAATATCCCTACTATATCTTTAGCATTTCTCGCTGATGCTGCAGATGTTTCTCGCAGAGACCAGGCCTGCGTGCAATTTGCAGCTCAAGGTGGGGGGGCTTGGTATGAGAGCAGGCTGCAAGGGGTGCCCAGGTCAGCACGCAGAGCCTGACTGCCTACGTGAGCTGCCGGGCTGTGAGGTGACCCTCCTTTCCTTAGGTGTCTTTCACTTTCCTTTTAAAACTGGGGCAAGCTGGAAAAGCTTGCACAGTTTATTATTATTTGTCCCTTGCCCAGAATCTGGACCTTGCGTTACTTATTAGCTGCATACAGAGGGATATTTTACCCACACAGAAAGGACTTTGTTCTCCAAAGGTTTTACAGGACCTGGCAAGGGGGCAACATCTTGGCAAGACTTAGTAAAATGTAGATAATTTTAATTCCAAAATTGTGTTTTCCTAAGGATATTTCTGTATTTTTTTTCCTATGAAGGACTGGATGTAGTGTGTTTCTCTAGTGCCTTGGAAGAGAGCTGGAGTGAATGACACTTGTAGCTGGCTTGCTGAAATGGAGTGGATGCTGCAACAGCTCCTGTGTGCGGGTTGACTTTGGCTTTCTGAGCACTCCCAACAAATCCCTGGGTCACCACAACCTTTTCTGTAGAAATTAAGTTTTGCAGGCCAAAACCACTGGCCATATTCTCTTCAGGCTAAGTTAAAGCCAAAGGCAGGGTGACCTTTTTTTACAGAACTGGCTGCTCAGTGGATGCTGCCTGCAGGTCAAGGTCTGGAGCTAATTGTATTTTTTTTTTTTTTTTTTTTTTTTTTTTTTTTTTTTTCCTATCTCTGGGTCTGAAGCCTTGCATCAGCTAAGCTGGAGACAGTGGAGACAGGATTTCAGAGCAAAAGTGTGCTTGCAGAGCTTGATACTTTTCAGTAGTTACATTCTGTGAAAGTAGAGAAAAGAATTGAAACTTTTGCTTTAAAGGAAAAAGCGGTGGGTTTTCAGTTATATTAAAGATGGGCTTCATTCAATATTCCATGTTAAGGAAGGAGGAATGAGGAAAATAACTTTTCCATGCTCTGTATTCTGACATGTGGAGGTACGTGAGATCTTCAGGTTACAAATTAGCTTTGGAAATACAAAGCTATCGTGTATAGGTAGAGATTTTTTTATTATTATTATTTACTCTTTTACTATGGGTTCACCTCAGAAAGAAAGTCAAATTTAGATCCAGATCACCTGTCACTTGCACTGCAGGTCTATAATATGTATAATATTTTAACATTTCACAGTAAGAATAAAAGGAAATCATGAGGGCACAGCCAACAAGAAAATAATTGCTAAAAAATGAAAGAGAATGAAACAAAGAGTGCAGCACTGGAGGAAATCAGCCAACAACAACAACAAAACAAAACAACCCCCCCAAAAAAACAAAACAAACAAGCAAACAAAAAAAAGAGTTCTGCTCTTGGGATGCTCTGCCTGGAAGGGAAGGAGTGGTTGAGCAGTTAATTTACATTTTACTAGGAAGAATGTCTTAAGGAAGACTTTAATTCTGTGTGTAGTGAAAATTTTCAGAGAATATGAAGTCAATTCATAAAACTGAAAACAAATATTTTCTAGGAAATGTTTACTAGTAAAAAATGTATACATAATAAAAGCACTAACAATGAAAGATAAAAACTTTGTGAACGTGCCAGAATTAGGTCCATAAATGCTCACTGAGGGGAAAAAACCACCAACGCCAGTCTAAGAAAAGCTTCTATAAAGTATTTCTTGTAAGTGATAAAAGCAACTGTAGTATGCAAAAATTCTTCACTTTGAACTTCAAATATTTTGGGGCAGGCCCACAGTTCCCACACCCTGCAGGGACATGAGAAGCCAACAGGATAAGTGCAGCTGCTCCAGCCTGCACCAGCCTGGTCCCAGTTCCCGCAGCTTGGACAGGGGGGTGGCACCCTCGTTGCACCAGATGTGGAGGAGTGGTCTTAATAGGGGAGGGCAGTGCTGCCTCTCAGGGTCTCAGCAGGCACCCTGGCAAAAATCAGAGTAAAATATTCCATTTGGGGTGAAATGACCCCATTGTAGGAGCTGGAGGCTGACTGTCTGAAGCTGCAGCTCTGCAGGAAAGGTGGTGAGGGTCCTGGTGGACTCCTGGTGGACTTCTCGCCATTTTGTCCAGCTTTTAAGCTTTGCCCTGTGATTCCTTTCTGTCCTGTGGGTGCTCTCAGACTGTGTTTACAGCTAGGCCTTGATCTTCAAGGGAGACTAAGCTTCTTGATGGCCACTTACAATGGACAGATGAGGCAACTGTCATATGTCCCATCCTCCTGTCCCCATCTCCTGGGACTGCCAGGACTTAATCCATCCTTTCACATCTAAGTTCCCAGCTGGCCTGTAAGGACAGATTTAAGGCCAGAGACACACAAATCCACCCCCAGTGTCCCTAAGTATGTTAAGGTGAGCCTGGTGACAGAAATAGCTGGCCAAGCATTTGAAAAATTATGTCAGGCAGACAGAAGGAGACGCTCTTCCTGCCCATTAGGCAGCATATGCCACTTTCATCCACTGCATAATTGGATAGTGCTTTTGGTGAGCACTCTGCAATGCCTCCTCTGCAGAGACCCCCCATACCTACTTCTGTCTGCTGCCAGGCGGTGGGGATCCATATGTGTGAAAGCCACTAAAAGCATCTGGAGAGCTAAAACTGTTTGTGCCCTGAGCATTCCTTCCTGATTAAGGACATCTTGGCCTCACATGAAATCCATATTCACTCAAAATGGTTTTGCTGAGAGCTTTCTACTCCCTGCCTCGCCATTGTTCCCTGATGCTGGCTCCTGCCAACGCTTGTCCTGCTCCAGGACCCATTTCAGTTGGCAGAGCTCCTGAAAAGGCAGACACAGAGCTTTGGCAGCTCCCTGACTCCACCTTTCTTTCTCTTTCCACTCTTGCACAAAGCAGAAAGGCATGCTTTACTTCTAAATGCTTATTACTTTTCACTGATGCTATCAGTCCCACACAGAACAGTACTGCACAGGGTCTTATACAGACAGGGTTTTCCTAACATGAGCTCAAGAAGCTGCTGCGTATATTGCCTTTTATGGGAAAACACCTTCATTCTTTATGGGAAATTGTCTTAACCATGGTGGTCTCTTGCAGCAGCCTTTCTTCTAGGGTTTATTCCCTTGGCTCACAGTAACCCTAAGGCTCAAGTGCAGTGATCTGCATTAATCTCTGCATTAATCTATAGATGTTTGGTGATAAAAGAGCTCAGACCATTTACTCTTTCAGCAGCAAGAAACAATGAGCTGTGACAGAGCTGGCCAAATCAGATTAGTTTTTTTTTTTTTTTTTTTTTTTTTTTTTTTTTTTTGTGGGTAAAGTCACAAAATGTGCATAAGTGTTTTGATACATTTAACAAAAATATCTGTAGTTCTCAAATATTATTCTGACTGACAGGTGACATGCAGTGCTCACTGTGAGGATGTGATTCCTTAGTCAGGTGCTGTGCTATTTCTATGTCTGTGTTACTCCTTAAAAATTAGTGATCATGCAGCTGCAGAACAAAGAAACCAGTGCATCTGAGGCGACTATTTACTACAATAGATAGTTAATGTAAACAGTCTGTGAACCAACCAAAGGCCTGGTCACATGGACACTTCACCAAATGCTTCTGAATTATTAAGATGTTGTAACAAGATTAGTCCAATTCATGAATGGGGTAAACAGCTAAACCTGCAACACCTATTACTGTGAGTAAAATACAGTCTGCCCAGTTCTGTGAAGAACAGATCTACAGGGCAGAACAAAAACTGAGCAAAATCACTGATACCGTGTTTTTTGTCTGTGACAGGTTCTGCATTTTGCTCACTGCTGCTCTGTGCCTATGAATGTATCTGCTGCTTGGTTTAGAGCACTCCATAGGAGTTCAAGCTGTTTTCGCACACAAACCCTCATTTCCTCATTTCCAAACATACCCTCAATTTTCTTATCATCAAAATGTCTTTCAGGTTTCTAGGGCAGTATGTCATGTTGGAAACTCTGGAGGTTTTCTTCCACTTCTGCAGCACTGCTTGGTGACTTTTCTCTATCCCTGCTCATACAGCTAGGAGAGAGAACAGGACATGCAGAAGTACAAGATGGTGGTGCTTGTGTGCTGGTTGGGATGTCAGCAGACCAATCTGTGTGCAACTCTGGCTTGTGTTTTCCAGGCCCTCCTTTGTACAGCTCGAGCCTGTGCAGCAGCACGAGGAGTTTTGTGATGCTGAGGCTATGAGGCTTACCAGAAAGCAACAAATCATGCATTAGAGAGAGATCTAGCTTTTTCAGATGATTTCTCAGATTCAGAGGTTCAAATTTTTCAGGACTCCTGCCATGGTGCGGGACTGGCTCTCCCACCCTGCTGCCCTGCCAGCACGGGCCTGTCTTTGGGCCAGAGGTGAAGAAGTGCGGGATGTGGAAAGCGATACTGAGGGGGCGGCTCGCTCCCCTTCCTGCTTCCTGCCGGCACTGTCTGCAGGACAGGCAGCAGCACGCTTCCTCCTGCCCCAGCACGTGGAGCAGCAGGGACGGGTCCAAGCGGCTGCATGCACAGGGCACTCTGCAGACAAAGACTGTGGTTATCCAACTGATCCCCATCCCCAGAGCAGGGAACAAAGCTGGATGGGCAGCTCAGCTATTTTTCCCGTCCCTCTGCTAGGGGTCTGGTGTTGGCTCCGCTTGGAGCACGTGTCCCCAGCACTCCCCATTGGGCTGGCTGCCGGCAGTGAGCAGCAAGCCACAGCAAGCCTTGTGGACAGCAGCCAGTTTCTCCTCCTTGGTGTTGTTATTTCAGCCCTGGCTGCTCCTACCAAGAAACCTTCCCTTCAGATGGGTGCCTGGGATGTGATGGACAATTGGTGCAGTGGTAAACCACATATTCAGGCTTGCACTCACTACTACCTATAGTGCTTTTGAGCCAGAGATACATAGTAAATGTTCTCCAGCCATTTTCAGCTTATATTACAAGTGTCGTGATGCAGACTTCTCTCCTTATCAAATCTGCTATCATGAATGTTACTATATCTCCTATCAGACTTGCTTTGTGTTTCATCTTGCTTTGTGATTTCCTTGGCCTGTGTTGTAAACAATACCTCCCAGAGCTTGTGTTTCAAAAACATTATAAAAAACATTAACCAAAGCCCAGAATGTAATCTGATATTTCCAATAGAGATACATTTGGTGCCTAGATTTCACGGTGATCATCTTACTTTGCAAACAGAAAGCAAAAGGGTATTTTGTGTGTGTGTGTTTTTGATTTTGCACCTCCTTAAAAACAAAAAAACAAACAAACAAAAACACACAAAAACCCACAACACCGAAATGTAACCAGGTGTGAGCTGCAGCTGGACTCATGGCTGTGAAATATTTCTCCATACCACACCGCTTTGAGTAGCTTCTGGGCAGAGCCTGAGGCTGGCCCACGTGATTGCTGGCCCCGAGGCTGTGGCAGCGGGGCTGGTGTCAGCCCCATAGGGAGGGCAGGGTGCCCCATGCCACCGATAAACCAGTGCCTGCCCAGGTACCAGCCACCCTGCAACCCATAGCGTCCCCAGGCTGGAAAGCTTGCAGAGCTCCAAGTCTTCTCATTTCTAATAATAACCCTACAGCAGGTTTTGGAAGGTAGCTGCAGAGGGCTTGTGTCAAGTGAGGACACAAACCAGGACAAACAAGACAGGAATAGAGCCCTCTTTGCAGAAGGTGCTGGTGCCCTGTGCAGCTGGAGCAGCCCCATGTGCCCCTGCACTGTGCCCCTTCCCCTTGTTCATGCTAGTTAGGACACCTCAGTTAGCCTGCACATGGGCTCTGGGCAGCCACTGGGGCTCAGATTCAGGGAAAAACCTGCCTTTCTCCAACCCACCTTCAGCCCCCCATGCTGTCTTTGTTCTGACTTAGAAATACTCTGGGTATCCTGTATTAATGCTCAATACTGTTCTTCCCAGCACAGGTAAGGGCAGGGCTTCTGCTTTGTGAAAGGGTTGGCATGGTGCCACTGAAGTAGCTCAGGGATGAGGAAAACTGGATGTTCACCAATAGACACCCTTATTTAGTCTCTTTAGAGCCTGTTTGCAATTGCAGTAGCTCTACTTGCTCAAGTAAGTCCGTATTTAAGTCCTTATTAATAAAATAAATCTATTAAGAGAGTGTATAAAGGAAAGCAACAAAGACTGTAAAATGTCTAGAGGGGTATGAAGAGCAGTTGAGGTCCCTTGGTTTGCTCAGCCCCGAGCAGAGCAGGCTGAGGGGAGGCCTCATGGCGGCCTGCAGCTCCCTCACGAGGGGAGCGGAGGGGCAGGCGCTGAGCTCTGCTCTCTGGGGACAGCAACAGGACCTGACGGAATGGCATGGAGCTGGGACAGGGGAGGGTCAGGCTGGGTTTAGAGAAAGGTTCTGCACCCAGAGGGTGGTCGGGCACTGGGACAGGCTCCTCAGGGAAGTGGTCACAGCACCGAGCTTGACAGAGCTCAAGAAGCATTTGCCCACTGCTCTCAGACATATGGTTTGGTTTTTGGGTGGTCCTTTGTTGAGCCAGGAGCTGGACTCAATGGTTGTGGTGGGCCCTTTCCAGCTCAGAGTGTTCTGTGATGCTGTGACTCTGTGATTCTACTGCAACTGAGCTGCCTTCTCAATTCGGATCTTATGCATATCCCAAGCATTAATTAGCACCTTCACCTGTAACCCACAGAGGATGACACATCTGACCTCTTTACAGCTCTGTCACCCCCATGAGAGGCTGGAGCATGCTCTGGAGGAGAGGTGAGGGCTGCATGCATTCATGAGGGGCCATGGAGCATCTGGTTTGCAGCTGGAGGGTGCTGCCAACCCTGTGTTGCTGGCACAGCCTTGGGTGTTGGTAAAAGAGATGAAAGCCCCTAGAAAGACCTTTGCCTTGAGGAGGTCTGGCAGGTGGTGTGTGCTCACTGCCTGGGAGCTAGTCCTGGGCATCTACAGAAACTTGCCTGCCAGCTGGTGCTGGAGCCTGTGCACCCTCCCAGCTTCACTTGCGGTGTCTTACAGGGGATTCACCACCCGGGCAAGTGCCATCAGGCACAATCCCCATCGCACTCGACTTGGAGATGTGCCCAGTGACTCCAGCAGGCACTGAGTCATGCCTGCAGTTACCTCCTCTTTCAAGTCACGCACCTGTGCTGCACGGGTGAGGGGTCCTGCCCTTGCCCAAAGCCTGCCCGAGGGAATACAGACCAGGAGCCTTCAGTGTCCATTTCAGAGGCCTAAGAAGACACTGAGACAGGAACCTGGCCTGCTACCAGAGTCAATGAGGAGGTGGTCAATTTCCCAGGCAGCCTCTCTGGCATTTTGGCTTTAGCAGGTTATGAAAGCAACTCCAGCAGTGTGCCCACGAGTCCCTATGTCGGGATCTAAACCTGGACCCTATGCTAAAGGTCAGGTAGGCCCATAGGGGATGAAGGCAATTTTAGAAGTCAAGCTTAGATAAAAGCAAAGTCAGGAATGTAGGGTTGTGGTAATAGGATAATAGGATGAGGGAGACAACGGATTTTTTTTTTTTTTTTTCATTATAGTGTGGATAATGAACACAACGAGTAAGTGGGATACTTCATAATTCACTATGGTGAATACATGGCTGCTCAACCTTTTGTTTTGCAGAAGCTTAACTGTTCAGTCCCTGGACCTGAGACTTTGCTGGTGGGAACCGTGGGCATCTCAGCTCCATGTATTCCATGGGAATATAAAGAAATGAACCACATACTTCAAGGGAGCATAATGGCAGCTCAATAGAGACTTAGTAAGCTTTATTAAATATGGTATTTGTAACGTTTATTTTCTACTGGAGAGTCTATTGGAGACTGACAGTTTTCAGGTGCATCTGAATACCTGATTTTTTGGTTTGACCATCAAACTGCCATGGAAATACAGGACTAACCTAAAATGAAATGACACTTTACTTTCTCAGAAACAAACAAACAAACAAACAAAACACTGGAAAATGTCTCTTCTAGATAAAAAAATAAAAATAAAAATCTGCCCCTAAATAAATGTATCATACTTATTTGGGAAATTTCTAATGACAGCACATAAATTAAAGACAAAAATCAGGCATTCACAAAATCAACATGGACTGAAAAATCCCATATTCCCTGTGAATAACATTTTTATTACAGTGTACTCTCCAGGAGGCTGCCTCTGCTTCTCCTGTTGAACCTGCATTTCTTCTGCATACAATTCTTACAGGCTGGCTCTGTTTGCCACACAGGACCTTAGTTACTAAGGTATCCAATGTTTTAGGATCACAACAAAGTGCTGCTTACAGATCAAGCCTCCCCACTTTGTGTACTTTTGGTTACCACCAACTTGATCCAGCGATTACTAGAAGAATTTAGGAAAATGCTGCATTGAAAGACTGACATTATTGCAACTAATTGCTGGCAGAAAATGCAGATCAACAGGTCAGTCCACAAGGCGAGGAAAGTGTTGAGTGAAGATTGATAAAAGTCTCATTAAATGAGCTCAGTCAGAATAGCAGACTGTCCATCAGCAGCTACATGCGATGAACCCACATTGCACCTTACCCCAGGCTGGTCTGCAGCAAGGTGTATTTACTGCTAGGCTTTGCTGCTGTTCATCTCTGACTGTATGACGAATGTCATCAGTTTCATCGTGTCTTCACGCATAGGGAAGTATTTGCAGGATTAGGACTTTAAACCCCAATCTCAGTACAGTACATGCCTACATCCGGCAAGCTGACAACCCCGTTGTGACTCCCGTTGTTCCAAGGGAGAGAAGCTAAATGAGTGCTTACTTATATGGAAGGTCAAAGCCTTTCTTTACCAAGTGCTTGAGGTAGGGCATGTGTCCTCTGTTTCATAAAGAGTGATAGAGATAGAAACTTTTGGGGTACAAAGCAATGCATTCTGGTTTTGACTGGGATAACTTTACTACGTTTTCTATCATGAGACCTGGCATAGTTTATAATATGGTATCTGCTACAAATCTCTGTAAGCTCTGAATGAATGTTTGGCTAATATGCTCCTCAAACAACTTAAATTCATCAGTTCTGCAAATGCCCCTTCCAGCCAAGCAGCCCACTGCCATGGCCCCAGGAGGCAAGGGGTGCTCTCCCTTGCTCATTGAGCAGTGTGGGCATCACTGGTAGCTGTTCCCCAGCCTCTGACACAGCTGGTGTTATCAGCTTCACTTTTCTGATACCAGCATCCCCATCCGGGTTTTCCAGTGTCCCTGATACTGCCACAGGTGCTGGGCCATGGAGCGTTTCCACTTACAGACAGATGAATGGGTGTCCATTGAATGGGGTTCGAATGGTCTGTCACTTCATTTTAACAATTGACTAAGATATTCTATTTTTTATTTTATTTATTTATTTATTTATTTATTTATTTATTTATTTTGTAAGCTAGTGAGATAATACAAGGCAACTTTCATTCATTTCCTCATCTCTAGCTTTTGTCTAAACTAGCAGGTCCTTCTTTCCTCTCGCATATCAATTATTAGAATCAACCAATGCCTTCTATTAGTAGACAGTCATTATCTAACACGTATGGAAATTAGGCTGACTCAAACTGAGATACAGAACAGAGCATACCCCATTTGATAAAGCTCACTATTATAAAAGGGGATTTCCCAAAATTTCTTTTATTGAGAATGAAATCCAAATGCACAAGCTCCCTGCTATCAGCACACTTCTGTGAACCAGCTTAAATATAGCCTAGCAATAACTGTAATTTTGTTCTGCAGTGACCACACTTGTAGAAGTCTGAAGTGAAGAGGTTTCAGCTGCACATATCTGACAGTCATTCAGATAAGGTACATTTATTAGCGGTGTTTACTTTCCTTCCTCTTGACACTATACTACTTGTTTCCTTGATTTTATCTTATAAAATGGAGGGCAGTAAAAGCCAGGTAACAAACTTGCTCAACTGTGGGGAAAAAAAATGCTGTGTATATTTTGTATGAAAATAATGCATCTTTCCAATTTTTCTCTTTTAATATCTAGTTTCACCTGAGATTCATTAATTACAAATAAAATAAAATAAAATAAAATAAAATAAAATAAAATAAAATAAAATAAAATAAAATATCTTTGTCAGTTATTTAACACTGCCAGGTTGTCTGGAACCAAGTTATGATCCCTTACGTGAATAAGCAGTGTTTATGACTGTAGTTGGGTTACATGTATCACATGCTGTACAAGTGCTGTATGATGTTTGTTAAACAACAACAACAACAGGAACAGACAAAACCTATATGAACTAGCAGTTTTTTTTCCTATGAAGAAAGGCTAAGAGAGCTGGGGCTTTTCAGCTTGAAGAAGAGAAGGCTCCAGGGAGATCTCATTGCAGCCTTTCAATACTTAAAGGGTGCTCATAAAAAAGATGGAGAGCAACTGTTTGCTTGGGCAGACAATGACAGGACAAGGGGGAATGGTTTTAAACTAAAAGAGGGGAGATTTATATTAGAGGTTAGGAAGAAATTATTCACTCAGAGGGTGGTGAGGCACTGGCACAAGTTGCCCAGACAGCTGTGGATGCCCCATCCTAGAAAGTGTTCAGGGCCAGGTGGCATGAAGCCCTGGGCAACCTGATCTGGTGGGAGGTGTCCCGGCCTATGGCAGGGAGGTTGGAACTGGACCTTTAAGGTCCCTTCCAAACCAAGCCATTCTGATTCTATGATACATCACACTTTTGACTTGAGCACTATTTGTACTGGTCTTCTTTCCCTACCCACATTTTTTAATTTGTGCAGCCTGCAGCTACCACACATCTGGTGTCTGAATAGGGATCATCCTTTTGTAGGTGGCATGTAGTTTGCAGATGAGGGGTAGAACTCAGTGTTCTTCATCTTTTTTGTTTGTTTGTTTGTTTTGTTTTACTATAACAATTTTTTTTTTTTTTTAATTATCTACTCAACAGAAGGTGATACATATATATGCTTGGAGAGACCAGTCTCTATGGCATGGGGAACATGAACTCTACTTCTATGAGAGTCCGTGAGCCCTGTAGAGGCCATGGCACTGAAAGAACCATGTTGCCCTTAGATTTGGTTTTGGGCAACTGCTCAGGCTCCCTAGAAATTATGGCAAACCAAAATCCTGGTGGAAGGATTGTCTTTTTCCAAAGCTGAAAATTTTCTGTATATTTGAGGGGAGCGATGTTATTTTTGGAAACAATGCCTACTTGATGAATTTCTTCTTCAATATTTCTAGCTATGTTACATAGCATTGCAGGAGGAATGTGAATTCCTTTGATCTGATGCTTTTACTGAATTAAACCTGGCAATATTGCAGAATCACAGAATGATAGGGGCTGGAAGGGACCTCCAGAGGTCACCTTGTCCAAGCCCCCTTCTCAAGCAGAGACATCTAGAGCAGGTGGCCCAGGACCACATCCAGGTGGCTTCTGATGATCTCCAAGAGGAGACACTCCACACAGTCTCTCTGTAATCTATACCAGTGATCTGTCATCCACGCAGTAAAGAAGTGTTTCACAATGTTTAGATGTAAACTCCTGTGTTCCCAATTGCAACCATTGCCTCTTGTCATGGTACTGGCCATTCTTGAGAAGTGCCTGCCTCTTTCCTTGTTGCACCCCCCTTCAGGTATTTATAGACAGTAATGAGATCCCCCCTGAGCTTCCTCTTCTCCAGGCTGAACAGTCCCAAACCCCTCAGCCTTTCCTCACAGGAGAGGTGCTCCCAGGACCTTCATCACCTTAGCAGCCCAGCATTAGAATCCCTCCAGTAGCTCCATGTCCCTCTTGTTCTGGGGAGCCCAGAACCAGACACAGCACTCCAGGTGTGGCCTCACCAGGGCTGAGCAGAGAGGCAGGATTATTTCTTTTGACCTGCAGGAAATAAGTTACCTAATCCATCCAGGAGCACCATTAACCTCCTTAGCAGAAAGGGAACATTGCTGACTCATGTTCAGCTTGGTGCTCACCTGGATCCCTTGTTTTTCTTCTGTGGAACTGCTGCTTTCCAGCTGGGTGACCCCCAGCACATACTGGTGCCTGGGGTTGTTCTTCTGTGGGTACAGCACTCCACACTTCTCCTTGTTGAACTTCATGAGATTCATGTCTGGCCTGCCTCTCTAGCCTGTCAAGGTCCCTCTGGATGGCTGAGTGGCCCTCTGGTGAGTCAGTCTTTTCCCCCAGTTTCATGTCATCCATTAATTTACTGAAGGTGCTCTCTACCCCACCATCCAGGTTGTTAAAGAAGGTGTTAAACAAGAGTGGACACAAGCTTCATGCAAGTTTCAAGCAAAGTGAAAGCATGTAAAAGCATTCGGAGGAGAAAGCAAAAGGTTGATGAAAAGGGGTCCCCACTGCTGCAGTGACTTTCCTGCAATGCCTTTTCTGCACAGGAACTAACAAAGCCCTACGGCACAGAAAATGTCAAGGCACTGGAGCCTGGTGCATCTTTTCTTGGTGTTGACTCCGAGTGAAAATACTTACAGGGTAACAAGACATGCTGCTGGCTAAGGTGGGTGCAATTTCAGTTTTCCCCACCTCATATGCAGATGTTG
Organism: Nettapus auritus; assembly: GCA_011076525.1. Taxonomy (NCBI): domain Eukaryota; kingdom Metazoa; phylum Chordata; class Aves; order Anseriformes; family Anatidae; genus Nettapus; species Nettapus auritus. The sequence goes on from CM021797.1 coordinate 46,678,233, forward strand.
GTAGGTGCAGTTCTTCCTCTAATCTGAACTTGTAACAACATTAATTATACTAAGGGCAAAACATGCCTTTTTATTCCCCAGCACGCATTATGTCACCTTCTCACATTTTCTATCTCTGACCACACAGATCAGCATTTCCAAGGGACCTGACACAGACTGCTGGTGCCTTTGCTGTGCATTGAAGGTGCATGATGACCTCTGAGAGGGAAAAAGCATGCTGTGTGAGTCAGGTCATGAGTCTGTGATGGAGCCTGGGATGTGGTGGGAGTCACCAGTAGCTAATGCTCTCCAGGTGGAAGATGGCCCTGGTGAGACACTGCCCTCTCATCTCTCCTTCCCCTTGTCTGCCTTCCTTGTATCAGGCTTACCTGACTTGGAAAACACCCCTCTCCTTCACACATGAATGCTGAGGCTGTGTGTGAAGGAGTCTTACCAAGCTCTGCTCTGCTGGCCTTGGGAAAAAGGGTGCTTTTTCCCTCATGTAACCATTCCTGTGGCCTCCCCAGCTGTTACCTGACTATTTTTGGAGGCAGTGTAGCATTTGTTATGTGTACAACTTATCCTTTGATAAGTCTGGTAAAGAGCAATGTGCCCACTTTGGCTGGGAGGAGTCTTCTCTTAGGGCATTTGTGGTTGTGGCTGTTGCTGAGGAGCAGGCCACTGCTGTAACTTACATGATGTACACTTCAGGGATGTTTTCAAGTGACAGGAAAGCAAGCCAGTTCACCTGTCCTCTGGGCAAGGAAAGCCTCAGTCATACTCACCTGAAGAACTATAAGAACATTTTCCACTAAAGGATTCTTATAGGTCATGAAAACCTTGTTGGTTAGAAAAATTGGATTGACTCCCCCTCCCAGCAGAGGAGAAGCAACACTGGTGGGCTTCTCTCAGCCTGTACCATCACTTACAGGGGAAAACCTGAGACCATATCAGGAGGTGAGGGTCTCCTTGATGCCTGATTTACTTTGAACGAGACTAACTGACAGGCTGTGGACTGTGACAATGGAGTACCCGGCTACCACAAGGAAGCGTCGCTGTTCCCGTGTGTCCTGGTGACCATGACAAGTGCTCTACTCACAACCACCCTGTGAGCAGGAGAGACAGCAATGGCACAGGCGTGTTTATAGGGGCTATTTGCACATGAGGAGAGGTACACACCAGCCCTGCAGTGAAGCAGTGAAATATGAATGCCATTGCCAACAGGAAACAGAGGAGAGCTGCCATGGGTGCTTTGAGGTGGGGGAAGCAGCTGGATGCAACAGGAGCACACACCTTAAGAAACACACATTCTCTGACCAAAGAAGGCCAGAGAAGAAAGAAGAAAAGGAAAAGGAATATCCTGTATTTGTTCATTACGTGGCATTATCGTCTTCCCATGTAGGAATGGAGAAGGATAAAATAACAAGCAGACTATGGAATAATGGGCCTCAAAGTGGTTTTAAACACCTCTGTGCTAGTTTACAGTGTAAGCAGCCAGCACAAAAAGTGGATGTCGTTTCTGCGAGCAGAGCTAATCCAAGCAAGAAAAGATCAGTGTTTACCCAAAAGCAGAGAGCGCAGGACTATGCAGGCTCACAGGACTAGGCAGGTTCACGTTCACAGGACACGTTTCCCAACGTCTCTGGAGTGGAGCTGGGGAGCAGCCTGACACCACGGCATGTCCCCGGGGACAGCATTTCCTCCCGCTGCAGTCTAACAAACAGCTGGTTCCCAGCTCAGGCACGGCGCTGCTGGCCTGCAGGGAAATGAGAAAGGCAATGCTGGCACCTCTCCTCCACCACATCTCCCTGTGCCCCATGGCTTTGGCCGGGGTGGCTTCTGCTCAGGGGATAAGTGCTGGGAAGCACTCAGCACACCTACAGCCCCATGGTGCTGCTCCTTGCCTGCCCACCCTCCTTTCCTGACAGGCCCATGGCCTCCCCCAAGCCGTACAGCAAATTTTTGGCTTGTCCTTGACCCCCGGGTGCAGGGGCACAAGCCAGCAGGTCACTCAAGAGCAATTGCTTAAAGATAGAAGTGCCCAGGCTCAGCAATGACGGGTCATGCTGGTTTCCACTCTCACATTTACTGGCATAAAGCAGAAACAAGCTTATGGGGGGAAACGTGTTACACCATCTAGGGAATCAGTGCCTACTCACATCACCTCCTTCCAGCTTATCTTCTTTTTGGCCAATAGATTTTTATTATAGGTGGGAGTGAGGGGAAGGGACTGAGGGAAAGGAAGGGATTATGACATGATATTTACTTGAAAGGACTGAAAAGGAAGAGAGGAAGAATCGGTGCCCATTTTGCTGAGGGGCTTTCTCCTGTGCAGTGCCTGAGAAAGACAGCTCTGGTGCCTTCTCCTCTTGCTTTTCTGCCTTGTGCCTGGCCCAGCCCTTCAGACTGACCCCGGAGTCAGCCCTTTGTGAAAGGTTATGCTCTTTATTTATTTTTCCCTGTCAGCAAAGCATAAAGGACAAGGCTTGCTTTTTTTTTTTTTTTTTTTTTTTTTTTTTTTTTTCCTTTCCCATTAGCTTCCTGCTCTCCCAGCATTGCATTCTGCACTGCTTCTGGCAGAACATTGTGTTACTGCTACAGCAGATCGAATGCAAACTCCCTGACATTGTTGATTATCGCTTAACCCGAGTGCTTTCAGCATACATGCAGGACCCTGAGAAATCATTTTTACACTTATGGGAGGTTTCGACCGATCTGGAAAAGGTTTGGAGCTGAATTTACGCTTTGGCATATAGAGAGTTGCACCATTCCCTTCTGCTCCTGTGCAGCCCTAAAAGGGCTCCTACTGCCTCCGTGCCAAAAAACGCTCCAGGCAAAAAGCTGTGGCCAGGGGAGGAGGGTGGTGTGCTGGGGGGGAGGCAGGAGGTGGGGTGGGGGGCGAAGCTAAGTTAGGACAGTATCCTGATAGCCAAAGCTTTCCGAGAGCAGCCCCTGATTCTGCGGTACAAAGTGTTTATAAATAAACTCCCAACAGCAACAGTGCTTGCAGAGGGAAAACAGCTTCCCACCTCCCACACTAATTGATGACTGGGACGGCATCTAGTTATGAAATTCAGCTGGGCTTTTGCTCCTCTAACGCTGTGCTGCCCTGTTTATGTACAAACTGTCCTGTGCTGTTGCTTTCTCTCTAGTGCAAAAGGGGTTTTGGGCAGCTGAGGGGAACGGCAGAAGGACTACTGTGAAAATTGCACAATTTGAACCGTGTTTTGTCCCTTTACTCGAGATCCCTGTGAAAACAGTGTCTGCTGATGATCACGAGAGGAAGAAAATAAATCTTGGTTTCTCTTTCTGCAGGCACCCAAGGAAGCTGGAATTTGTTCTGTAACGTGGTATCTGTAAAACAACCGTCTGCAACTGCAGCAGGGACTGGCCACAGAAGCTCTGCAGCTCAGGGTGCTGTGGTAATGGGGCTATAATTATTCACTTTCCAATAATTGTTTCCAGTGCTGAATTATCAGGCTCAAAATGCATTGCAAAAGCCAAAATTCAGCATACAAAGGACTGTCTCTGAGCATTTGTTTTCTGCTTTAAATCCTTCTCAGTTTAGCACCCTGGCATTGTGCAGTAGGTGCTGAATCCACTGCGTAAGTTATGTGACCAGCATGTGCTGGGGAGCTGTGGACGTAATCCCTCCACAGCTACCACAACACCCTGCTGCAGTTTCGCACTCTTAACTGTAAATCTGCCACTTTGCCCGCGGTGAAGGTCCAGTCATTTCCAAGTTACACTGCCTCTGTTTGCACGTGGTCCTTGTGCCCATTTTAGGCTTAATAAACATTGAACCTTCCCCTTTCCTCTGACTCTCCCCTCCCTGGGGAGAGCAGGTGGAAACAGGGACAGGGAGAGGAGCAGAACCAGTTTCAAAGAGCTCTGTGCAATTAAAGGTTGTTTATTGCTGAATACACTTACACAGCCCTTGTATTTACTGACTATAATAATAATAATAATAAAATACAATTTGTAATCTGACACTCAGTTTAGCCAGATCTTAAATAAATGTTGATAGCTGTTCAATTAACTTCCCAGAGCCCTACTGTCACAAACGTTTCTTCTGCACAAAATGTGTTTTGCAAAGAATCCTCAGTAGTTGCACTGCGATGTTCGGTGGCGTGCAGGTGCACATGTTGGTTGTATGGCTGCATGCATATGCATGTTTAAGGTCGTAGGACTATCTAAAGATTGCCTGCAGATATTTGCTCATGTTGCAAAAGTGTGCGTGCAGCTACCATTTCCTAATGCACATGCAGGAACATTTCTGAAAACATACAGATTTTGAAATCGTACAAATGTACATCTGCTATGTACAAATTGCAGCAGGATTATGGGCAGATGCCGTTCACAATTGAGGAGGAGTAAACGCATGGCACTGCCTTGATCCATGGGTTGAGATTCACAGACTGCCCTACAGAAAAGCCCAAGTACATACACGTCAGAAAATGTTTTGATTCCTAGAAATTGTCTAGATTGATATAAACAACTTTTCTTGAAAGTGGGTGGGCTATTCATTCTGGAAAAAGGGAGAGGGTACATGTGAGCTTTGCTCCAAGAACACAATAGGAGTACTGTGTGCCACAGGGTAGGAATATATCCTTTCCTTTTATCTCACTTAAGGGGCTGCAAAATAAGAACATGTCAACAACTGTCTGAGATGAGATTTTGCATAGGACGGTTGTATTTCTGAGTGTCAATTATTTTATGTTCTAATTACTACAGGCAGGAATGAAAGAGACTTCATCTTCCTTGCAAAGAGCCTCATGAAAAAGCACTTACAGGAGTGATGCTGATGTTGATCCTGCTGCCCTATTAGTGACCACAGTGGGTCAAGGTAACCTTTTTAACAAAACACATTTTAAAGCCATGTGCCGTGGCTGATCTCCTTCAGTGCAGTGACCTAGGACTGTGTTTTCAGAAGTGAACACCAAGTCCCATAAACAAGAGCACATGTGAAAGGTATGCCTTCATTTGCAGCCAGTTTTCCCAGAGTGAGAAGTGCAAAGCATTTATACAGACAATAATTAAGGCTACAAACAGGCATTTGTCTGCAGAAACACTTAATTTACACAGAGGGTCATGGCTACTTTTGCAGATGGGTCTCTATACAGTTTAATTTCCAAGTGTCAAACTGATAAAACTTGACAGCAGCCTTTCAGGGTGTGAGTACAGTGTGACCTCAAACGCTTCTGAGGTGCTGTGTAAGTTGTGTTGTGGGTGTCTGTGCACAAACACATGTGCATGTGGTCCTTGACCCCATCTGAGGTTTTCAAAGGGGAGCTGCAGAGCCGTGACATGTGGTTCCTCTCCTGCCTTGCCAGGACTTCTGCCCTTTGATCTCCATAACAGTGAAGAGCAGCGTACCTGTGCAGCTGCAGGATGGCACTCCTGGCAGCCAGCACCCTTGCTGGAGATCACTACCTAAAATTTGGCCAGCAGAAGAGTGGCACAGCCCTGTGGCCCACGCCTGTGCCGACTCCAAAGCCTGTGCTTTGACTTTGCCCTGCCTCCTGTGTTTGCTGGCATTTGGAATCTGCTGCAGGATCAGAGAGTAATGCTGCTGTCATCTGCCTTGTGAACTCGCCCGCAGTGAAGGACAGACCGGGAGCCCTGTACCGGGAACACAGCGTCAGAGCCGGACGGTTACTTTTTTGCTATTCTCCATATGCTGCAAGTTTCCACTGGCAATTGAAATGTTTGCCTTTTGGGCCTTCCAATCGCACTATTCAGGGAATTAATGTTGACATGAAATGATAAGATGGGGGAACTTGGGTACAAGGCTGCTACTAACTGGCCAGCTTATGGAGCCCACAGATCCTGGTGGTGATGGCTTGGCTCTCCCAGCCACTGCAGCAGCAAAATTTCTTGCGTCACAACAGAAAGGTGCAAAGACCTTCAGGAACCCATCTCAAAAGCACTCGAAACCAACCAAGTGGGTTGCTGCAAACATATAGTCAGATGTTCTCCTGTGAAAAGACCATGACAATTTCTGATTTATTATTTACTAAACTACCCAGACTTCAGGAGCAGGTTTAACTCCATTTGATAGCTACATCCTTCCATGCAGAAACTTGTCATTTTGTTCAGAAATAAAAACTGCAGTTCTCGTGTCTAGTGTGTCAGCTGTTTGCAGAGCAAGACTTCTAAGTGCTCTTGTGTTTTTTTTCCTCTTGATATTCTGACAAGCTTTGCAGATGGTAAGTAATGCATGTCAAGACTAGGGAGACAGGAGAACAGCACAGATACTGGTGGAGAGCAAACGCTTTGTAGATCCATGTAGCTGCAGCTGCCTGGAAGTGAACACTTTGTGATGGAAGAGAGAACAGGTCTGAGTTGGACCCACAAGAAAATTAAAATAAAAATAGTCAAGCAATGGCAAAAAAAATGAAAGGAGATGGATTAATTTCCACAGTAACTTCCAATGCATTTATGGTACAGAAAATAGAGTTGTGCCCTGAATAAATGTGAAATAGTAGATTGTGATGATTTTAGATAAGGTATGAAAGAAAAAAAAATATATGGAAAAAAATGAGGTAAGGTGAAAGAGAATGGGCTGTGAGCCCTGTGGTGCAGAGAAGGAAAAACTGAAGAAAGCCTAGGCAGCATCGAGTTGAACAGTGAGACCTTTCTCTGCTTGCTGCATTGCAGCTGTCACCTTTAATGACCCTGCTGCTCCCAAAGAGCACTCTGCAGAGCGAGTGGTCCAAAGAGTGCCTGGTGATGGTCTGCACAAAGTGACCTGATCACAGGGTGCTGGCTCCTTCTCCTTGTTTCCACCTCTGTATCTAAAAATACTCCCCATAGTTTCCTAAAGTGACTTTTTTTCCATGGAAGCAAAGGCAGTCACAGTTTGATCAGCAATTACATGCATGACCATGAACTGGAGGGAGCAGAGACCATAAAGACAAGGGGATGTCAGCCTGTTTCAGGCAGAGTGCCTGGTCTGGGTGTCTGCATTTGCAGTTGCTTGGGATGGTGCCAAGCTGCTCAGGCACGAGCCCGCTTTCAGGTCATTTCTCTTCCAAAGAGAATTGCACAAAAGCACCGTGAAGAAGTTTGAGAAACCCAACCATAAAATTACACCTGCTTGAAAAATATGACGGCTTCTGTCAGGATATTCACCAACATCTCCTGTCTGACCTTCTCGAGGGCATCTGGGGAGCAACTCCACCAGATGCGAGCAGGTTTCTCTGCGGATGCACCTCGCTGGGCACCTGCCCGCAGCCCCGGTGGCCGGAGCTGCTCATAACCTGACAGAGTGGAAACACCACCAAAACCTGGGGGATGAAAGGACCTTTTCACCAAATCTGTCCAGAAAAAAATAATACATATGTATATAAAAAATAAAACCTTTAAAAACCCGGCCAGGCACCGGCGCTCCGGCTCGCCCCTGGGTTGGCTGTGCCGTCGGAGGGAGCCCGTGCCGCCGGCGGCCGTGCCAGCGGAAGCTGTGCCACCGGATGAAGGCCGAGCCGTTCCTTGCCGTGCCTTGCCGTGCCGAGCCGTGCCGTGCCGAGCCGAGCCGCCGGAGGGTCGCGCCCCGCCAGCTGCCCGCCCGGCTCTGCCCGGCAACCCGCCCCGCTCCATCTGCCGCTCCCCGTCGCGCCGCGCCGGCTCCGGCACAAGCCAAGTCTCTTTCTCCTATTCACCCGCGCTCCCCTTTCAGCGTCCTATTGTTCTTCCCTAATGGCCTTACAATAGCCCTGCCTGTTGCCTTTGCAGCCGCGGTGAGGCCAGCCGGGGAAAGCCTTAATCTCTGCTTCAAATTAAAGGGACTCCTCTGAATTAATAATGCTGCCAGGAATGCGCTGGCTGATACAAGGGGATGTATAGCACTCTTCAGCCCTCGGCAGCTGTGATTAGCTGGGGCTTGAAGTGTCCTGTCACAATATTTCATTCTGCTCCCCCGCCGCCCCCTCCCCGTCGGCAGGGTTGCCACATGGCCCCTCTTGTGCTGCCTTTTCAAGCCCCGTGCCAATCATGCGGCAAAGATGCCCCAGATAGGGTGACAGATGGGGCTGGGGTAGTTTAAGGCGAGGATGGGGCCTGGGGGCACTCGCTGTTAGCTCAGTGGGACGCAGATGACCACAGGCAGGAGCAGGACACATAGCCTGGCTCTGAACCCCATGCCTGCGCCCCATGCCCATGGGATGCCGAAGGTTTTGGTGCTGGATGCACTTTGCTGTCTCCCACAACCTGAAGGGCTGGCCAAAAGCTGAAGGACAGGAATGTTTTTGTAGAATATAAAGATACACCTCAGCAGTTCGCTTGCCTGCAGCCTGCCCAGAGCCACCTTTCCGGGGGGCCACAATGTGGGTCTGGTGGGTTCAGTGCTTCTGCAGCTCTGTTGGAAAAACACATCCTTGGTGCAGGGTCAGGGGGCTCCCAGGCCAAGGCAATCATGGGAACCTTCCAGCAATGGAGATAAAGAAAGGCACTGCCAGCCTGACAGCTACCTTCCAGCCAGAGGACTTTTCTTTCCTCTAGCAGGACACTTGGTAATGTTCCCCTCTTTTCACCATACTGTAGGTCAGCTGGCCAGGGCATCTCTTGCTGAAAAGTCCCGTGCAAATACCAATATGAGAACAGAAAGAACATTGCAAAATCTACTGCAGGTAACTTAATCATGACACACTGTTGAGAAGGAGAACAGTCAGAAAATGGGAATATTTTAAACTGAACAATTTCAAACTCTGAGCCAGAGAAAGTCTAAAAGAGAAACCTTGCAGTGTCCCTTCCTGTGGTGGTGGCATTTAAGCTGGTGCTAACCCTGCACAAGGTCCCATGCTGCCCCTGGTGTAAAACCGAGCTCCTTCCCAGCCTGCCTGTCACTGCTCAGGACAGCACCCAGTGCCCTGTTGCCCTCCCTGTCCCAACCTTCTCTTTGCCAGTCACATGCATGGTAAATTTTCTTCTGTGAGCAATGTGAGAGGGACGGATCCTGTTGGCTGCCCTATTTTGTGTGTGTATCCAGCTGCTTGCTGTTAGAGTCCCACATGGGCCTCTAAGATGTCCCCTGCCTTTCCTGGGTACCTGGACTACTTCCATGGCTGCTACAGCTACCAGCCAGAGTAAAAACTCACCAGATGATAGTCCCTCCTGGTCCTTCTGCACGCTATTCCTCCTCCTCCATAAATCCCACAGAACTTTGTACCACAAACATGGGGTTACTGGCCCAATTTTGCAAATGGGGAAAAGGAAACGGTGAACGACCAGGTTTTGCAGGACATGCCAGGGGCATGTTTCCTAAACCCTTACGAAGTTTTATCCGTTTCCTTTGTATTTAATGCCTAACGCTTTTATTTTGGGACACCTGTTTTCCACTGCATATTGCTCCCTGCCTGTGCCTCTGGTGGCTGTGCACAGTAAGGATTGCATTCATGTTTGCCTAACTGAAAGCAAAACATATCCCTTTGTGATTTCTCTGAGCACCACAGCAAAACTCTGGCTGCACCCAAGTGACTAATGCTGACACTCTCCACCCAAAGCAAGTTACCATTTATTGAAGATCCTGGTTCATCACTCTGAGGCTTATTAGGATCCCTGAGGTGTCTCTCTCTGTGTGTGTAGATCTCTGTGATGTGGCCTCTCCTTTGTCAGTTAAATCCCTTGCTTTCTACAGATTCGCTAATCTTGAAAGCACTGACACGCTGCTGTGTCAGATCCGCTCACAGCCGAGGCACGTGGCCTCTGTCCAGCATGCAAATGCGTGGCCATGCTGTTGCCCTCTGGCCAGGCAGCCCGACACCCACGGTGCGCTCGGCAGGTGCTGAGCACGGGGCAGGTGTTCCACATGCCATATGGTCGGCTTGGTGTGGTGTTTCTCTTAAGTACTTCAAATTGCAGCCCAGGTGAGATAAAGCGAGTAAAAACACGTGTATGGAGCAAGCTGAGGAATATACACAAATATATAATGCAGAAGTTGTTGGTTATCGCAGAAAATGACTGGGAGCAGTGAAGTAAAGCCACGTTTATCCTCCTAGCTGCAGAAAGGTTATGGCAGTGACAGGTTCAGGAGGGAGGCTTGTTTGTTCCATTGCCTGGAGAGGAAACTATGCAATAGACCTCTGCAACAGATGAGACAGCCACTTTTTAAATGCTTAGTCTTTGGGAACAACTGCACGTAGAAATCAATCAAATTCTCATTTAATGGTTAGCCAGAAGGCTGATGAGAGGAATACATGCGTAATGGGGGGTACGGGTAGGGGTAGGGTGGAGGTGGGAGAAGAAAAAAATAAACTGCATGGGGAAAAGGAAATGAAACAGTTTTGAATGTATCAGTTTTTTATACATCCTCACCACAAGATGTGAGTTTGCAAAGCGAATTTCCTTAAGAAACGTCTCCTCTGTGTTCCAGCAGGGAGCAAAGAGGTGAGGTTTTTGCAATGTTATATGCACTATGGTACATGTGAAGAGGCATGCACATTTACATGACTAATTGGAGTCTGTAGCTACTGTGTTTGCAAACTCACTTGAGGCAACTGCACTGGCAAATGACTGAAGTGTTGTGCAATTTATCATTCGTGTGCACGCTTGCCATTGTTACAGGTACCAATTTGGCATGCAAACGTGCATGTGTTTGCACAGATGGAATTATGTCTTGCATTCTTCTGGCCCCAAACAACCACCTTTTTCTTCACCTTGATGTGAAATGATTGCACGTTAATGCTGCCTGATCGCCAACCCTGCCACAGGCACTCATGCTTTATCTTGGAGAGCAGGCTCCCCTCAGCACCCAGTGGAAGAGGTAAAACCATGATGTATACGTCTTTCCCCCTGCTGTGGGTTGTTTATGCTGCTCTCCCTCCAGGACAAACCTTTCAAGTGACTGGTGTGTAAAAGAGGGGCACGCGTGACCCACGCGCCGTGCTCCTGGAGGCCCGTCCCTTTCATACCCAGCAATTTTGCAGGGGATTGTTTTGGCAGTGAAGGTATAATGCAGCCATCCGGGGAGCCCTGCCCTTTGGAGCGTGCGTTTTGTTCTTAGATCAGCCAAAGTTCAAGCCAGTGCGTGCACGGCACAGCGGCGGGGGCTGTCAGGGTGGTGTTCCCGACACAATGCGGCATTTCAGAGCACGTGCTGCCAACTGTTGCCAAAGGCAGGGGGACGTGGATGTTGGCTCTCCCCAGCCCCGCTGGTGCTGCCTTCCCCGTCATGGGGCGCGGGCAGGCAGTGGGCCCCAGCTGACAGCTGTGCGCGGCGCGTATCGCCAACAGCTGCCTTCTCCTGGGGGGAAATTAAAAGATTAGGGGGATGTGGGCACGTGCTGGCTTCTGGGGATGGAGACAATGCTTGATTTAGGGTGGAACTTGTCTGCAGCGGCCGACAAAGGAGGTAGGCTGGAGCGAGGCAAGGGTCAGAGGGGCTCTTGCTCAGGGAGGGGGGGGGGGGGGGGGAAGACAAAGGCAGGGAGGAAGGAGAGGAGGAGGAGGAGTGAAAAGCGGCTGCAGAGGGGTTCTGAAAAGGCCACCGCGGTCCAGCAACAGCTGCTCCCGCACAAGAAATTTGAGACGGTCCTTTCACAAACACAACGGCTGGCAGAAGAATAGGGAGGCCACACTTCGCCAAAATGAATCGTTTGCGATTGAAAAGGGGGGACCGAGGGCTCCCAGCACTTTTAAAGGCTTGCACCTAGAGGTCTAAGAAATGATTAGTCAAAGTACATCGTGGAACAGGAGAAAAGTGTGCCACAGACCATAGGGGGAAGTAAATCCCTGCACTGCTATTAAAAGTTGATGCAACAGCTATTCTCCACAATAAGTGGCACAGAAGAAAGCCTCCACGTCTGTACGCATGCATGTATACATTTATCACAGCATTTTGCTGGGTTGCCGCAGCCAGGTTTGTTGGTGCAGTTGGAGCAGTTTGTTTGAAATTGTGTTGATTTGCACCTGCTGGAGAAATGACAAGACTGCTCACATCAGAAATCAGCGGAGCCGTATGGAGCCTGGTGATCTGCCCTCCTCTGAAACCACTGCCCCAGATACTGCTGGTGAAAATCCCCACCAGGGAGGGCTGTTCAAAGGCTTCTCAGTGCATCTGCCCCGGGGAAACAACACCCTCCAGGGTGCAGAGACAAGTTCATATAGGAAAGGCCTCTTGGAGCATCAGCCCTGCTCCTTCGCAAGGCCAGGTTGTAGACATTTAGCGTTAGAAATTAACACTAATAAATGACAAATAGCTATAAGGGAAGACATTTCCAGAATGTCCTAGCTACTCAGTCAAAATTGGCAGATACACATACCACCAGGTTTACTATCGCCCTCCTTTTCTGTGCTGCCTTTTGCTTGGATAGTGCCTGAATGAAATCTACTACAGTATATATAACAGTATATACAACTAAATAGTTATATATAACTATATATCTATATATATATTAGGACTGTGGTGCAGATATTTTTAGGCTAGGTCTCTGCATTGACACTGAAACTTTTTGCAACAGAGCCAGTGGGGTTTGCACAATTCAGTGGTGAAACTCTTACTTTGGTGGACTTCATGATGGACTGTGTTATGGTCAAAGAAGGGAGTAACTAAAGCAGATCAGGCTGCATGTGAGATGGTGGAATTTGAAGTATGTAGGCCCCAAACAGCAAAATGGTAGAAATATTAATGAATTTTTAGTGCTTTATACTTTCAAGAAGACTTTGCAAAAGGATAAGAACAGTAGGGAAAAAAAATAAAACAAAACCACCCCACAGCACAGACATGGCTGTCAATAGCCATTTAATCACCGACAAAACCTCAAATAACCCCAGTAATTTGTCTGAAGAAGTCTGTGGTGCCTTCAGCAGAAAAGGATGGCTGAGCTGGGGCAGGATCTCAGCTCATGACCACCCTTCAAGGGCTGGCTGCTGACAGGAGGGTTGTGCCATGCATAGAGGAAGGTTTTGGCTCCTCAAAGAGCCCAGCTTGCTTGAACAGTCATTTTCTGCCTTCTTTAGGGAGGTGGAGGTTGGGCGAGACAGAGGCAGACACGGGCTGGGTTTAGCTGGCTGGATCACACTCTTGTAAAATGCCTCTTTTACGGCGGATGTTGGGTTATCATCAACGTGATGTAGTGTGACACCTCCCAGGCAGTGTCTTTGTACTCACCAGTTAAATCAGCATTCCAGCCTTGTCTACAGAATGTAAAGAAAATACTGGCATATGAGCAATGGTCCTGTATATCACCTAAAAAATCCTGTGGATCCAGATGAAAGATATCTTTCTTTTTCATAGGGTTGTACTCGTCCTTTATTATTATGATTACTATTATTAAATAGAACCATTAGTTGTATTATTTAAGACAGTGTAGTTAGTTGTATTTTAGTTTTTTTTTTTTCTTTTTTTTTTTCTCGTTTTTCTGTGACACGATTCCATAGAGATCAACTCAATGAAAGCATGTGCATTTGTTTTCATTCAAATTGTGATTTTTTTTCTATATGATTTTGAAGTCATTTGAAGGTAAAAGGTTAGATTTGTGCTAAAATTTGAGAGAGACTGAATTCTACCTAATCATTGTGCTGTCATTCCCAGAAAACAAGGAATTTAGGATGATAAAACTGTATGTGTGTATGTCTGAAAAACAGAATACAGAGCATACAAAAAAATATGCTAAAGATGAAAAAAAACACAAACAAACAAAAAAACACAACACCAGTGTGCTTGGAACCACTGTTAAGGACTGATATTTTGATCCTGTTTGAACTAAAGATGCAAGAATTCCCTTTGATAATTATACAGCACTGTCTTCTCTTTGGTTAAACAAAAAACTACAGCTGGCGTGACACCATAGATGGTGGCAGAAACAATTTGATATAAAACAGGTGTAAAATGGTAATCTGGGCCGTAGTCATTGCAGTAAAATTTGAATCACTCTTGGGCATTCAACACAGGTGTCAAATTAATCTTTGATAGTTTGCCAAAATTGTAAGTATGTCAGATTGTTGTTACAGGTAATAAAAGGGCACACTACATAGTTTCAGATGGAAAAGAAAAGAAAAAGTAGTTAAAGAAGTTTCACTAGTTCAAGACATTACAAGGTTAATCTCTGTGGTGTTAACCTAAGAAAATATTGAGTTTACTTGTGGTGTCAGTGTCCTGCCAAGCCAGCACGGGCTGAGGCTGTTCTGTGCTCTCCCTGCTGTTTGTACAGCGTTCATGTGCCAGCCTGTTCAAAGTACAGGCTGGGAGCTTCTCAGAAACTCGAGGCTGTGACCAGTCTCCTGCAAAACATTCAAAAGAGCAAAAAGATGTGCACAAACCCTGCAAGGTGCAGAGAGGACTTACATACAGTGCCTTGTGAAAATTGTCTGGTTTAGCAGAGAATGTCAAAAAATGTCACCTAACAGCTTGTTTCTATCTGAAGTGGGACTACTGTCCCCCTAACAAATGTTCCTGGCATTTATGCTGGCTGTTTAGAGGGGGGAAAAGCAGTATAAAACTGTTTCTAAACAAGGGAAATAAGCGGAGATATCAGCTCACAAGGCGGCACTCTTCACTTCTCACTTACTGGGTGTTATGACACAATATCATTCATACTGCAAATTTGAAACTGTTCCTTTTGTACAATGTGGTGGGGCATGAAATACAAGTCCAAAGCCAAGACCTTTGGAACAATTTGTTTTTGAAACTGGAACGAGGGTGACTGCTGTGCTTCAGCATTATCTGTGTATAACAGGTCAAGTTGCACCCTCACTACTAGTAACCCATATTCAGCAGAGGAAGAATGTGAGAAGTGAAAAATGGAGATTAATTCATTAATGCTTTAGAATGACTGACTATTAATTCTCCTTGCCGAAGGAATAAGAGTGTCCATGATGAGAGTTTTCAGGTTTGGGATTGGAACCAAGACACACACCTTGCAGCTAGATTTTGTGGCTCATAGCCAGAACTGTGTTTAACTAAAGTCTTTTTGAAATACGATAGTCTTAATTTCCTATGTCCCTTCTCTGGTTTGCTCCCAGAACTGACCATCGTTCTGTAATGACCTGAAATGGATTCCCTGTCCTGATATCTTCAAATGTGCTGCTGAATCTGGACCTTAGCTTGTATTTTTCCATCTGTAGTGATGTTCGTGTGCTCCATTTAAGAAATCTGAGCCAAAAACTGCAATCACCACACAATTTCTTCTCCATACGCTAATATGTGAAAAAGGCAGGGAAGGCTTTGTTTAACATGAAGTTAATTGTTGAAGGGACTAGGTTTACTCATTACTAAATGACATTACTGCATTACTGCTACAAAAAGACAAAGTCCTGGTAATTAAGAGCAGGCAGTCCTTAACAATGCGCAGCAGAGACAGCAGCAATTCATCAGTGACATTTGCAAATTGTGGCACTGTGTGCTCCTTGCACAAAAGGCACAGCTGCCCACAGATAACATCAGTTCAGCAGCGATGGGGTCCCATGTGTTTTCTCTCTGCCTCTTGCTGTCTCGTTTGGGGAGCAGGTGAATATCAGCTGGCCCAATCTGCTCGACCTCTGGGGCTGGTCTTCTGGGAGGCGCAGCTTACCGGGCTGAGCAGCGATACACTTGTTTGCCTTGCTGAGCTGGGCATTCTTAGCCCGAAGGGTATTGCTTCTTACCTACATTTTAGCTTAAAGTGTCTGGAAAGATGAAGTACTCTCGCTTTTTCCTTGGTCTCAGTGGTCCAACACATTAGTCAAAAAAATAGAGTTGTTGCTCAGCTTCACTATTCTGAGACACTAGTGTAAAGAACCACAATTCACATTGCAGGCTGTCCTAACTCTAACCAACGGGTAAATGTTGCTCATGAAAATTACAGTGACTGCACTGTTATAGAGATTGTGCACAAGAGATTTCAGTTGCTACAGCTCAACCTCCAGCTGGTCACTAGTTGCAGAAATCCCCTGTGCAGATGATCCCTGAAATAAGGGGAAAAAAAAAGATAGTATGTCTGTCAACAAGGTGTGTTGGGAAAAAAAAAATGCATCTACATGCACAGATCTTTCAGATTATATCTGATTCAGATTATTCATGTTCTTAAATATGTGCAGCCCTGGCCAAGTGCTTGCTAGGGTTAGGGCCATAAGCACTATGTCCTTCAACTGTGGCTGTCACAGCAGTGAGAAGTACTTAATGCATGGTCTTCCCTGGATTTTGTATCTTTATAGATGCCATGTAAAGTGACAGAGTGCATCACTACGTGGGCTTCCACTGGCTCTGTGTGGGTAGTTATGCTGGCCACATCTGCAGAGACTGTTGCTTGTTACCCTTGTTCTCCCCAGCTTGAGGATAACATGGAGAGTCAGAAGGGAGGGCTATGGTAGGAATGCAAGCTGAAACATGTGTGTTGCTGGCAGTGAAAATTATTCTGTCCTCCAGCTGCACTTGTACATGTTTGAGACGGCAGGCAGTACAGCAGGGACTGTCCTCATGACAAAGGACCAGCAAATGCTCTGCGCAGTCCCTGCAGGACAGAGAGTCCCTGCTGTACTGCAGACCTAACCTGGTGCTGTGTTGTCCAGAATAGGCAACAAGAGTGCACAAGGGCAGGCAAGACTTTCTACCTGCAGTGTAATTACAGGTGAAAGGCCATGAGTGGTGAATGGCATCAGACTGGTGTCCCTTCTTTGGTGGGGAGGGAGCAGACAGTGAATGGAGATCCTGGAGCAGACAAACACTTTCCCCCCATGTTGAGCCCACCAGATACTGAGAAGCCACGTGTTACCCAACATTAAACGCTGCAGTGCATTTTAACTTTGGTGGGATTTACTCCAAATGTTGGGACGTCAGCTCTTGGTCTGGGGTCTGAGTGAACCAGCTGGTGGGAAGCAGAGGGCACCGAGTGAGGGCAGGCAGAGCCATGGGCTTCATCAGGGACTCCAGTTGTGCAGGATGATATCTTGTGTTCCTAACACCCCTCAGCTGCAATCCTTTCTCAGTGGCTCCAGGGAAACCCCAGTGACTCAGTTTCAGCAGAAACAGGCTAACAGGCTGGTGGAAGTGTGGTAAGCGTCATTTTACGTGTAGTATCTGCTTCAGCTTGCTACAGGTAGAACTACCCACCACAGCATGATCATGGATAGGGAAAAGAACTCAGAGAGAAAATGTGGTGAACAGCACTGAGTCTGTAGAAAACAAATGCCAGTTAACCACACACATGGTTACCGTGTGTGGAAGTGATAAATCATTCTGGGTTAGGTATGCATTGAGCTTTGTATGAGTTTCCCCACCAAAAAAAAATCCCAAACCCTGTTGCTATATGATCATGGAAAAAAAACCCCTGTATTTGATACCAAGGTCTGAAAAACTAAATGTTCTACTTTTGCATTATATAGCATAGATTTATATGTCTTTGAGCAATGTGGGAGTAATCTCTGGGCACTCTGCCTTTCAGAAGAGGAAAAAAGCAGGCTGATTTGTTCCCATAAGTGAGTTGCTTGAGGACACTGGCTTTGTGTTTGCAGCCATTCCCCCAGTGACATTTGTGGCATGTTTCTGTCAAAGAACCAAAAGTGTGCAAGCACTGTCTTGAAATCCCTCACATTTTCAACCAGGAGAGGTAACTGCTTTGAAGAGTTGTGGGCAAAGGGTTATTTCTGCACTCCAAAGACACTCTGGGTGGGGACAACCTGTCCTACAGGCAGGTTCTTCAGACAACAAGCCATGCTCTCTGGCTGAGAGAAATGCTGCTGGAGAAGCTCATGGGAAACACCTTTCTTGGTTGTTATCCTATTCTCAGATTAGGATGGAGGCATAGACCTGGGAACCCCCTGATAGTGTGGCTCATGGGGTGAACATAAGGACACCTTAATCTTGTCAGTGTGAGCTGAAAGCCCCAGCCTGTACTGGGAAATCATCAGTACTGGAGATAGTGAAAGCAGAAATATTTTAAGAGAGCTCTAGAAACTCAAAAGCTGATAGAAGGGTGTTTGGAAGAAAGTCATCTTGCAAAACATCTGGTCCATGGTAATCCCTGTAAATAAGATGTTTACTGTTTTATAAAAGAGAGTTACATTTAGTATCTGAATCCTAATATTGAAAAATACAACATCTCAGCTTAAAGAGTAGAACTGAAATACATGACTGTCCCTATGCATCCATTTAGAGCTGTGAGGTCTTTTTTACTGCATCTTGAACTGAATCACATTTTAGTTGCTTGTAAAAACATACATTTTTTTTTTTTTTCAGTAACGCCTAACCACTCACTCCTATATGTTTATTGATAACTACAGCAGTATTATACCCTTGGCTTACTACATTAAAGAAAGCTGATGTAGTGGCTCGGTGGAACTTATTTGAAAAACTGGTAGCCTGTGGTCACAGAATTCCAAGTCAGAATCAAATAGTCTTTTTTTTTTTTCCCCTCAGGTGTGGTTACCAGAACCTTTAGCAAATTAATGTGTCCAAAATTTATAAATGATATTTATATATAGAAAAATTGTATGTGAGATGCACCACTGGGCTGCACTGCTAGTGCCTGAATAAGAGGAGTTTTAGTATCAGCTTAAGAGGAGGTGGGAAAAAAGCATCTTACAGCTGTGTTACAGAAAACTAGTTCACAACTCTCAAATGTGGACATAACACCAGACGCTACTTTTCATCCCTTCCTTTTGCTGGAGAAAGGATGTCGGCATGGTGCACATCCTACATGTGCTCTGAAACACATGAGGACGCTTCCTTTTGTAAGTCTGAGCACTGGGAGACCTCAGGTGAATGGTGTGTGCTGCAGCAGGAGAGCAAGTGAGTCCCACACACAGCTGTTGGAAACTCCCGATTCCTATCCTAAGCTGAATCTGACTCCTTGGGTGAGCACTTGGCGTGGGCTTGGGGGACTTCCCATGGAAGGGACAAACTCCTGCCAGGGTGTTGCTGGCTGTGGGCTTGCCCAGGATTTTCTAACTTTGTTTTCTCTGAGGGAGAGTCCTAATAAATGCATATACATGTGTGCAGAACCTGATTTTGTTTTACCCTCAGGTTCAAGTTCAATGCTTTTTAGAGGGAAATATTGGCAATGTCTTTATAAGCATCAAAATTAAGAGTTTTCTTCCTGCAAGCTGGCTGTTGTTTCTCCAGAAACATGGGTAAAAGGAAA
>CM021797.1:46697363-46716467 GCA_011076525.1 Nettapus auritus
TACAGGATAGTGCTCTCCCAACCTGTGGGAAATTCTTACTGATCGAAATTTCTTACCTTGCTGGCTTTGTCAGAGATAAGAGTTTTTGTCTGTGTTGTCCCAGCCCTTCTGCAACATTTTTTGTTTCCTGTCTTTTTTTTTTTCTTTTTTTCCCTGCAGAAGCTTAAGCGTAATTGTGAGAAATTACTCATTTCTGCATTGAGGGGTATGGGAATGAGAAGAAAAGGGAGGAAGGGGAAAGTGGAGAAGGAAAGGCACATATTTTGGCCAGGACAATTTGGACATGCCACTGATCATCCCATCACTTGCAATTGGCCCAAGCCACCAAGCATGCTGCCTGAGTTTCACATTTCACCTCTCAGCAACACCTTGTTCCTTCCCTATTCTTGCATGTCACCCTGGTGAGTCTGGACTGTAAATGTCTGCTTTTCTGTTCCTAATGCTACTGAGGTACGCATGCATGCAGCAGAGTGGATGTGCTGCATGTGAGCTGGTGTCTGGCGCTGAGCGCAGGAAGGAAGGAGGATGGCCTTGTGGTTACAGCACTCCTCCTGCACTCGGAAGAGCTGCGTGTTGTTGGTGCTCTACCTTACATGCCACGCTGCCTCCCTGGCTCAGGTTCAGCAGAGCTCTTACAAATGCCCTTTGCTTACAGTGTGTGCTGGCGTATACCTCTGCGCTGCAGAAACTCCTGAGCCTGCTCCTGGGTTCGACTCAATGAGAATGTAAGCTGGCAAGAACGAGGCACCTGCTGGGGGCAGCCCCATGCTGCCCCCAGGCTGTGCTGCCAGTTCCCACCTAGTGGGAAAAGTGGAAGAAGGAAGGGTAATGCAGGCTGCTAGGATTGGAGGGCGGATATCCAGAGACACTGTTATGATGCCTATGTGCGTGTCAGAGGTGAGGGAGAAAAAGAACTCCAGACAAGCAGCAATGGTGTGGAGTTTGCATATTCACGAGCTTTTTAGAGTGCTTGGGGAATGTTGAGTATAGAAGCTGCATTATCTGAATACAGTGACATAAATGCATTATGCCTTACAACAACATGAGCAATGATTTATCATTAATTACCATGATGGAACAGTTAGCCAACTTCGTTTCAGTGTTAGCAAGATTTGCTTTAAGGGAAATGACTGTGCACATCTGGGAATTCCCTCTTTTCTCCAGAGCCATACTGGCATTTCCCTTGGCAGCTCAGTGTGTTCCTCCTTCAATTGCTCCACGTACTTTTACATCAGCTTGAAAGACCTGCTTGGTGATAGCTGTGTCTGGTTGAGCAAGGCAGCTCTCGAGAGCCTTGGGCCCTGCAGTGTTAGAGGTCTGCAGTTTGCTGGGCGGTGCTCCCTGGGATGGGTTGCACTAGCTGCTTCTGTGGTGCACCGCACCCGGCCTAGTCTGGTGGGGACAGTCAGAGCTGGGGGCCTTGAGCTGCAGCGTCCTACACAGGAGCTCTGATGTTACTCAGACACCACATTAATTGGTGCACATCAGGAACTGCAGCAGGGGCTCTCACCAGGCAGTGAAACCAGCATAGTGACATTTCCATTCCAAATTATACAGCTGGAATATCTGCTGTTTTTCAGCTTGGTTGTATCACTCTCTAAATATGAGTAACACGACTGTCACAGGGTTCTGCTGGGATTTCCATGCCAGAGCTGCTGCGTTTCTCTGGGAGGCCGTTTTCCAGGGTGGGTGGGGGAAGCCGTGCTGGTGCAGGGGTTTCCTTACTCACTTTGGGGAAGACGGGGTTGAAACCAGGTGAAAGTTCAGTCTTGGACCAAAACCTCGAAGCTCATGCTTCCCTCTCGCCATGTCAGTGCAGGGTGAATCATCCCCAGAGTGGTGCAGTGTGTGCTGTCAGGGTTCAGGGGTTCCAGGTATCTTCTCTGAATGGCACCCAAAATCTGTCCATGGGGGGCTGAGCCCTGGGGTGGGGGCATGGTGAGGAGACGACAGGTCTTGCCTCCTTCTGGTGGGTGCAGCAAGTGAGGACAGCTGGTCCTGGAAAGCAGCATTGTGGCCTTGGTTGCATTTGCTTGTGGAAAGATACTGAGAGCTGTCAAGCAGGGAACTGCAAACTTCTTCTGGGTCTCCCCATTTGTCATTGATGCCAAAACCGGTGTGGGCTGGAGGTGGCCAGGACATTGGCAAGAGGGGGTCACAGAAAAAGATGGAGCTAAGGGAAAAACATGGAGTTTGAGCTTTAATAGTAGTAAGGTAGTGGCCATGGGTGGATAAAAGGAGTTGGTAAGATAAAAGGGTGTCAGGCTGTGGGTGTCCCAGGCTGGCGGTGGAGATGGGCGAGCAGCAGTGTCTGGGTGCCAGGACTAGCAGCAGAGAGACCTAGAGGCCCTGCACTTAACCTGCTAAGGCTGGTCCCCACGGCGTCAGAGGGAGGTTGGGAAAGGAAGGGCGAGGCAGTGAGTCAGCCCTGCAGCTGGAGCAGGAGGGCAAAGCCTCCTGATCCCATGCAGGCCGCGTCTGCCATGGCCTCAGTGCCTCCCCTCCTGGCTGAGGCAACCCCAGTGCTGCTGGGTGACCCCCTGGGGTGTCCCTGCAAGCCTGGGCTCTGCAAATCCCTGTGGAAAAGCAGCAGCAGTGGCATGGGAGGTGACAGGCTGTGCCCCAAGGTGCTTCCAGCAGCTCCAACCAGCAGTACCTTCCTCAAGGTTTTGGCACAGTGTGTGGCTGCTCGTGTGCTAGTGCAGCAGTGCGTTGTTGTTAAAGCAGACAAGGACACATGCAATTAATCAGAATCGACTGCTCTGCCAGCAGACATGTGCCAGGAGGTAGCAGACTGATTTGTGCCGTGGGCACAGCCCAGTATGTCCATCCAAAATTTGGCTGCAGAGGGAGGGGGTGGCCGGCAGGGAACAACTCCAGCTGGGTGACATCCTTGTGACAACCTATTCACCAGAACCAGTGCTAGCTGAGGAGGAGATCAGTAAGGCTGGCAGCCTCCTCTGAAGAGTTAGTGCTGCATCGAGAACATTTTTTAAGCTAAATGCCAGTTTGAGTCAGATTTCCAACAGTCAGGCATTCATCACCTAGGTTTACCCCGAGGTACCCTTAGTTATAGCTGGAAACACTAGTGATTTAATAATAAATAAAGGTCCCTGTGATCAAATTCTAAAAAGCACTGTAATGTTCTCTGGATTCCTTAGGTGAAATACTGTTTTTCATTAACAGGTTCCTACCCTTTTCAAAGACAGTATGTCTCCATTTTTCTTGTTTCCATGTAATAAAGCTGTAAAAATAAACAAATGCTACACACATAAGTATGCTTGATTTTAGGCAATATTTTACAAAGTCACCATGGACTTAGAATAACTCAAATAAACTTCTACTATTATGCAAAGGATGGCTTGATGAAATATTTAAGAGTGAACTGAACATTTAGTGTTGAAACATGTCAGTCAAAGAACTGATTTTAAGACATAATTTCTTATGTAATTAATTTAATAAGAGGAAACTATAGGTTCCAGTTGGAGACTAAGCTTTTATCCATGCTAGACAACACTGCAGTATTGTCTTCAGTATTAAAGGTCATGCCATTTGGCGATGTAAAGTACAACAGATGTGCCAAAGGTCATTTCAAGCTGCTTTGTTCAAGACCCATGCTTACCTTAAAATGTACCTACCTACGAGGCTTAACTATAAGTCAGAGCAAAACCAATAAAAATTCCTGGGAGGCCAGCTGAGTGATGATTTGAAAAGGTTAATTAATGTTCTTTACAAGGACACTTTTTTTCCTTCAGTAGTAGAGTAGCAGCCTATCAGTGTAGAATCATAAACTTCATTATTCTTTGGAAACTCCAGACATCACCTGTAAAAATAGAGAAGTGCAAAGTGCTAGTACCAAGGCTGAATTTGTAACAAATAACATATGTATTTGAAGGGATATCAAGTGCTACCAGGTGTAACCTTGCATGAGGTTTTAAATTCTGAATTTCAGATAAAATTAAATAATATCATTAATAAAGCTTTCATTTCCCTTCTTTGAACACCTGCTAATGGTTTGAGGTAAGAGTTCACCAGGATGAATCATAGGAAGCACACATCTCTCAAGCTGTTGGTGCAGGTTGTTTGCAGACCTGGCCATAGCTATGGTATTTATTGATTTACAACCTGTTCTTCCCTGAAAGCTATTTCTTCAGTCCAGATACTGGGGAATCAGCTTTACGTAAGTGAAAGCTTAGCTCCCAAAGTAGGATATGGTGTCTATTAGAAAACCATTATCAGTGTTTTTCCAGCGAATTAGCTTACCGCAGCCCTTAGGAATGTGCAGATACATGGAAGCAAAATTCACATGTGCCTTTGTTTTGACCAACAAAGGCATCAGAATCAGCCTCCAGCTTTCTGCAAAAACATTTCAAAATCCATAACAGCAGAGTAAATCACAGAGGAATTAAACCCCCCCCGCCCCCCCCCCCTCCACTTTTTTTGTTAACTCTTGCAGTGCATTAATGCTGGGGGTCTGGGAGGTCTGTGTTGCAAGAGTGATATTACCACTGTAATGCTTGAAAAAATTCCTGATGTAGATCAGGCCTGAAGTAGCATGGTAAACTGAACCTTTTAATTTTCCTCTCCACTAACATGCTTGTCCATGCAACCCCACCTCATTTTGTGTTATAGGCTTTGTACAATGCTCCCTGTGCCTCTTTCCACACTTGGCCTTTACCTGCTGTTCAAACGCAATATGAGACAGCTGGGAGCTGCCTGAGAAGCTGTGTCAGGACCCTTTTCTAGACATATTCATAAGTAAGTCACAGATACCCCAAATGAATACCTAAACAATTTCAAGTAAATACACGGTTATGATTCTAATACAATTGTTGGACTACAATAGTTTGTGGTCAATGGGGTGTTGCTTTACAGAGAAAATTTGCCTGGCTTTATGGTTACGCTACACCTTTGAATCCAGATTTTGGCTGTGATACTGACAGAGGCCTGCTTAAATGTGATTTGCTGCATAATGGTACGAACAAAGAGCTGATTAATTTCACGATCAGGAATCAGCCTGCTGTTGTAACAGTAACAGTGCTCTGGATCCCACTGCTAGATTCAGACTGGTGTGGAGTGATGTTGGAGTGCCATGCTTGGCTGGCAGGACTCCAGGTGAACTTCTCTGCCAGCTATCAGGATCCACAGTATTTTAATCCCACTTCCTTGCACTGCTCAATGCCCAGTGGAAATTCCCACACATCCTATCATTCATACTTGTGATTCTCTTGCATTTAGTTATATAAATATCATACTTCCACACTTGACGTTTCAAAGAATTACAGAGAAACATGGAGACAAAATGTTTTAACCACTGAGCATCCATGCAAAATTTCAGTTTACTTTTAAAATAATTTAGCACATATTTTTATGTGCATTAAGGCCCAAATCTGAGGTTATTTTTTTAGGGCCTGGCTCCACAGAACACCAGATTAATGCTTCTGGCACTCCTGATCGGTGCTGTGGTGGTGGGGCCAGCATCCTTGGTGTGCTCTGGTGCCAGGACTCCTGGCTGTGGCCCCCAGCCTCCTGGTGTGACAAGCACCAGCATGCTGCTGACAGTGAGTGTCCTCTTGAAAGAGAAGTTACGGATTTTCACTGAAATGCCTCCTCACAAACAGATAATTTTTGGTTGCTCGCTTGTTGCAAAACAGTCCCCATCAGCTTGCAAAACTAGCTTGTGGTGTACAGGGGCAGAAGCATTTGACCTTGAACAAGGCTGTGGGGCCTGGAACATGGTGCCTTGCTTAATGCAGCTGTGGTTTCTCCAGAGCCCTGAGGAGAAGCACCTGTGATTGCTCATGGAACAAGGTTCCTCTTAGTTTATACCACCAACCACACTGGCAGCAATAAGCTTCCACTTGCCAACCAGCTCCTCTAGGTCATGCCTGGGCTGCACTTTGAGCTCCAGTGCTGGAGACAGAACCAAAGACCACAGGTGAGCCAATGCTGTACCCCATCTCAGAGTTAAAACCAGCCAGTGTGTGGTGGAGGGGGCTGATAACCTGTTCTTGTCCATTGCTTTGCTGCTAAAGAGGCTCTAAAGCCTCTCCTGGCAGATTGTTCTGCCTCCACCATCTGTTGAGTGGGGGTGAAGGCATCTGAGCCCCACGCAGGACAGTGATAGCACAGAAATGTCGCAGACATAGACCTAAGCAATCTCTGCCTCTGCTTTTGTCAAGGTCCCTTCCTGCCTGACACTGCAGATGCCTTTGTTTATGCCTACCTTGGTTAGCTCTCCTGCTGGGACTTCCCTCGGCTCTTTCCGTAGTCAGACTTTCAGCTTCTTCTGCAGCTGGCCCTGGAGGTCTGCCCAACAAAACACACATAGGCACCCTGGGGTTTCTCGTAGCACAAGCAGAGGGAGAGACAGACCCTCGGCTAGAGCAAATTGTCATGGCTCTCCCAGTTCAAGTGCGATTTGGCCCACTAGCTGAGATGCTAGCTGAGAAAGGTGGCTTGGCATTTTCTCCCATGAGTTGCTCTCTCTGTGCTTCTCAGTCATACCAAGAAGTGCTTCTGAACAGCCTCATACCCCTAGAAGTGATGGGCATGTGTGACCAACAAAGGGGCTGAGGTCAAAAGCAGTGCTGGGACTCAGCTCTGTCATGAGAGGTGCTGCACTTTGTCGCTTGCATCTGAGGCAGCAGCTCTCCCTGTGGCACCTCTTCTGAGGAAAAAGGACTGAAGTTTCCACCACTGTAAACTTTGCCCTTGCGTAAGTGCCAGTTTCCCACAAAAAAGGAAATGAATGAAGTGAAAAAAACCTCTGGTCTGATGGCTGAGGAAGGGCAGGAAGCGGCGTTGCTAGAAACCCAGTGAAAGATAACAGCAGAGAAGCAAAGCTCTTGAGATGAGAAGATACAGGGGCGCGCTGGTTTAACCATTTCGGCAAGTGGAACCGCATCTTACTGGAGTGCTTCTTGCACCATTTCTGCAGTGCCTGCATGCTTTGCTTTGCCCTTTCAGTGGGTTTGGGAGATTCCCTCTGTGAATAGGAGAGATGCTCTACATTGACAGAATGTGAAAGGAAAGACACGCATTAAATCTTTCCGGGGGCCGGGGGGTGGCTCCTACTTGGCAGTGCTACAGCAGAGATGTACTGTATGCTGTAGGCTGCAAATCTCACTGTTTCCATGCTGGGCACAATTTATACAGATCAGATTGAAAGTTGTGTTTTGTATTAATCGCAGACTTGTGAAGTGGCTTTAGCCATGGGATTTCTTTTTTCCTTCCTGATTTTTTTTTTTTTTTTTTTTTTTTTTTAAGCTGAAAATAGCTGTGGCTATATTAGGGCTGTGTAAACTTTCTCAGATTTCTCTGATCTGTAAAAATCAATTCCTTTGGCTTGAGTGTCCGCAGCTGTTAGGAGGGCACTCATTGCCATGGATTTAGTGGTTTGCCTGAATAAACCAGCAGAGCAGGATGCAAACATTAAAAGCAGTGCTGAATGAATGTGAATGCAGTGGAGGAGAGCAGAGGCGAGTAAAGGTGCAAGGTTTCCAGAAGTGGCCTTCCTGTGTATACCCACCATCCCCAGCGAGCGAGTACAAGTGGGTCTGTAGTTTCAGGTAAACAGTCTTGCAGTGCAGGCTTTGCTTTGCTAATGGACTGTTTAAAAACCTGTAGCAAGGGACATTGCACAGTCCCTGAATATGAGTTATTGGGAAGAGATTTCTTTTTTTTTTTTTTTTTTTTTTTCTTACACAACACTGTTGTTCACCCAAACTTATTCAGCAAAAATCAAGGACATACCACAATCCCATCCAGAGCTGGAGGGGCATCTGACTAAAGTAGCTCAGATACTAGAGCAAAACCTTAAAAAATGTTGTTTGGGGCACAGAGACTGAATATCCAAATCAGACCTAATTTTCTATATAAAATGTCTGTAGACCCTGAAGTATTTAGTATAGATTGGTAGTTTCTGCTTGTGGAGTATGTAAGTTTGAGTTCAACTAAGTTGTTTTCAGACAACCCCCAAAAGTTAAGACAAACAAAATGTTAAATAAACAAATTGTCTTCTCCAGTTGTTTGCTTGTATTTTTATCTATGCCAGACATAAACACTGGGGTGGAGGTTACAAAATCTCTCAGGACATACCAAACAGTAACAATCTAATCACAGTGGAATAGGTGGGGAGAGGTGTTCATCAGTTAAATGAATCAGGCAGCACTTTCCCTTGTGAATTCAAATAACAATGTCAGAAAACCAGGGATGTTGTCTGAAGGACAGGAGAAGTAGATTTTTGTACAAAAGATCTAAGCAAGACAAAACTCCCCAGTAAAAATCAGAGATTATAGGAACAAACACATGAATTGTTTTAGTACACTCTGTTATTTTTTCATTTTCTTCATTACTCGCATAGCTAACATACTTTACATAACTAATGGAGAGCTGCATTTGTTTTTCACAAATATGTTTTCAATACAACCTGCTGCACTCTGCAAGTCAACAGGGCAGCATTTGTTCTTCAAATTCCCCCCTGCACCTCTTCTTCTTCTAGTTTGAGATATTCAGAACTGGGAAGAACCTACATAACTTTCTGACTCCAGAGAGAAGTGTTTTTTTCAAAGTTAGTTATTATGGTTCAAGAAATACCTTGATTGGATCTCCTACTAGAGTGTAGTGGTTACTGTAATGACATTTTCAGAACATAATTGGCACAAGCCCTACCTGCTATGAAGAGGCTCTTCTTTCAGGACATGCAGTGCCTTTGGCATTCATTAATGTGCTTTAGCACTTGCAGATGAAATATTTAAAAGCGTGATGGTGGGGTTGTTTATATTTAACATAGGGATTGTGGATGCACATTTTGCATACAAATGAGTTGTGTGTATCTTCCTTTAATAATAATAATAATAAAAGTATCTGGATAGTGCTTTTCTCGTCACTTATCATACTGATGTCTGCATTCAGCTCAGAGCATTTCCAAAGACCTCTAGTGCAGCATCTTAGCTTACTTTCTCCCATCGTGGTGATATCTGATAGATACAGACCATCCAGACAGCACAGAGTCCTTAGCAAGAGGCTTTCGAGGTCCGCAGAGGAGCATGGTGTGGTGGCGCCTTTTGGCATGGTGGGCTGTCCCTGGCCTGCATGCTCCTGGGCAGTTTTAGCTGATTTCCCCTTAGCTGTCTTGAATTTCTGTAAGCCTTGTTTAGTAAATCCTCCTGTCGTGCTTGTCCATACCAGCGCTGCAGAAGCTGACAGGTGAGGCAGAGGGCCTTGCCCACAGGTGTGAAGCCAGTGTCAGGTCCAGCTCCGTGTGACCGTGCTCCCTGCAGACCACCTCTCCTGATGCGAGAGATGATTCCAAGGTGGCCCCAGTGCCTTGGGGACAGCATTGCCTGTCCAGCAGCAGGGCTGACACCAGGCAGGAGGACCTCCCACCGATATGCTGCTCTGCAGGCCCTTTTTACCAATTGTATTTTCCTTGCAAATGTGACCACCTCTGCTCTGATTGACATTTCTTTAAATCAAGAGAGGGAAACAGAACGATACTGTTATGACATAAAGGAGGAAGTTTTGGGTCTTGGCAGAAAATGCCTTGCACATCATATTTTAAAGATACGTAATTTTGCAACTGTATCAAGAGAGCAAAGAAAACATTTTCTGGGAATAAATGTCTACCTAGGAGTGGTGTTTCAAAACATAACAAGTACTCTTAGGCTATTTTATGTTTTGTATTCTGATCTGAAAGATGACATTTCTCAGTGTTTTAAACTGCAGTTGCATAAAAATTGGAGTGTTGTTGACTTACATTTATTGAAAGTATCTGGATTCAGATTCACAAGGTGAATTCACAATGTGAAGATGTTGCTTGTTTTATTTTGTTGTGGTCTGCTTGAAAAGATTTGACTGGATACCTGTATTTGTAGACTCCCTTCACTGAGTGTATGTTTACAGGTACATTACTCGCACAGCTTAAATAGGGAAAGAAAGCTACCTAAGCCAACCATTGATCTGGCAGCATTTCACTGTATTGAAACCAGGTCTTCTCCTATTATAGGAAAGTCATTATAAATCACTCCCCTTAGCTGGCACAGTGGTACTGGCAAAAGTTTTGATGCACAGAATAGACCTGGCCTTTGTTCCCCTTACTCACTATCTCTGCAAAGCAGGAGGTCAGCTCATATCACAGAGAAGCTAGTCAGCTCCTAGCACCAGCAGCTGTCAGATTTCTGCTAGTTATACTGGATCCAGCTGTCAGATAAGGGCAATTAATTACTCTTAAGTGGTTAAATGACAACTGTAGTCATTTGTCCCACCTGCTGTATAACGTTTTATGTTTCAGAGAAAAGCATTTAATTCATTTTTCTGCTTGGCATGCATAAATCTGTACTGGCAAATACTGCCGTGCTGTGTATTCACCACAGTACTGGTGATGCAATGTACTTAGGGAATCCTTACTGGTGAGATCATATAATGGAAAAAAGAAGAAGAATACAAATGCCTTAGCTTATTTGTTATTTTATAATATAGGCATTTTAAACTGTCTGAAATGTGCCTTCAGTATGAAAAATGTAACCTTTTCAGAAATTATGGTGCAATGGACTATATACCCCAGCTTGTTGCTGGATCTGGGACATGCCACATTGGAGTGTGGCATGTCAGTACAACTTCAGTACAACTCAGACGTGTTTCTCAGGAACTTTCCTTAACAGTAAAAAATATGGGACAGAGATTTTCTGTTGGATATTGTAGCTAGCTGAACACGTGAGGCTTGAAAAAAAAAACCTTTTTTTTTTTTTGGGGGGGGGGTATGACTGGTGTGATAAGTTTGGCTCTTGGAACAGATACTGTAAGGTTTGTACTGTTCTTTATGGTGTGCGATAAATCATGTATAATGAACACATTTTCAGTTTTAATTCTTCTCTCCTTTTTCCACTCATTCATTGAGCTGCATTTATTCATTGCATGTTGTGTTTCAGGTTGAACAGCTCTTCCAGAAAGACTTGGATAATCTTAAATACATGGGTTACAGTGGCACTGAAGTTAAAACACCTGTGGCTACTTCCCATCCAAGCAGCACATGAGAAGGCCTGTGGTCCTATTGTACTCTTCGTTCCTACGTTAGCAGAAAAAAATACAGCTTTATTTTTCAGGGAAGGCAATTAAAAAGCCAGAATATGCACCTTTGGAATCAGCACTGAATCAGCCCTGAAGGCCAAGGTTCAGCTGTGATGCCTTGCACCTTGCTGATGTTCTCACTAGTCCCGTCACTCGCTGCCAAACCATGCGCACGTGGGGGTGAGGGCAGCGCATAGCTATGCGCACTGCCTGTGTCTATATTTGTAAGATATATGGTACAAGGAATGTTCCCAGGCACTGGAACCTGACTATCTATACCCTTAAGTTGTTAAAACAGTCCCATGTGCAGTTCCAGCCCCTGCCAGCCTGTGCTTCCCTTGACAATTGCCAGGCACTTATTTGGAAGTTGGCATGGACCAGGGTCCGTGTCCAGCAGGCATCTCGCACCCAGCCATCCTCCACTGGAAAGGAGGAAGGCTGAACAGTACAGACACAGGCTGTGCAGTGCCAAAGAGCAGTCTCTCACATGCCAGGCCTACCAGGGGAGCTGAGGCCGCTGCCCATTGTCCTCTGCTGATGGGTGGGCATCTGGGTGTGCTGGCAGAGTGAGCCAGGAGGCCTCACACCTCTTCCCATAGCATGTTCGCAGCAGGAGGGCATGTATCTCAGCTCTCTAGGTAGTCTGTAAGACTGCCTTCCCTCCTGGTGCTTTTCAGCCACCGGTTTGTTCACAGCACTTTCTGACACGTGCATTACACAATGCAGTCCTACCCAGTCTATCTATTTTAACTGATGTTGCTGCAGACCATCTTCCTCTGTCTTCTCCAGAGTGAACTCGTCAAGCTGCTTGCCATGGGTGAAATAGGTTCTTTCTTCAGGGTTTTCTTGTGCTTGGGGGCAAGGGGGAGGATCTATCTATCTATCATATTCTCATAATTTTCCAAATGAAATGTGAGCACTGAGTATACTGAAAACATTCTGCCTTGTAGAAATTAACTTGACAAGGATAAATAAATGAGTGCTGAAGAAATAAGTGGCACAGGCCTTTGTTTGGATGTTTTTTCTTGCATCTTGTCCATTACAAAGAATATAACTGGACTAACAGTGAAAAGAGGGATATCACAGAGAGTTACACTGTAATGAATGGTGCACCTCATGGTTAGAATTCAGTTTTCAGTGTTTGCATTTTGTTTGAGAGGCTATGAAAAAAGAAGCATGAGTTTGGTATTCCACTATAACTTGAAAAACATCCTTCTCACATCCTACCCCAAGCAAACCTACTTGCTATCCAAAACAAACAAACATAATACCTGCAGAAATGAAGGGTTGTCTGTGAGATGCATGTTTATGCCAGTCTAACGTTTTGGAGACTGAGTTATTTAAGCCAAATTGCTTTTGGCAGTATTATAGCTGTGTATATAAGTGACAGGAAAAAAGAATAGCCTTAGCTGAATTTACGTTTATAAAACTTGTAAACACTAGTAACAGTTTGAGTTGCAAAGCTCTCACAGTTGTCAGCCATTTGTTCCCCAGTGCATAAATCATACCTTAATTAGAGATGTATATTTAACACATTATTACTTTTTATCTTAAGTAGACTTCAATATAAGTGTAAAGCTTATTTTTTCCCATGATTACTTTGTCCCAGAAAATATTTATTCATAGAAGAACACCTTCACTGTAGTTAATTGGTTGCTTATGGTTTGTGGTAGCATTTCAAAGTGACTAGATTATAATGGGGCCAAAACATAAATGACTTTTGACATAACTGAACTAAAAAAAAATACCCCAGTTAAAACAGTGTACTTAATATGATAAGAAGCTTCTTCACAATGGGTGGTGTTTTATTTATTTATTTATTTTCCTATTGACAGTTACCTGAATCGACCTACCTGGAAAAATACTCATTCTCCTGTAAGTTAGAGACATTAGAGACAAGTCTGTTAGAACAAATACTCTGTGAACAGATTTCTTCTTAGAAAGGAAAAGGAGGTGGATCTTCTCCCATATGGGCTGAAAGAGAACACCTTCCAACTGGCATTTTTTTAAAGTCTGATTTTCATAAAAGGCTTTGTTGGACCTAGAGAATCAGGTGGTTTTCTCTCTCATTCTTCAGACAACTTTAAAAGATGGAATTGTTTCTTTCATGTGTGCTACTGTCAGCCCCAAAACCAAACTTTGTTTTTTGAAGGTTGTGGGATTTTTTGTTTTGTTTTGTTTGCTTTTGTAGTTGTATGATTTACATTACAGCACCTAACATAAGGTACTGCAAAATGCCTTATAGACCTGAGCATCCCCTATTGTATGTTTGCCTTCCTAACAGGGTTATCACTTCAGTGTTGCACACGTGCTGCCAAAGCACTGACAAACATAATCCAAACACTGACTTGGAGTGTACCCATTTGCCACTGAGTAGTAAATCACTGCATTTACAGCACTGAGTTTTTGCATTCTTGCTTACCTCATCTCATGAAGATGTAGTGTTAACCTGTTCTGGGAATTCACATACAGTATTGTACACCTTCACCTGGCATCAAAATAGTATGGTCAAGGACAGATGCAAGCAGAAAACAGACTGTGGGTGTCATGTTCCAAATAACCAGACCAATTTGTTTTTTTTCTTTATTTTCTTAAAGCAAACATGGTCTTTTTTATTTTTTTTTTTTTTTTTTTTTTTTTGTTGTTGTTGTTGTTGTTGTTGATAGTTCTAAGTCAAACTGTTAGAAGGTTTTTGAAAAATATAATAAATATACTAGATCAGTATTACAGAGGGCATTTACTTATAGCTGGCTAAAAGCTTTCGGATGAAACTGTAACAAGCAACTAATGGCTTTTCAGAATTCTTTTGTGGCATTTTTCTTGGTAATACTTCCCCATCCCTCTTTGTTCACAAGTGCAGCTAGTTATTCAAGGAAATTCCATTCGTGCCACCTCCCTTACGACCCCTGAGAGGCTGGTTTGTGAGCAGAAGTCCGTGCTTGTCCTTTTGGCTATGCTGTTGCCTCGCTCCTCTGCAGAAGCACTTCTGGAGGAGGCTGTGGAAAGGTCCAGTGCCTTGCCCCCATTTCTAATCATAAGGATGGGCCATTGGATGTGTGCATGCTGATCTCCCAGTGTGGGGGCACCCCATGCACAGGGCAGGGAAGCCGTGAGGCTGAGCTTTTGTATTACTGTCGCCCCACACAGAGAACAGTCCCCTAAAGACTGGGGCAGCCATACTCAACCAGAGGGAGAGGCGAGATGATGAGATGGCATTTTCTCCCAATGTGCAGAGTTTGAGCTGTCTGTAACCAGTCTACAAAAAGCAGCGTAGAGAGCATGATAAGGTCCTGTGCCAGGTGCTGTGATAATCAAAAACCAAAGAGGACACGTGGCAAATGAAGGAAAAAGGCAGGAGCTTCAGCTGGAAGAAAAACTGAAACCAGAAAAAAGTTAGTTTAAGATGCAAGAGTTCCTGCCAGAAGAGATAGCACAAGACCCACTCAGAGGACGGATTTTATGGACTGGAAAAGGCTTTGAAGAAAACATGAAGGGGAAAAAAAATGAAAGGAGGGAAGAAAGAGAAAAAGGCCTTGTTTGCACTCTAAGTCCCCCAAGCAGTAACCACATCCTCTCTTCCCCCAGCTGCTTTCCTTTAACTGCCCCGCCAATGCAGTTCATATGGGCAACGCTCACATTTGGAGTGTGAATCTGTCACTTGGCAATGATGAGGAAGCACTTCCTCCTGACCTTTCTCTTTGTGCCTTCCCATAATTTATGGCTGCGAAGTTTGTTCAGCTGCTAGGCTGGGGACTGTGTGCCACCTTCCAGCCCTGATACATCTTAAATTTGGCAGACCAAGTATGAGGCTGATGTATATCACTGCAAACAGACAGACCAACATTGCCCACCCCTTCCATCCACACACTGTTACTGTGTTTTGGGGAAAACATAAAGAAATATAGTCCTGAATGCTGGGTTGTGTACTGGCTTTGGCTGGCAGGGTAAGAGACATTATGAACTTCCCTACTGCCAGGCCTGCTTAAAGGCAGCATTTTATAACATTTCTTCTGGGGGTAGGTAGGTGGGGGAACGGAGCTGCAGCCGCAACCAGGCTCCAGCTGCAGGTAACCCAGTGTCATGGTAAATCCTTGGAGGATGGTGGGCTGCTGCCAGGAGGCAGCAGCCCCTGTTTGCCCCAGCATCCTCCTGGGGAGGAATAGTGCAAATGCTGGGACTTGGATTTTCAGGGCTGCCAGGGATCTTATTGCAGCGGTGTGAGATGGTAGTTGCTGAGCGTGCACAAAGTTGTCCATGGGAAAGAGGGTGCAGCACAGCTGCAGGAGCAGCAAGCTTCCTCTTGGGAAGCCAGTGGCTTGCTTTGTGATTGGTGGCAGGCAACAGCAGAAACTGGTGTTGTTTTGCCACCTTGCAATCTGCAGATCTTCAGAAGGTGATGTCTTGCAGCTGAATTACTTTGAGTTCTACTGCCCTTTGCTCTGTTGAGAACTGAACTAGCCACCCTGCTACAGCTAAGTCTTCACTGGTGCCATGCAAATGTGTAACAATGTTACCAGAAACATTGACTTGGGGAAGATTTCTTCAGAAATCTTTATGATAACTTCACACTTCAGAGCATCCTCTAAGAAAAAAACAACAACAACAACAACAACAACAACAAAAAAAAAAACAAAACAAACAAAAAACCCACTACCAATAATAATAATAATAATAATAATAATAATAATTTCCTATTTTTTACTTAGCTTCCCCCCCTCCCCCTTCCTTAATCATTTATCATCTTTGTTCTGATTATCTCCTCACATGACACTTCCAAATCATACAAATACATAGAATGTATTCCTGAGCTGTAAGTAAACCGGCCAGGCCAGAATCAAACTATAAAGGAACTGTATGGAGCAATCCAAGTATTTCCCAGTGTTGCGCCTCTGGTTGTCAGTTTGTTTTTTCTAAGTGTTAATAATTTCAGGCACAGCAGCACAGAGATTGCTGGCATATGTACACAGGTTGTCAGCATTTGTGGGGGAAGGGAGGAGTGTCATTGCTCAGAGCAAATCTACTGGGCAGCGTGCGCTGAAAGAGCAGCACAAAGCATCCATTTCCCTCTCATCCGCGAAAAGCACCCAAAGAGCTGGCAAGTTTACAAAGAGGAGCAGGAGGAGGCTACTGCAAATATCAAAGACAGAGCTTGCTGCTTACATGAGACAAAAGAGAACCAGCTGGGAGGCTGGAGTCTGGAGGACGCAAGCAGCAGATCTAATTGATGTGGCATTGCAAAAAGCTGAGTGCCTGTCCTAACAATGGCCTGCGTCTTGGTCAATGTCAGGAGAACTGCATCGGTGATAGCTCCAGTGGGAAATATGTAGCTAATTTGTTTTGTTGCAAGACAGACTCAAAACCTACAGAAGGCCAGACTCTCAATCCAGAGAGAAGGGCATTGCTTTTAGAGGAGAGAGGTGCAGCAGAGTCAGGACGTAGCACTGTCTGCACAGGTTATCCTGGCACTGCTGATGGAACAAATCACTGTCACACCCTCTGTGCAGGGTAACTTTTATCTCAGATGTGCTTTTGTTAAACAGGATTGCGGGATGAAACAAAACCCAAACCCATCATTCTCCTCTCTCTCCTTATTGATTAGGTTACATGCTCGAACAGGTAGCTCAGTGCCTAGCAAGCTGGAGTGGCAGTACTTAGACAGGATCCCAGAAATCATGCAACAGTTTTAACTGCAAGGATTTGTTCCTTTTTTAAAATTTTATTTGTTTATTTATTTATTTTTCTGCGAATACTGGCCCTGTTTTAAAATACTGCCTTTCCAAGCAGGCCAAGGAATTTTTATTTTTATTTATTTATTTATTTATTTATTTATTTTTTGGATGGGTCAAATCTTTTTGCAGACACTTCTGTGGTTCGAACTTGCCCTCTGCAATTTCCAGCTTTGAAGAACATATGTTCTTGGGGCAAAGGAATGAATACTTTGGAAGATCTCTAATGTCAAAAAATGTTTGTGATAGGAATCTATTGTGCTATTGTTTTTTTTTTTTTTTTTTTTGACTCAGAATAAAATGTTTGCACTCAAAATAAAATACTAGTTAAAAACCCAAAGTGTGTTCAAGCTTCACAAATGAATAACATCCTACAAACTTTTGCTTCTGAGTCAACTTCATCTATTTATTTTTAGTGTAGCAAGCTCCTCTTTGATATGTGCACTAAACCCCCAAAAACTTCACTAATATTTAGATCTTCTGAATAATCTTCCCACATAAGAGGGGAATTTTTCTTGTGGTTTTTCAATAGATACTCAGACTGTTCTGGTTATGCACCTCCGTAAGCTTTTTCTTTTAAGTCTGAGGCTTTTTCATGAGCTTGCAGGTGGTTTAGAAAACATAGTGCTCTGCTTTCAACTTTCTTTTTCTGGTCTATGATAAAAGAGAATCTAGAGTCTTTTCTAACTAGCTTTCTTATAACTGAGAAGGGCTTCATGTGAGAAGTAAAAAACATCAAATGCAAAAGGAAGTTAGCTCAGGTGCATACTAGCAGATTGTCTTAAATGTGGAAATTCCAGGCTATGATACCAGTTGAAAATGATGTTTCTTTTTTCCCCCCCCCTATTTCCTTAAAACTAGTAAAACGAAACTGTTTTGGAAAGTGTTGTCAAGATGTTAAATTGACCTTAAAATTGCAATCTGAGGAAGTTCATTTGAGCACAAGGGTCGAGAGCTGCAGTTTCTGGGGTTTATTTAGTTAATTATCCTTCAAAACAAAGTTGCTTGTTTTGGTAAGAAAGCTGGAGCAAGTACACAAAACCTTCCAGTGCTCCACAGAAACTGCTGCGGTGCCATGTTGATTTGTTTACTGTGCTGTTCAGTGTCTGCTTACATGTGCATGCATTTTTTTGCTCCTTGGAGATTTCTCTGCCTTTCATTAATACTTAAGATATGCTTCTAAGCACACAAAATTATGTATGTTGTTTCTTTTCAAAGCAGAAGCCCTGCCAAAAGTACACAAACTTTGACTGAGCTAGGACCTCATTCCTAATCCCAAACAATTGCTGTTGTGTTGGTAGAAGGAGCCAAGTTACTCCTTGCAAACATAATTTCTTATAAATAGTGTTTGCAGAGTGGTCAGGATTTCTGTATGTTTATTTCTCTAATGCTGTATGGGTCATATGGCTTTATGCATTCCCCATTTCTCTGAAGTGATTAGCTTTGTGTCGTTCAGTGAGGAATAATATATGTATATATATATAAATTTTATTTTTAAGGGCTGAAGAAGTTTTGCTTGAAACAATGGCCCTGGTGTACCCCTGGTGCTTTCTCCCTGTGAAGCTGCAAAGCTGGGGAGCCTGAGAGCAGCACGGGGCCATTACAGCCCTCCTGTGCCTCAAGGATCCTGTCAGTCCCCAAAAACCTTCTTGGGAGCCTCATTCCTGAGGTGAACTAGAGTGACTTGCACAGGGAGCTGGCTGCAGTCTTCCAGGCACGAAGTGCCTGGTGCAGCTCGGACAGACCACGGCTTTCCCAGGACCTCTGCCCCCACTAGCGCTCTGAGCTGGCACCGGCTTTGGGGGTGACATTGCCTGGGCTCCCCCCACACGAAGGAGGAGGGGAAGTGAGGTTAGGGGAAATTTCTGTGCTCACTGACCTGCACAAGTATCCTGTCCTGCTTGGTTGGTCTTCCTGCCCTACTTCCTATCCTACCCTCCTCTTCAGTGTTTTAAAAGTCTTTAGAGTGTGCAATCCAGAGCTGGCCAGAGTAGATCAGCTCTGCAGGTGTCTGCTGCTTGCCCAGCACTGTGGCAAGTCCTGTGTCCTCCTATGTGACTTTTGTCTGAGATGAAGGCTGCTCATGTCCCATTTTAGATGTCCTCATGCCATGGCTGATAGCAGGACTGTGAGTTGGTAACTTTAACTGAAAGAGCCGAGGATGTTGCAAGGGCCA
This sequence comes from Nettapus auritus, assembly GCA_011076525.1. Lineage (NCBI taxonomy): Eukaryota > Metazoa > Chordata > Aves > Anseriformes > Anatidae > Nettapus > Nettapus auritus. The sequence continues at coordinate 46,716,336 of CM021797.1, forward strand.
TAAAAAATCCATGTAAAAAATCAATCGAGAAAATATCACATGAAGCATGGGTGACAACTGCAGAGTCTGTATGATTCCAAGGAGTGAATCTCCTGTTTTTGAGAACACAGGGCTCGGACATGTAATTATTAT
>CM021797.1:46716867-46726921 GCA_011076525.1 Nettapus auritus
TGCTCTTTAAAGAATTAGAAGAATGTCAAAGAGATGAAGCACTTGTACTTTATACGAATTAGCTGAAAAAGTACATTTTTTTTGGCAATGGTCTCATTGCTGCCCTTTCCTTCATAACCTATTGGGCCCTGAGATGTTAGCTGGCAATTCGCCATGGTCATGAAATTTGGCTTTGTCCTTCTTAAGTTGGTGTTCAAGGACAAGAAAGTAGGATTTCTTGATTTCATAGATCACTAGAAGAAAGAAAAAATACTTTGCTCTGAAAAATAAAAGGAGACCTAGTCTTTTGGGAGCTGCCTTGGGGGGGCTGTGTATTAGCAGATGTACATCTAGGAGGAATTTCCCTTCTCTATAGCAAGTAGGATAGTAAACTTTTCAGTGACCTCTACTACTAAAATCTCAAAGCTGTTAGAAAAAAAGTTCCATTGATCAACATCTTCAAAGACAATACATTCAAAGATTATGACTGGCTCTGTTCTTGAATGAATCTGCTGTTGAATGTTTGAAGTTGTAATCCTAACTATCATACTATAATACTTCATTCTGTGGGCTAACTCACTACCTTTAATCACAGGGAGTTAAATCTTACTCTTTCAAGAGGTGCATTTTAGTTTCTGGATCCTTTGTTTGTCCACTTCAAAGAAAAACTGTAGCAGAGGAAAAGGTTCCTCTACTCTATACCTTCAGAAGGAGGCAGTAAAAGCTGAGTGAACGTAATTCACAAAGTATGCTTAGCATTTCTGGGAGCCTCACTTCATGTGTACATCAGGTACATTCTGCAGCTGTAACACTTATTTGCGTAAGTATTAATAAATACGTGGTAAAGATCAAAGTCTTCCATTTGTAAAATCTGACACCATTTGCTATAGCATTTCTCTTAAAGGATTTGCTTGTTTCCTCCTTCTGATACTTAAAAGAAAGCTGATTAAGAACGCTGTTAAACTTTAGGCATAGAAAGGTAAGAGAGAAGTTAAATCTGCATAGTAGTGGGGCTTCCAAAATACCTGACCTTTTTAAAGAGAAGCTAAATGGGGCAGCTGAGAGAATTAAAACTTCACAGGCAGCATAGAGGCTTCTGGCAGATTCAGACTGAATGCACCACTTACTAACAAAAGACTGAGGGCAAAATGAAGCCAGGGTTCTTAGAAGAGGGAGGAAAAACCTCACGTTAAAGGGAATCCTTCAAAAGACTGAAGTGCTACCCACGTCAAAAAAAAAAAAAAAAAAAAAAAAAAGTATCATAAACTGTGGCAGATTAAATGTATAAATAAAACCTCACTGTCCAAAATGGTTTGAGGAAAAGCTCACAAAAGTAATAGATCTTTCTTCAAATACATCAAGGGTGGGAAGCCTGCCAGAGAGTTTTTAGGGCCAATAGATGATACAGGTATCAAAGGATCACCTACACAAGATAAATCTTTTTCAGAAAAAGTAAATAAATTATTTTCAGAGAAGAAGGAACTGGAGAGATTTCCACCTTGGAACCTTTCTTTTTGAGGGACTCTTTGGAGGGTAAGCCCCAAAATGAACTTGCTTAAAAAATTATAGAGCAAATAGGAAAAAAAAAAGAAAGATCAGTAACACGCTGTTAGAAGTAGATGGCGTTCCTTTAAAAATTTTAGTGGAATTCAGGGGTGAAATGTCTGAGTGATTAAGATTGGTGTGTTACCCCATGCTTTACAGTGCTTTGATAGGTGGTAGAGGTGACACCAGACTTTTAATACGTTCCAGCTGAAGTCGTGGGAAGCTGCAGGCCTATGGCAGTGATGTTCAGGAGGAATATTGGGAGAAATAGTAGGGAAAAAAGGAAATAGTGGGTAGCCAGATAAATATGATCAGTTTAGAAAGAGTTATTACAGCCCATTTAAAGGGAAGTCCCACCCCACTAACCTGGTTGTGCTTTGAAGCAGTTTGCTGAAACATGTTAGGTGGGAGACACCATATGATACAGACTACCTGGATTTCCAAAAGGCTTTTGGCAAGTTTCCTTCATCAAAAGCTTTTAAGTACACTAGATAAAGCATCTAGGTGTATGAGGAAGTCACAGATAGTAAGCTAAAGGCAGAAACAGAGGAAGGGCAAAGAGTCAGCTTTCATGTTGGAGCAGGGAACAATGATGGAGCTCCACAAGGGTCTGTGCTGAGACCTGTATGTCAATGTTCAGTGGTACTCATGACCATCCTTAAGAAAATGACCACAATTTCAAAGAGGATATTCTGCTACATACAGTTCTGACCAGACTTTGCACTGCTATTTCTACTACGTCGGGTTAGAAGCAACCTCTTCTTCATCATTTCTCAAAGGAGTTTTAGTTGCTGACAGAGCCATCTGACTTCTATGCCTAAAAGACAGATGTTATGAACTTCTACTAAAATTTCAGCATAAACTTCTGTATGCTGCATGACTTAAAGGTGAGCATTGGACACTCATGCCTCTTAAAAATACCACCTGAGTCTCAGTGCAAATGATTTCCTAGGATGAGTGGTGCAGCTCTATCTGTGGATCACCAACAGACACATCCAAGCTTGAAATGGAGTGGTACTCTGTACTGGTTCCTGATGTCAGTGTGTGCCACAGTATTTCTCCAGCAGTCAGCTGGAGCAATTTTAGGTTCCTGTATAAGACCACACAAGTATGAGTGTTGTGTAGTCCTAACATTAGTTAATAAAAAAAGATATTTGGATGATTAAGTGGGACTTGAAGAGGAAGCAACCAGTCTGTCTATGTGAGTGTTGTGGTTTAACCCAACAGGCAGCTCAGCACCGCACAGCTGTTCTCTCACTCCCCCTCAGTAGGACGTGGGAGAGAACTGAAAAAAGGTAAAAAGGCAAGAACTCAGGGGTTGAGGTGAGGGCAGTTTAATAAAAAGGGGAATAAAATAAAACAAAATATAATAATAATAATAATAATAATAATAATAATAATAATAATAATAATAATAATAAAATGATGTATGAAGCAATTGTTCACCACCAGGTGACGCATGCCCAACCAGTCCCCAGGCAAAGGCAGCCCCCTCTGGCCAACTCCCCCCCAGTTTTTATTGTTCAGCATAACAACATATATTATGGAATATTTCTTTGGTTTCCTTGGTCAGCTCTCATGTCTGTCCCCTCCTAGCTCCTTATGCACCTCCAGCTTGCTTGCTGGCAGGGCAGAAGAAAGCCAAAAGCCTTTGTCTCAGTGTAAGCACTGATCAGTTAACTACTAAAACATCAGTATGTTATCAGTATTATTTTCATCTTAAGTCCAAAACACAGCACCATACTAGCTACTATGAAGAAAATTAACTCTATACCAACTAAAACCATGGCAGTGAGGACTAGATTTGTTCTCCTCATTAAAAAGTTCCCTGTGGCCCTTGGGCTTAATAGTGCAGGCTGGCTAATGCCTATGTGGTACAAATCAGTGATTTCTGGTAGGGACCTTGGCATCTAAGCTTGTGTTTTTGTGCCGTCTTGTCTCATTCCCTTTATCTGCTCTGTCAGGTTGACTTGCTCTTTGACTCAAGTTTTCTGTTTTCCCTTCTTGGTCTTTGCTGGTAGGATAAGTATACAGTGGGGTCCCTGCAGATGGGAAGTATGGAGTCATCATGGCAAGTCCTAGCATCGTGCTGCAAAAAATGCTGTGCTGGGTTGTGTCATAATTGCTGTTTATTTAGAACATTTTGAACAGAGTTCTACAGAGAAAACTGTTCTTGAGATTACAGGTTCTACAAAGAATCCCAGGCTGACCTGCGTAAGGAAAAGTGCCCTATGATTTGCAAGCCAAGAGCATCACTTATTCAAGTAACTCCAATACTATTTGGCCTGCAGGCTTGAGTGTTCTGCTCAGTGTGGCACTCGGTGACACCAGAGACATGGCTCGACACGAACCTAGCGTGAAGCAGCGTGAGCCATCCTTTGATGGTTTGGCACAGTGACAGTGTGGGGAAGGGAAGGCAAGGAGTCGTGAGTAGCTCTCAAAGACAAGGCTGTTCATGTGTGGTCAGGTGCGTCATGGTCCAGAGCAAGTGCAGTGCACCCATGGAAAGGTCAGAGCAGGGCTGTGGGGTGAAGTGGGAATGTAGCTGGTCAGAAATGGTTTTGTAGCTGCTTCCATCAGGCACTTTAGCTATGGGGAAAGTGCCACAGCTGGCTCAATGCCATGGTCTTCAGTGAGAACTTCATGTTTCTGCAAGACATTTAATTCAAGAGGTGAGGTTAATTTTGTTCCAACAGTTGTATTTTCCCAATCTTATTATGAGTGCACTGCCAAATTATAGTTCTGGTGCTTTTCCGTGATATTTCTGAGATGCTGAAACTGAATGTTTTTTTGTTGGAAGGGACCTTCAAGATCATCTAGTTCCAACACCCCTGCCATGGACAAGAACACCTCCCACCAGACCAGGTTTCTCAAAGCCCCATCCAGCCTGGCCTTGAACACTTCCAGGGATGGGGCATCCACAGCTCCTCTGGGCAACTTTCTCCAGTGCCTCACCATCCTCTGAGTAAAGGATGTCTTCCTAATATCTGATTTAAAACTTCTCTCTTTTAGTTTAAAACCATTACCCCTTGTCCTATCACTATGCTCCCTTGCAGAGAGTTTCTTCCCATCTCTCTTGTAGCCCTCATTATGTATTGGAAGTAAGACTTCTTGAAGATATGGAAAAGGCACAAATAACATGGAGAAATTTGAGTCAAATCATGAAGGAACTGAGAGAAGACTGTAGCTTTCTCTAATGCAGTAAAGATGACTATGGAAAAATGTTACTTGTACATACAAATGCTTGTATATAGAAATTAAATAATTCACAATAAGACAACAATAGCAATGATATTTTTAAAATTCTAACCATGCTTCTAAGTGGTGCTGTGCCTGAAGTAAATTATATATTGAAATAAAATATTCCCTCAGAGCCACGAATATTAATATTGTAATGATGTTTTCTTTGAATAAGATATTGCTTACAGATGACACACAACAACCACAGTGGGTACATACTGCTTTTCTGTCAATAATGCAGGGCATGAAGAAGCTGAATAACACTCATAAACTTTTTGGGGACATAGTCAAGGTATTTGTATTGTAATATGGCTAAGGGACTTTACTGGGTCTCCAGAGCAAGAAGTCAAAGGTAGTTAGCTCTATAATTGCAGACGTTATTAACAGAGAACTAACACAGAGAGAGAGGTTAATAACAATGTCTCCTCTGCTCTGTGATGACTGACAGCAGCTCTCTTGTACTTAAACAACAGGAGGACACATTAATCACTTGTGATTAACACTAGGGGCATTTTAGTGCATCATTTACAGAGTATGCCAGTTGAAGAAAGTACAGTTTTATGAAGCTGCTTACTGCTGTGAAGATTTCTTCTAAATAAAAGGGGAATATATTGGTCAAACAAGCAAAACTATCTGATGGAAACAAAACTAAAAATTGGTTGCAAACTTCCCTTTCAAGAGTCTCGGGAGATACTGAGGGTGCCAAGCACTCTTGTAATTATTGCCTAAGCCATTTCATTATGTTTTCCATTCACTACCAAAGTTTGTACACTTTAAATTGAATTTTTTTTTAAAAAACAACAACAACAACAACAACAACAACAACAAAAGAAAAAAAAAGAAAAAAAAACACCTTAGGGATAGAGGAAGAACAAACAAATAAACAAAAACATGACTAACCATGGTAAAAAGTCTTTCCCAATCTACCAATCTTTTCACTCATCTGCACTGTAGGTTCAGTTCTCATCTCTGCCACAAATTATTTCACAAGGATGTAACTACTTTTTAAAAATACCCTCTGCTAAGCTAATCCAAGAACCATTGAAATACTATAGTACTTTGACATAATTTTATCAAATTTTAAATCGCTGCTGACTGCTTTGGAATATCTCACCTTCAGTGCCTATCTAATACCCATGGGGATCTAGCTGGAGCTCACAGGAATACAGACAGTCTTTTTCATGTTGAGTTGTGCAATGGCACTTTAGTGGCACTGCAGAATTGTTCCACGCATCTTTAAAAATTATGACAGCAAACAGTCAAGGTGTCGGTTTTGGGATTCTGCTCCAGTAGTTCCTCCTTACTGTGGAACAAATGATTGATGCTGATCTTTGATATATACTTTACATTCATATCACCAATTACAGTGATAATAAACTCTTCCTATAAGGCAAGTAAGTACTGTGAAACTTAATTAATGTAGAGGATGTCTTCCGATTCACCTTTCCACAGATTCTTAGTAGGTTTGATAGGAGGAAGTTAAATTACTTTAAGGCATGATATTACAGTGAGTCACTAGAGAGCAGCCTGAGGATTTCATGAGGCAGAATGATTTAGTGGTGACATAATTATGGGAATTGCTTGTCAGAGTTTGTTGTTTTTACTGCTGCAGAAGGTGCAAAACTGAAGAAATGAGGAGGGGTGAAAGCCATGAAAATGAACAAAAAAATAATCAGTCCACCAAAACAATTTTCATTAAATTACTTGAAGTTCATAGTGTAGATACAACTTGCTATATATTCAGCCTTTCTGCTGTGACTTAGCTGTTTCTGGGATTTCAGGTGTAGTCTCCCATAAAAAGGCAGACACATATGTGAGCACATGAATGACGAACATAGAAGAGAAGACAGAAAGATCACCTTCACTGACACCCTGAGGAAGAGCTCAGATGCTTAACTGGGAAAATGTTATGCAATGTATTTCATGCCATGCATTTTATGATTCTCACCAATGTGATCCTGGGTTATTTAATCTATTTACATCAGAGGTTGGTCTTGCCTATCTCTAACTGTAGTTTAACAGTTGTGAATAGACATTTGCAAACATTTTTTCCTCTGTGTGGCTCAGTTCTTGACACTCTTTTCATGCTAGGCTGTTAATTAACTGTAGAACTATAGACCTGCTTGGATTGGAAGGGGCCTTAAAGATCATTTAGATCCAACATCCCTGCCATGGGCAGGGATGCCACCCCCCAGACCAAACCTACTTAAACAAAATTTTTATTTTAGGCACAAGTTTTCAAGCTGGACAGACTCAAATTACATAGTGGACTAGTTTCCAGGCTTCTCAGCAGTTTCCAAGGCAGAGAAATCTGAGCAGGTCTAGCTACGGTCACTTAACATCACAGACCCCAGCTGCTTGCCAGATCCTTCCAGCAGTGCTCACCACCTCCTCCTCAGCGGTGTCAGGTAGGATTTGCAAGCTGTTTCAAGCTCCAAGGGTGATGCAGCTGCCCTGTCACCCCCCTAGAGCAACAGTTTATACTGAGACATGAAGTGGGGTGGTTAAAGTACACACAAACAACCTGACAGCTTGTCAGGTTCATCCCTGGGCTCATGGTGTGGCCTGGGATGCTGCTGTACCTCCCCATCTATGGAATCAAGTGCTCACATAGCTTGCATGAGACCAGCAGCAGACCGGGCAGGCCATCAGGCTATATGTTTACATTCTGGTATAACAGCAAATTACAAACCTTGTGGGACAGGGAGGTCAGGGAAGGTTTCTTTCACTTGTCACGTTGTGTGTGGGAGGCATTACACATGCTAGTATGGTTGCTGTTTTACTGATCTGCTGTGCTTTGGCACATGTAAATTCAGTTTTTAGGAAACTGTAACAAGAGACATCCTACTAGCAAAATTGATGTGTTCTCGTCCTCTCTCTTAAGGTTTCTTTCTTTAGGAAGTACTATAGAAACTATGTATATTGTATATGTAACATCACTGTCAGAGAGGTTAAAACGATGCTGAGAAAAATATGTTGATTTATGATCGCGTGTCTTTTATGTATCCTTTTAATTTTGATTTTCATTAACTGAAAAGTTTCAGATTATTAAAAAGCTTTATGAGCTTTAAGAAAGCAGAGAACAAATTAAAGACTTGGGTTCTTGCCAGCTCTCTGCACATTGCTGCTTTGTGATGATAATGTACTTTCAAAACAGCTATCTGAGATGAACTATTTTCTGTTTCTGGGCATTTTTTTTTCTCCTCAAAGATATATTCCTGATGAAATGTAATTGAGGCATAGCAGGGGGTATTCTGGGTGCTGTTCTAACAAAGAAGGACTTCCCAGGAAAGGCTATTAGACCCCAGGGCTGAAGTTTCAGCTTACATGCACTATGGCTGCACTGAAGTACAATTGCTGCCTTGACATTTGTGGCAGAAAGCCAGTGCAGCTCCAGAGTAGATGTGGTCACATACATCAGCTAGATATGACCCATCAGATCCTTCAGTCTTTTATCAGTGTGCTTGAGCAAAGGTGACGTTGGAAATGCTGCTTGCCTGCTGTCTGGGTGAGATCACCATCAAATAAGCATAAAGGTCCTGCAGGTGCTGGAAAGTGATTTTTGTGTGTGTGTGTGCTTTTGTCAAATTTTGACAATTGATCACAGTTGAATCCACTGTGCCTGCACACAAAGAGTTTCTGGATCTAAATAGCAGTGTTAGTCATTTGATTTCAGCACTTGTAACACTGACATGGATGTCCTGATTTATTTATTTTAATAAAGCAAGTGAATAAATAACGATTACATCCAAAGCAGATGACTCAATCAGACAGTAACATTATCTGTGCTAGTATTTCATCAGATTTCTGATGAGGGCTGTGTGCATAAAAGACGGATTTTTGTAACACCTCCCTACAGGAGGCAGAAGAGGAAGAACTGAGACTCAGATACAGTGATTGACTAAGCAGAGAACACCAGAAAAATATACCCTGCAAAACAATGATGCAAGATCCAATGAAAATTGCAGTTGGCATGGCAGTCAGAACCTGATGTCAGGGCTGGAAATTTGATAGTTTATAATCTGAAAAGGGGAATATAAAAATGGGTTTATATCATTATTGTACAACTATGTAATGGCTATCTTTCTGCTTTCCTTTCTCTTATGCACTCCTGCATGTGAACATATATGGGAGGTAAGACAGCATGACAAAAAGTGTTTTGAAGCTCATGTGTTAATATAGTGGTCTGTGCCAGTCCTGTCCACACTGTCATCCTGTCCCATTACCTTATAGATCTACTGAAAGTCTTTCCAGCCCTGTTCACTGAGTGAAAAGACTAACATATTTCTGGCTCATTTTTGCTCTAAGGAATTCAGTGTGCACCAACTGGATAAAGCTACAAATGCCTGTTGAGACACCTAAGGGTGAAACTAAAGCTTTTTGAGCCACAGTGCTTGAAAGAACAGCGATGGATTAGGGTCACCTTCTCATTGTGATGTGTAAATGCACTTCGTGTTGTACAGTGGGGCTGAGCCCTGATCATGTCTTCTTTGGTTGTCCAAGATGCCTGCTGCATCTATTCTTGGTGTTACATGCCTTTACCATCCTGATCTCACCCAAGCCCCTGCTGAGGAGCAAGTCAGAAGCTGGTAGCATAGTAGACAGCCCTTCAAGGTTGAGCCATTTTAATTTTGCCCTAAGGTAAGTAAAATTGGATTGCCTATTTTAATTCTTCCAAAGGCTGACTCTGACATAGTCATGTAAGTGGAGTGGTCTTGCTTCAGTACATAGTTCCTCTGGGTCAGAGATTTTTTTCAATAAGCCTACTGTTCTTAGTATTAGTGAGTAATTATGATGTTAAGGAACATCCCTATGAAGGTTTTAACAGGAATCACAGCATGCTTATTGCCTGCAGCAATGAAAATAGAACCTCAGAACTTGCTGCTGCTTTCTCCATTCCCTGTGTTAAAAGCTGATGAGAATTTAAAGTGAGTCAGGCAGGACCATGGCTTTGCTCTTGCACATGCCTGTTAGCCAACAGGCTGGATCTGACCATATGGGTCTTACATTGCACTCTTCATAGAGCAGAGTTCTCATTTCTGGAGTCCAGTTCTAGGGAGGCCAGTCCTTAATGTTATTATAATAACAGCAGTAATTTCTTGTAATTTAAAGTTTTCAGTGGAGTTTTCATTCAGCCGTCTTTATGATATTCCAAGCAGTTCGCAGACTCTCTATTTATATGAGTGTTAAGAGTGCTTCAATGTTGTACCATGCAGACACAAAGAGGGAAAAAAAAAAAAAAGAAAGAAAAGAAAAGAAAAGAAAAGAAAAGAAAAGAAAAGAAAAGAAA
>CM021797.1:46733623-46745773 GCA_011076525.1 Nettapus auritus
AAAAAAAAAAAAAAAAAAAAAAAAAAAAAAAAAAAAAAAAAAAAAAAGTTCCAGGAAACAAGATTCTTTAATCATCTTTCAGTGACTGATCTTTATGTCTGCAAGGTGATGCCAAAAAAAGTTTGTCCTAAAAAGATTCCTAGAATTGATTTATTTTGTAAAGATGAAAAATAGCTTGTGGTTTTGAGCTTAGAATATTTTTAAAATATAAATTTAGTTAGAACTGCAAACAGATTATTTCTGCAGTAATAAGAAATAGTCTAAAGACTGTGCTTTCTTTGTTATAGTAAGTCTTCTAAGGCAAGGAACGATATTAATGTGCTTTTTATTTATAAAAGTGATAACTGGCCCCACAGTGCTAATGCCCTTCCTCTGCCCGAGATCTCCAGACTGAGGTCACCTGCTGTACAACAGTTCATGAGTCCAGGAATTATTATAGTGCATGGAGTCTAGGTTTTAGCCCTGGGCTAAGAACCCTGTCTGAGCTTTTGCATGATTAAATGTTCATTTAATTTTCTGCCTTTTAAAAACTGGAAAGTTTCTGTGCTTTTTGACATGTGTGAAATCTGCAGCTGTCAAAATCCTTCTTTCTTCAAGACTCCTAAGTCAGAAAAAAGGATAATATTTGATTTTCTGTCAAAAGCTTGAGTATTTGCTGTGAAGTATATATCTGCGTAGTAGGAACATTTTCTTAACTTGCAGCATTTTAAGAACTGCCTGTGTACAAATTCTTTTCTGCCTGCAAGAAAGCAATGTTCTGCAACACTGGCTTCAATGGTGATTTTTTACTCTGATGGCCAGTGATCAGGGAGGCCCACAGGAACACTTTAAATCTGTGCCTCCAAGGCAGCACGCAGGGGACTGGCATTGGCCTCGGTATGCTGCAAGCTGGGGCACATCTGGCCTTGTTCCCAGGCCGCCTGGGGCCTGGAGCAGCAGTGAGGCCGGCAGGAGCACTGGGTACACAACATCGCTCCCAGGCACCCAGTTAGCTGCATTTTTGGCTTGATAACATAATCCTGTGGTCCTATGTGCACATGTTCATGCATGCCCTGCACATGGTGGTCGTAGCCCTGTGGCTGACTGCAGCTCCATGTAGCACACTGTACTGGCTGCAGCTGGAGGCTGGATGGGGCCTATGCCCTGTGCTGCTGCTTTGCAGAAATAAACTTTTCTCTCTGCAGTGGGACAGATGACTGCAGAGTTATAGTACTTCTTTTCCTTTGATATGGTGTACTAATTTTTATGTCAAGTAAGCAAACAATTTTAAGCGCATAAAATATAAAGATGCTGTTTGCGGACATGACCCCTGGATCATAAACCATCATTTACAGACCACTGACTTCACTTTGTGATCAGGCATTGTTTGCTCAAAAGGTTTTCTATTCTTTAAGTGGTGTGATCTGCAGCCAAGCAGCTATGTTTCTTATATTTGTATGTTCACAGGAGCTTGGCGATTTCACCTCGTGTTCAAGTTACATTTCTGCATGTCCTGTACTTGCACGTGCGTGGCTGTTGGCCTGTGAGTGGGAGGTGTGAGGGAACAGGGTGACAGCAGGACGTGGCAACAGCCTGCCCTTTGGAGGGGGTGCTCTGGCAAACTGTCCAGGCCAGCTGGAGCATTGCTCCCCATGCCTGCCCCGGAGCTCACCTTCAGGAGCAGCAGGCTTTAGGAAGTAGAGTCAAACCAAACTAACCAACCAAAAAAATCAAACCAACAAACAGGTTTTACTTATTTCTGCAACATACAGTGAGGATTTGTCCTCTACCTGTTTCTTTTTTTTTTTTTTTTTTTTTTTAATTATTATTTTTTTATTTTTTTATTTTTTTTTTTTCATATTTTTCAGTGCAAACTTCAGACCAAGAAAATGAGACAGCATGCATCTTTTCTGCAACTTGTGTCTAGTTTTAGTCATTTTCTAATGTCTGTTTGCTGTTGAAATGCAGACAGAAATATTGTCCTGCTGCTCTGTGCAGTCAATAAAAACATATCAAGCAGAATTTTTTGAATATAATCTCTGAATCTGTATAATCAACAAATAGTAAAGCTATGGAAGTGTCAGCAAACTTCATGTGTAAAATTAAATTGACACTAACAAAATGTAGCAGCATTCTAAACTGATATGAATCATAAGGTGCAGAAGCTAGGACTGTTATGGTAACAGAAAATAATGCATCAGTTTTGCAGGGCAAATCCTTCATCTTAAAGAACGCCTCATCAATTTAGGTACAGCAGGGCATATTTAATACCACTATTGCCAACGACAAAAGTGATCACAGAATCACAGAACTGTAGGGGTTGGAAGGGACCTCGAAAGATCATCGGGTCCAACCCCCCTGCCAAAACAGGTTCCTCAGAGCAGGCTGCCCAGGTAGGCGTCCAGATGGGCCTTGAGTATCTGCAGAGAACGAGACTCCACAGCCTCTCTAGGCAGCCTGTTCCAGTGCTCCATCACCCTCACCGTGAAGAAGTTATTTTGTATGTCGGCGCAGAACTTCCGGTGTTCTATCTTGCGGCCATTGTCCCTTGTCCTATCCCCACAGACCACTGAGAAGAGGTTAGCTACATCCTTCTGTCTCCCACCCCTCAGATATTTGTACACATTGATGAGATCCCCTCTCAGTCTTCTCTTCTCCAGGCTGAACAGACCCAGGTCTCTCAGCCTTTCCTCATAGGGAAGATGCTCCAGGTCCCGTATCATCTTTGTGGCCCTCTGCTGCACTCTTTCCACGAGATCCCTGTCTTTTTTTGTACTGGGGAGCCCAGAACTGGACACAGTACTCCAGGTTAGGCCTGACCAGGGCAGAGTAGAGGAGGAGGATCACCTCCCTTGACCTGCTGGCCATGCTCCTTTTAATGCACACCAGGATCCCATTGGCCCTCTTGGCCACCAGGGCACACTGCTGGCTCATGGTCAACCTGTCGTCCACCAGGACCCCCAGGTCCTTCTCCTCAGAGCTCCTCTCCAGCAGATTGTCCCCCAGCCTGTACTGATACATCCGGTTGTTCCTTCCCAGGTGCAGGACTCTACACTTGCTCTTTCTAAACCACTGCCCTTGCTTGGAAGGGACATATTTCAGGATTATTACAGAGGAATGAACTTGTCCAGCAAAGTGTTGCAGTGCTATTGAGGACAGAATGTGACCACCATGATCACTGAAGGGGACAGGGGACGTGCAGTGACCACGCACCCTACTTTGGATGTCAGTCTCTGCACAGGCAGATTTCTGACGAGGGTCAGGGTCTAGGGCACAAAGTGAGGGAGGTTTCTGCACAGTCAGAGCTGCAGGGAGAAGGCCAGGCAGACGGCACATCCGTTCCCAAACTGTCCCTTGGCTGAGCCACCGGAGTTCATACACAGTCTCTAGGTGGGGAAGAGAAGAGCCCTGAAGCAGTCTGTAGGGGCACTTTCAGTCCCACATCGCTCAAGACCCCGTGGTGCTGGTGGCAGCACTGTGGCCAGCCCTGCCCTCTGAGGGTGCATGGGGACACCCTTTGAGAGGCAATTTTCTGCTCTTCTGCTGGCAAGCCATTGACTCACCAGCCAGGGGAAGGGGGCAGCTGTTGAGACAAACTGACATACTGCAGGGACTCAGTGTCTTCCATATAGAAGTCACTGTTCTTGCCATGCCAATTTTTCTGTAGTCCAAAGGGGGGTGGTTACAAACTGAGCGGCCTTTGTTTAAGTTCCTTCAGGAAACGAAAATGTGAGAGCTAAATATAACTCACACAAGGACATGAAAGCGGTTATTTAATAAAATCCAATTTGTGGTCCATTATAGAAATGGATCTTCTTGTAAATTTAAACAAGGTGAGAAAAAAAAATAATTTACTTCTTTCAGACTTTAGAACAGTCTCACAAAACTCACCTATTCTTGGCACCTGCACTGATTCTTCTCATGAGATCCACTGTGATATTTGAGCTAGGTGTTAATTTTTAGCACATGTACAGTCAGGTGATGATGAAAAATACGAATGGCAGGTGATTTTTTTTAAAGTTATGAAAATGCACAAGCTGGTATAACTTATTTTTTTATTTATTTATTTTTTCCAAAACCCCACCTTTTTTTTTGTTTTTATATATAGCAGAAAAATGACTGTATGAATGTATTCCTTGAAGTCTTGCCACAGAATCTGATTTTGCAATTTATTTTTCTGTAACTTTTGCTTTGCTGCTTGCTGGCAGGTAGGAGATCTCAATTTGCTCATTTTCAGAACTGCACTGGAGCTGTTCTCAAGCTGTGTTTGATATCTGTTTATCTACTATTCTCATAAGAAAGCACAATCCACTTCAATTGGTCTGAGGTTTGCAAATGAGAACTCACTTTGCAGTATCAGGCCTGCTTTCAGTTGACTAATGCCTTCTGACAGTCAGTCAGAAGGCACAGCTTTAAAGGCCATAACCACATCAGAGGGAGAGGAAACACATCTACACAGGCTCTAGCACTTAGCTGAGATACATGGACTTGTAATAGTGTCAGTTAGCTTTAATTTTACACTCTGCTTCACTGGTGTGTGGTAGAAAACCGGTCATTGGTCCTAAAGGTAGAAAAAGCACCCAAAGTTGATTTTTTATTATTTATTTATTATTGTTATTATTATTATTGAATTTAACATGTAATTGCAGTAAAGAGGGAGGAATTGTTGGGGAATATGCACACAATAGAATTTTTGGGCGAGAATGATCAGTATAAGGCTGATTTCTGGGAGAGACAGAACAGGGTGATAAAAAGACCAGGAATTTTAGAAAGACAGATGATAGTGTTCTTGAGATATAAGCAGGAACAACCCCACACAAATCATGTGTAAAGGGAAAGAAAGCTGTTTGGTAGAGCTGGTGGTTCCTGTACAGGGCATATGTTAGGGCTGCGGCCTATCCTGGTGTGGGTGGCTGGAAAGTGCTGCGTAGAGACCATCCAAATCCCGAACCTTGACCTTTCTGACAAAAGTAAAGGTGTAAAAGTGAAACTACTTCAGGCTACTAAGAACTGATACAAGGGAAAATATGAAGAGGTAGGGACGAATTAAAAAAATGTCAGGCTGTGGACTGAGCCAGGGCAGAGTACTGACAGGTGTCCTCAATGTGCACTGCTAGTGAGTGTGATAGGAAGAGAGGATGTAATTTGTCACCAAATTGGAAGAAAAAGCTAGATGGTGCTGAGAAATCTAAAATGTCTGATGCTTGTTATGTCTCCCTTTTTGCTAGAAATGCCAGCTGCAGTCACAGCTGACCCAGCAGTGCACAAGCAGGAGACTAAGCTAGAGAATATTTAGCTAGGGTAGAGATTTCCCGTTTGTTTGGAGCTGACCTGAACCAGGAGAACTGGCTGAGACCTGCACAGAACTGTCACCTTTGGGAAAGGCTGACCTTGCTCCTGGAAGGCCATTGACTGTAAAAAGTAATGGCAGTGCATAGCTTTAAAAGAGAGAAACAAGAGGGGACTGGCATTGTCAGCTCTGGCTATAATTTCAATTCCCAGAAAAGTACTGGAACAAACACTCAAACTGTTTGAAAATACCAAGAAGATAAATACGGGGATAAGTAAAAGCCAAAATGAATTTGTTCAGGACAAGTGATTCCAAATCAATCTAATTTCCTGCTTTGACAAGGTAACAGGCCTTGCATGAAGCAGCCAGCTCACTTGATTTTAGTGGGACTGCCTGACACTCAGCTGACTTCTTAATAGACAAGCTAAGGGGACAGAATCTAGCAAAACTCACCCAGAGCACGTGATCATCTGATGGGAAACCAGGTTCAAAGCATACTGATTAACTTCTTTGTGTCAAACCGGAAAGGTGTGATTTTGCAGCAGTCTGCCCTGCTTCAGACTCTATTCAATATTTCTCTGAATTACTTGTAAAGTGGAGTAGAGAGTATGCTGAATAAGTTCACATGGTACTTCACTGAGAAGAGCAAGAGTTGCACCAAACGATTGGATGAGAACTTGACATGAACATAGCAAACTGGATGCAGTTTTAAAAAGTAAGGTGCAATTCAGCAAGGGCAATTTGGTTTAGTGAGGATGTGGGAATAGTCACATGGAATAAATCTCAGATGGACAAAACCAAAGCAAATATCAATTCTGTAGGAAACGTCCTAGCAATTATAGTAGATCACACACTGAACACAAGTCAGCAATGTCATTCTGTTGTGTAAAAGGTAAATATCACATGGAGATATCTGGCTGGGTCTGTCATCTGCCAGACACATGACAGCGCTGTTCAGCCCGCAGCTGGGGACCTGTGTCCTGATTTGAACACTGGACTTCCAGAAATAGATAACTATCTATATAAAACCCAAGGTAAAGCAATGAGAAGGACCAAGGGTCTAGAAAATATAATCTCTGAGGACAAATTTAAAGAACTGGACTGGCTTAGTCTAGAGGGAAAACAACAACAACAACAAACAGTCTGAAGAGAGACCTATTAACAATCCTCAACCACATAGAAGGTAACTTCAGGAAAGAAGGAATTAATTTGTTCTTCAGGACACCTTTTTCTAGAAAAAGAGATAACATTGTAGTAGACACTTGAAAGCAGCAAGTACTAGGAAAACCTTACTACCAGGATGAGGCATTAGGAATGTACTGAGGGAGCTGAGGCATCACTCAGTGTATTTAAGAATGTCACAAATATCTGTACCCCAGTGTAGGAGAAGATCCCCTGGCACAGAACTAACACCTTTGAAATAAATGAAATAAAATTGCCTGCAGGAGGTGACTGCTGTGGATACATAGATCAATATATCCATTTTCTGCATTATTGATGGCACCCCTCTGTGGCAACTTTTTTTTGACATCCTTGCAGTCCTTTTTCATATACTGTGAATTTTCTGACTGTATGACTGCTAAGAAAAATAAGCTAGATAGAGATATGTTCAGAAGTCTTTTAAAAATATTTTATTATTTGTTTAATTGTCTTTATTTCATGGTTTGAGGAATATAAAGGGGGCCATGCAAGTATGAAAATATGCACTCTGCAATCTCATCAGTCATTTGCTTGAGTTTCTCTATTGTCTGCAGGGTACAGTAGGACAGTCTATGGCTTTATATATACCTATGGAAATAAGTGAGTAAGATTTATAGAATCATAAAATATCTGAGATGGAAGGGACTCACAAATATCATTGAGTCCAGCTCCTGTGTCCCCAACCTTCAGAGCTCTGAAAAGTAAATTTCCTCATTAACGTGTATTCAGTTAATCTGAAATGAACAATGAATCGGAAGTTTCACTTCAGGTATGTCTGATAATGCTTATGTTGCTACCAATCATGTTTCAGCTGGCAGCACACATAGAAAAAGTGCTAAATCTGGGCTAATATCTTTTTGAAAATTTGGTATGTTTTCCCCCCGAGTCATCAAACCTTTCCTCAATGCCTGGCCCAAAATTGTAGGTTTTACATATCTAGAGGTTGAAAGCCCTAGATAAAAGCAAGAATCCATCTTCTGTAGGCTATCAGAGCAATATCTCTGAAAACTCTGAAAACTGACCAATTGCCTATCCTGTCAGTGTTGCAGTTTTGGCTGTGTTACACATGAAGTCTTGCACTAGGCTGAGACAGCTGGATGCGCTTTTTTTTTTTTTTTTTTTTTTTTTTTTTTTTTTTTTTTTATTATTATTATTATTATTATTATTATTAGTGGACAAAAAGTTGAGAAAGTTGAGACTGACTCAGCTGTTTTTCCAAGATGTGCTGCACCTGCAATGGCTCCCCTACCCAGAGGAGGGGAGCCAGAGCATCAGACTGAGTAGGATCATGTCTGTTTATGCTGGATTTAAATCTGAACTAGCTTCTGTGTATAAAAACAAAAAATTCCTGTCTGTTTCAAGTCTGATGCTTTTCCTGCATCTTTCTCTTTTCTTAGGACATAGATGGAAAAGCCTCTATTACCCAATAAGGAACTGCAGGTGTTTTCCTCCTGACTTTTACCCTCATCAGGACTTGCTGTTCCTTGTGGACAGCTACCAGGGTGATCTTGCCCAAATTGCATAATGTGTTACATAGTCCTCAGTTCAGCTGACAGCTAGGGTAAGGTCATTGGCAGGCTCCCAGTAGGTCTGCTCAGAGAAAATTTTTGCTGTGCTAATATTCTTCTGAGCCACTGCAGATTTAATTAAAAAATTTGCAAGGGAATTATTGTTGCCGGTTGAAAGAATAGCTAATTAGGCCCATGAAGACTACTGTCAGGTAAAGACGTTCTAAAGATATATTTCCTGTCAATGCAATAAATGCATTGAATGTCTTGAAGATGGCTGCAGTTTTGTTTACAAGCTATGGCATACCACACGATCATATGGATGTTTGGGTAGGTGTGGCCAAGTGCATATGTAAAGTTTCTATTTTCATCTCAGATGTAGTAAAGAGATATGTATATTAGCTAAGCAAGCTAATTTATCTTAAGTCCAGTTGTATCATGAAGTGCAGTAAACTGAGAGACAGTTCATTGAACAACCTCTCTAGTCAAAGCCTGTGAGGTTTATTGGTGTAATTAATTCTGTGTAATTGGTGGCCTTATTGTTATGAATGAAATGAGCAATATTCAGATTAGGACACTTAGATCTTGTGTTTTTGAGATGTGTTTAAAAAAAGCAGAGGGTTTACCATTCCATAGTTTTCAAGCCTGGTCCAAACCTCAGTCATGAAAAGAGGGTGACCTGTGGAATTTGCACATGGCTTATAACCAGAAAGAAAGAAAACCACAAACAAGAGTATGCAGATTTTTCAAGAGAATTAATCTGTAATGCCTGGACTTTGCGTCAGGTACTTTGCTTTCCTGATGTAGGGAGAATCCTCAGCTGCTCTGCTCCCCTTTCCAGATCATCACAGTCCAGTTCTGAACAGACTGTTGATGGAGTCAGCCCTGGTCAAAATGGGGGCTGCAGCAGTAAGTCCTAAATCCTATTTATCTCCCCAGCCTCCCCTCAGAAAAATGAAAAGCAAAGAACACCAGCCGAAGCATGTGCAAGTAGGAGTAGAGGCTATATGTGTTAATAGTCACATATACTTACTATCCCAAAGAAATCCCATAGCCTGGCTGCCACAATTGAGTTGTCCTGGTAAAATTTCAGTTAACCTCAAAAGTTCCTTATGGGTGAACTAAAAATGATTTTTTATTTTATTTTATTTTATTTTTTTTTCTCTAGCTCTGTTTGCTGTTATCTCTGTCCAATTTGCTGAGCTGTTACATGATGTTGGTGATGTAACTGGAGTTGCATCAGGATCACATGAGCTGTGGGAGCCTGGAGATGTAAGAGCAGCACACACTGGAGGAGAGCAGGGCTGCCCTGAGTCATGCTGTCTGCTGTCTTCCACATGGGGATGGAAGGGCTGAGTGTCAGCCGCAGGTCTGTCCCTCCTGCAGCTCTGAGTCACCATCCCTAAATGTCAGTAAATTCACACACATCCTTGCCAGCAGCTGGGTTGTCAGGGTCAGGCTGGGAAACCTTGATTAACCAGCAATAAGTCTACTAAGTGTTAATGATCCCTGAGATCTGTGGACTCTGGAAGGGGAGGTGGCATGGTAGCACCTCTAGGCTGCCACGCTTAATCTCATGTTTCAATGTTGGTTTGCAGCATAGTTCTTCTAGGAGTTTGAAGAAGTCCAGGGTAAGAGCTGAGAATTTCAAAGACTAAGCTATAGAAAGGATAGCCTGGATGCAAGGTGAGAAGAGCAATAGCAAACATGCACCCTGAAGGAGATTTTGAAAGGAGAAAAAAGGAAGTGTGAAAACTTCCAATGGAAAGAAAATCACAATTCCACAGTTATTTTTGAAGTTATCCAGAGGAGGAGTACAGCCAAAAAAAAACAAAAACAACAAAACAAAAACAAAAACAAAAACAAAAACAAAAAAGTTCAAAGAATCATCTGAAGTATATTAGCTTTGTTGTTAACTATAATAATATAATGATAATATTTTCTTATCTTATAGTGCCGAGAGAGAGCATCAACAATTTACACATAGCACCAGACACACATTTACTGAGGTGACTCAGTGGGGAGGCAGTAGCCCCATTAACACGGACAGATGTATGAGGAGGTGTTGCTGTACTTGTGAGGTGGTGGCACAGCGACAGTGTGCAGCCCTCTCACTGTGGCTGCAGTTGGTACCAGGCAGGAAGGCTCATTCTCCCTGCAAAGAGCCTCTGATCTCTATTTCAACTATAGCAACCAGAGGCAACTCATAATATGTTGGTACTACATATATATATGTGTGTGTGTGTGTGTGTGTGTGTGTGTATTGGTAGGGAAGAGTGAGAACATCCAAAATAATATGTGATTATTATTATGATGATTTTTTGAATTACAAAATAAATAAAATTTTTAACTGGTTCGGTTTTGTATATTATCCATACTATCAGTTAATGAACTTCTCAAAATTTTATCTTCTTCATCTGTTAATGGCCAGAGCACTTTGTGAAGTTTCAAAATATTAGTGCTATTGGCACACAATGGTGCTACTGGAAAATTCAGGTGCTCCCAACTTTGTGGAGTACAGAGCATGAAGTTCTGTGTGAGAGAAGTTACACAATGAAATGCAGATTTCCACTGGGGAAAGTGAACCAAAGAGAGAATTCAGAGATCCAAAGATGAAAAAAATATTTAATGTGTTTAGTTTTGGATAGACTGGTGAGAAACATTGAATGTGAGGAGATAAACTGGTGGACTTGCAATAATGAACATGGACAACAATAAGAAATTTCACTGAGGCCTTTTGGGATGCTTGAAAAACAAATCCTGTCATGAGCCAAATTTTGAGTGCTTGACACTAAGGAATACAGTTTCCTATAACCAAATTGCTCTCACACTGGAGGTTGTGGGAATTTTTGCTCATCCTTATGAATCACAGAATCACAGAATAGCTGAGGCTGGAAGGGACCTCTGGAGGCCCTCTTGTCAACCCCCCCCAGCTCAGGCAGGGACACCCAGGACAGGTTGCCCAGGACCATGTCCAGGCAGCTTTAGAAGAGCTCCAAGGAGGCAGACAGCACAGCCACTCTGGGCAGCCTGTGCCTATTCTTTACTGTGGTCACCTGCACAAAGTGCTTCCTGAAGTTCAGATAGAACCTCTTATGTTTCAGTTTGTGCCCATTGCCTCTTGTCCTGTAACCAGGCACCACTGAAAAGAGCCTGGCTCCATCCTCTTTGTACCCTCCCCACAGGTATTTATAGGCCTTGATAAGCTCCCCCTGTGCCTCCTCTTCTTCAGGATGACCAGTCCCAAGAAGCTCTTAAGAGCTGCCACCAAAAGAATAACCTGGAACTGAGTCTTATTGTCTTGCAGGGCAGATGTTGCAGATAAAAGATGAAGAATTAGATAAATTAAAGTCAGTCCCACCCTGGACACTGCCTTTGAAAAGGAGTAATTACTTTAGCAGCACAAAGAACAAGTGTAATGACAATACTGCAGCCATTCAGCCTGCACATCCTGCAAGAGTTGGGGTACTCTTTCCACCTTTGCATAGTCTCTAGATGTTTGCTGCTTGACTTCATGGACTTTGTGATCAGCCCATTAATCATCACATATGCTATGTGATGTTCACATCATCTTGAGAGGAAACAGCTTTTTGTAGAGGCCCTTTATACGGGGCTTGTATTTCATGTGCAGTTCCCTGTTGCTAATATGCTCTGGTGTGGAATGACATCAAACAAACAAGGGATTTCCTTGGAGTGTGTCCTGGAAATCTGAGGAATCCTTGATGGCATATGACATCCCATTTGCCTTGAAGTTAACATTTTGATGACATCTTGCCTGGCTTTACCTTTATATAATTATAATCCATGGATTTTAAGCTGTCTGAAAGAGATCCAACTGTTTTCCAACCAGCTGGCACAGTCTGACAGTTGGCATATGGATAATGGATAGAGTTACCAATTTGGAAATGTGCTAGAAAACTAGTAAACACTTCTTATGAAAAACGGTGTACAGATATTGGTGAAATCACTCAGAAAATTAAGAGACAATTGCTGTGTTCTGGCAACCATGAATAATTTTTCCAGAGGAACTCTTGCTTCTTGCCTTCAATTTAAATTTCCTGTGTGTGTATTGCATTTAAATACTTCTTTTTATCCAGCATCAGGAAAAAAAGAAAAAGGAAAAAATGAAAGAAAGAAAGAAAGAAAGAAAGAAAGAAAGAAAGAAAGAAAGAA
>CM021797.1:46745783-46767624 GCA_011076525.1 Nettapus auritus
AAAGAAAGAAAGAAAGAAAGAAAGAAAGAAAGAAAGAAAGAAAGAAACTGCAGATGAATAAGGCCAGACCTCCACCTTTCTTAACTGGTGGACCATTTCTCAAACCAGGGGTGTGCCACTGCTTTCCCAGAGGTGAGCTCATTGGGATGCACTGTACACGTGCATCATGGTGAGTGGCTGCAGCCATCTCTGCTGGTGTCTCCTGAAGGACTCATAATCCTATCCCCAAAAACTCAGCTGGGTTCAAAAAAGTGCTCACCTACTCCAAAACATGGCAGGTAATGAGGAGAAATAGGAGCAAAATGGAAATACTAGGATGGAGTTTTCAAAAGGGGTATTCAGGTTGCACAGCTGGTTGGCTTTGCAAAGGGTTAGGAGAGCTATCTGTGCCTGCTGAGCAGTGCAAGCAGATCACAACTTGCCATGTGTGTAGTCTTTGCAAGCGATGGCATCACCAAGTGCACCATGACCCTGCTGGATAAAGCAAGATTTCTAATACCTGATGATAGTTCAGGTCATTTAGCACATTGATATGGGCAATGTTCCTCTTTCCTAAATAAAATATGAGTTGGGATTTGCAGCTTCTCCAAATCTTCCTCTCCCCCCTTTATTTCCACAGTATCATTTGAGATAATTGCCCATACCACACCTGGAGACATTATAATCTGTTATTACATTATAAAAGAGGAAGAAGACAAAAATACATTAGACATCTTTCAGAAGATTATTTAAAGTAGATCCTCACTCCCAGGTACCTGTCCAAGAGGCATCCTGTGTTACAGTCATGATATTTTTACTTGAGGTTTTCTTGTGACTTCTCCATTTGCAGGAAGGTTCAAATCAAAACCTTGGCACTGAGTGCACTGGGAGATTAAAAAAAATAAATAAAAAATCAAACTTAATTAGCTTGACTGAAAACACAAACTGTAACCGTCGAAGCCATGTCCTGGTATGCACTTCCTCTTTCCCAAAGACATTGGAAAGCTAACAAAGGAACTGCATGCAATGAAAGAAAGCGGCAGGTTGCCCTGCTGGAGCAGAAGGAACAGTGAGTTCTGAGGAGGCTGCTAGCCCATGGAGGTCTGTCCTGATGGGAAGGGAGCATCTCTGCCTCCTGAGCTCTGGCAGGGCAGGTTGTGGTCCAAGGCCAAAACCGCACACATGGTTTGGGAGAAACCACGTCCCTGGGATGCGCATCTTCTCCCCGCATCCCAGTTGTAGGCCATGGCCATGTGGCTGTGCCGGGACCCCAAGCCCGGCCATGGCCACCAATCCTCTGTGGGGCAGGGCAGAGCTCCTAATGGCTCTCACCATGGTGGGTGTCAGTTTTAGGAATGTAGGAGTTGCCTCAGCAGTTGCCAAAGCTTTATCTTCGTGATTAAAAATACTCTTTGTGTAGGTTGAATAATGACACCGCACTGTACTGGGTGGGGGCTGGGGAACAAGTAATTGGATTTATTTTCAATAGACGTTGTTGAAAGGGATCTAACATGAATAGAGATGGTGTTTTCTTTTTAACAGTTTCCAAGTTAAATTAAGCTAACTTAGATAATGAGGGTATTGCTTTTATATTTTGGGTGTACATATCTTCCCATTATTAAAATTTAAAAATAGTAAATGGCATCAGAGCATTGATTTGGGCATGATGCTGCTTGCTGTGAAGTTTTGCCATTTACTTCAATGGAAACAATGAAAGTGAGATGTTAGCGTAAGTACTTAATAAAAAAAATCTGAAATATTAATTATAGAATCATAGAATATTCCGAGTTGGAAGGGACCCACAAGGATCATCAAGTCCAACTCCTTGCACCGCACAGGTCTACCCAAAAGTTTAGACCATGTGACTAAGTGCACAGTCCAAACGTTTCTTAAATTCAGAGAGGCTTGGTGCAGTGACCACTTCACTGGGGAGCCTATTCCAGTGCGCAACCACCCACAGTTATTATAAAGGTCCTATTTTTAAGATAGAGAGATGGAAAAAAGGACTGTGGTGCATAGAAAGGACACAATAAAGGGATCTGGAATACAACCAATTTATAAAAGAAAATGAAGTCTTGGTTGAAATGTAGAAGGCTTCTTAAACTGTCCTAAGACAGTGGAACAGATACACAATGATACGTTTTTTTAGTAAGTTCTGTGCCTCAGAATCCTACCTTTATAACATTTTTTTTTTCCCACAAATTCTTTAGAAAGGATTGTAATATCATTGGTTCTTATTCTCATTTTAACTGTAAATTAAGAATAATTTGAGTAAGCTTCTTGTAAAAAATATGTGAAGCTGAACAAGACTTTTGGTTTCTGCTGTTGCAAGGTTTTCTTGACATTTATTAGCTTGTAGCATATTTTACCAGGGCTTTTCATTACTTACCATCTGAAATAATGGTAAAGGTTACACATACTTATCTGATAGTGGTTACAGTTTTGTGCATTAGGCCTCCCATTTTGTCAGTCTTTGCTGTACATCACTGAATGCTGTGTGATGGTTATTAGGAGTCAGACACATATTTGTCTGTATAGGAGCTGACTAATAAGACCCTTCTCCATGAAATAGGGTAGAAAGCAGTGCTTTAGATTTTGTTTCTTTTGAAGTGACTGCAGGGGAAAGCACCTTAGATCTTTGTAGGTGTCACTTGAGCTCTGGAGAAGAAAGAAGCTTCAGGAAGATGCTGATTCCTTCTTTTGCCCATGGCTTCCACACTGTGGGTACTCTGAGAGCACAAGGGGCACAAAAATTTCCAGTGAGCTCTCTCCAGATCATGGTCTGTTGTGTTAACTTCTGCTGTGATGACAGCCCAGTGTGTAAAAACTCACCGTCCCTTTCCTGTTTTTTAGGCAAGATCTGTAGCAGCCTTCATAGTCCAGTCATCACAGGGCGTACCATGCCGCGGCAGCAGCAGCTGCACGAACAGCTCCATATGCAGCAAAGGGCTGGGCACCTGCACCAGTAGCACATTGTCATGTTCTTTAGCTAGGTTTTTAGTCACTTTAAAAAATGTGATTATTACAGTTGTGTACGTTCTAGGGAATGTGTAAAGAAACTTGGGGAAGGTAGAACCAGATGAACTCGAACACTCAAATATAAGGAAGCTACACTGATACATTGACTTTGATGGGATTGTTTGTTCTTCTACACCAGCTGAGGGAAATAACAGCATTGTACAAATCAGCTGCGGATGAAAGGAAAATGAAAAACAAATCCCTGCTGTATCACAAAGTCCACTCTGCCAGAGCCAATCAATGCCTGCAGCACAGCTTGTCTTTGTTTTTCTGGCACCAAGTGACTCCTAAAAATCCAGATATCACAGCTCAGCCCCCCCTGGCAAAACCCTCCTTTCAGGTTGACAAGATGCTGTTCAGTTTGGAGGATGTACTGACTGTACCATGGGCCCAAGGGAAAGAGGCAGACCTTTCCGATGAAAATCCATGGGATCACTGGGCTCCCATCTGACACTGACATCCGTACAAAAATTGTAGTGGCCTTGCAGAGCCACTGATGTGTACAGATCCATCCATAGGCCCCTGTCCTGGTCGTGGACCTTTGGAGAAAACAGCTCTTTTCATCATCCAAAGAGGAGAATGAAAGCTGAGAGTGGGAAACTGACAAGGTGCAGAAGTAGAAAAGAAATTTAGTAATTGTAATGGCCTTTATTCTTCAAGTTGATGAATTCAGGATTGGTCCATGAGTGTCTGATGCCCAGAGGGCATAATGGGGACGGGAGGGGATGTGCTGGGCCTGCATGCAGTGGGAGTGAGGCCACAGGGGAAGCGGTGCAGGCCTGCAGGTCTGAAAATGGGAAAACATACTGTGTGCCTGGGTGCACAGCCTCTCTGCGACACCCTTCTACTCTGCCGCTATGTAGGTTGCCTTCTCCTGGCCACTTCAGTCTTTTCAGCTTTATCTTTTTGCCTTCATTTGCTACTCACTTCTTTTTCTTTCCTGAAATAATCTTTAGTGCAATTCACATAACAAATTGATTCATTTTTTTTCCTTGCATTTGTAAAATAAAGGACAAAATGTTTTCAACTGCTGTAAGTAATGAAAATCTTCCCTTTAAGTTCTTAGTTACTTTAATAGTTCTTGATTTTCACAGTATATAAAATCTCATGCGTACAGTTCTCATAGTTTTTGAGAACAGGATATATTACTGCATGCAGAGTAAATAAGAGCTACTGGAAAGATGGTGTGGGCCCTTAATGGCTGTGCAGATTCAACAATCAGTGCATACACTGACTGTTTCCTTGTTTTTGATGATTTTAAATAAGTTTATTGCCCAAATGCCACTGTTTATTCAGTTAGTTACACCAAAGCAAGAAGAGTAAGCTCTAGTTCTTAAAATTTTACAAATGATAATGCTATCCAAAGGCCTTCCATATGTAGTAATGTGAATAGGTCTATCTGCAACTGAAGTTTAAGAAAAACATGAACTGTAAGATCTATGAAATAGAAAGATCTTGTAATTTATTACAAGTTTATTTATTTATTTATTTATCATATTTAGGTTGTATTTTTTGTAGGATTTGAAATCATCCTGTAAGAAGAGAGGAAAGTTCTTGACTGCATTTTGACATGTACTTCAGTACTTTGTTTTGATTACAAATACTTTTCCAAGGTTCCTTTTGCTTGCATTTGAAAAGCTCCATTTTAAAAATGCTGTGGAATAGTTCACAAAGAATATATTAACTTAAATCTGGTGAGAATTTATTTTATTGACACACTCTTAATATTTCTTATTAAATAAACAGTTTCAGTCCTCTACAGTTTTAAGAAAGCTGAAGAATACTGATTTTTGATTTACAATATTGGGATGCTTTTTTTTTTTTTTTTTCCAATGACATAAATGCAGTCATTTTTTTCCACTGCTACACTGAAGCCCTGGGCCAAAATTCACTGTTTGGTCCTCTCAAATGACATTTGCAGTAATATCTCTGTGTAGACAGCTAGATTGCAAAGCATACACAAGTGAGCTGGTATATTCTAAAGCCATGTGCATGCCTACATGAAGATTGCATCTATCTATTCTCAAAGTAGCAGAGGCTAAATCTTCTGAAATGCCATTTCATTGTGTTATTTTTCAGGCAGATTAGTACATTGTGTTCTGTTTGAAAGGAGTGTTCTGCTTTCTTCTGTGAATCCAATGACTTTGTGCAAAACCTCATTTCATTCTGAAGTCTTTGTAAAAGCGAGTCCCAGAAGATTACTCTAAGGACTTGTCAGTGATGTGAAGAACTCAGCCTTGTCCCTGTATTTGAGATGGCAGTTGGGTAATTGCAGATATATAAATACAAAAATGTAATTGCATGAGCTGTAATTATCTGCAGGCTCCTGAAAAATTCCCAAGGAGTGGCCTAGATAAACAGATCTCTGCTCCACAATGTCAGTTTAAATCTAGATTCCTCTAAGCATGTGACACTCAATATTTTTGGGCTAGACGATGGCAAAGATGAAAGGATAAATGTTGTAAAGGGGATTGCATTATTTGCTGCCTATGTTTTTATACCTGAAGCACTCTCCTGAGCTGCTCCTGCAGGAAGGCAAGTGGTTTGGTAAGCTGGTTTGGTGTGCTGAGCTAGTACTCAAGTGATCTGCGTTTTTGTCCCCATTTAATAAAGACGGCCAGGTAACCTAAAGGCAAAGTCTATGCTAGCTGAGGTGAGTAATTTTGCATAGCTCCAACATAGTCAATCTGAACTTGCCTGTACCCCACTTGGCAGCTTCTCTTCTGGGCAGACAGTTGGATTTTTAAACGGCTCATACATCCTTCTTACTTCTCAGATTGAAATTTCTTCTAGGAAGTGCAAAACCACAAATAGTTAAAGGAAAGCATTCAGTAATACATGAACTAATGAAGAAACAGGATCAAAGATCTATAGCTGTGGAGGAAGCTTTTAGATATCTCAAAAAATTTGAAATGTCAGAGGTGAAAGAAAAGAGGTGGAAATGACTCCAGCCTTGTATGCAGTCTCAAGTCTCACCCTCCCTTTAGCAACCCCTCATGAAAACAGACTGGCCTGCAGTGAGCCATGATGTTCCAGGACAGATTTGGTTCAGGAAACCTACATTCCTCTCCCTATTACAGGGTTTTGTGTAAGAGCTAATCACTGGAGACTTTATTTTGTTTTATGAACTGGTAGGAGGCACCATGGTATTCTGCATGAGCTGTTTTTATACTTTCCTTTAGAAAAGCTGAAGATCCAGAAGCTGTTGATATCTTCTGCGAATGCATTTATTTTCTATCCTTAATACAAATTCTCTGCAATTAAAATCACAGTGCTATTTCAACACCTTTTGAACAAACTCTCTTCTATGGACAATGAAAATTTTCTTGAGTTCACCAAAACTTCCTGTCTCTATTACCTCTCCTTTACTCTGTTTCTGCATCAAAAGGGGGACAAGTGAGGCTTGCTTTTTTCCAGTGTGTTCCAAGCTATGCAGAGAAACTGTTTAGATGTGCACCCACATTGCTATATGTCATGTCAGTTTTACTGGACCTATACATACTTTTTACAGTTTAGATACTGCAGCAGAAAAGGAAAGGAATCACAGAATCACAGAATCACAGAAAGTCTAGGTTAGAAGAGACCTACAAGATCACCGAGTCCAACCTCTGACCTAACACTAACAAATCATCCCCTAAACCATATCCCTAAGCTCTACATCTAAACATCTTTTAAAGACCTCCAGGGATGGGGACTCAACCACTTCCCTGGGCAGCCTATTCCAGTGACTAACAACCCTTTCTGTAAAGAAGTTTTTCCTAATATCCAACCTAAACCTTCCCTGGCGCAACTTTAGCCCATTCCCCCTCGTCCTGTCACCAGGCACGTGGGAGAACAAACCAACAGCCACCTCGCTACAGCCTCCTTTCAGGTACCTGTAAAGCACGATAAGGTCGCCCCTGAGCCTCCTCTTCTCCAGGCTAAATAGTCCCAGCTGCCTCAGCCGCTCCTTGTAAGACTTGTTCTCCAGACCCTTCGCCAGCTTTGTAGCCCTTCTCTGGACTCGCTCAAGCACCTCCATATCCTTCTTGTAGTGAGGGGCCCAAAACTGAACACAGTACTCGAGGTGCGGCCTCACCAGGGCTGAGTAGAAGGGGACAATCACTTCCCTGGACCTGCTGGCCATGCTGTTTCTTATGCAAGCCAGGATGCTGTTAGCCTTCTTGGCCGCCTGAGCACACTGCTGGCTCATATTCAGCCGACTGTCAACCAAAACTCCCAGGTCCTTCTCTGCCAGGCAGCTTTCCAACCACACATCTCCAAGCCAGTAGCTCTGTGTGGGGTTGTTGTGCCCCAGGTGCAGAACCCGGCACTTGGCCTTGTTGAACTTCATACCGTTGGCCTCGGCCCATCGGTCCAGCCTATCCAGATCATCTTGCAGAGCCTTCCTACCCTCGAGCAGGTCGACACACGCACCTAACTTGGTGTCGTCTGCAAACTTACTGAGGGTGCACTCAATCCCCTCATCCAGATCATCGATGAAGATGTTAAAGAGGACTGGTCCCAGTACCAAGCCCTGGGGGACTCCACTAGTGACCAGCCTCCAACTGGATTTGACTCCATTCACTAAGACTCTCTGGGCCCGGCCATCCAGCCAGTTCTTAACCCAACGAAGCGTGTGCCAGTCCAAGCCATGGGCAGCCAGTTTCCTGAGGAGGATGCTGTGGGGAACGGTGTCAAATGCCTTACTGAAGTCATGGTAGACCACATCCACAGCCTTTCCCTCATCCACTAAGCGTGTCACGTTGTCATAGAAGGAGATCAGGTTCATCAGGCAGGACCTACCCTTCATAAACCCATGCTGACTAGGCCTGATCGCCTGCTTGCCCTGCAAGTGCCGCATGATGACAACCAAGATAATCTGCTCGGTGAGCTTCCCTGGCACTGATGTTAAACTAACAGGCCTGTAGTTCCCCGGGTCTACCCTCCGGCACTTCTTGTAGATGGGCATCACGTTTGCTATCCACCAGTCAAGCGGGACCTCCCCCGATAGCCAGGACTGCCGATAAGTGATGAAAAGCGGCCTGGCCATCTCTTCCGCCAGTTCTCTCAGTACCCTCGGGTGTATCCCATCCGGCCCCATCGACTTGCGTACATCCAAATGCTGTAGCAGGTTGCTAACCATCTCCTCATGGATTGTGGGGGCCACATTCTGCTCCCCACAAAAAGGAATATTTGATGTAACTCCACCTGAGAGATTGAGCTCTCGTAGAGAAAAACCACTGCCTTAGGTTACACAGAGGATCTAAGATGTGCTACTATGCATATAAGTGTTTATGTCATTTAAAATGCACAGTTTCTTGCTGTTGTCCTATAGCAACTCCAAAGACATCCTTTCCTTAGTGGATGAAAGCCAGTAATTTAACATTTTCATACCTACATAGTGATGTCAAGAGGAAATAAATGGAAATAACAACTGAACATTATTTCTTACAGTTTTTACTTCTCTGTGCAAAGTTGACTTGCTACCAAAACCATTCTATCATAACAGTGCTCTGGTTGTCTTAGCTGTTGCTGTAACTGTTGATAAAGCACATTGTGCAAGACTCTACAGATCCTTCCATATACAGATGATTGCTCTCTTTCTCTCTCTCTCTCATTCTCTTTCATTTTCTTTCTCTTTCACAGTGAGACAAAACTGGTGCCTTTGGTATTTTTTATATTGTATTTTTTTACAGGAAAAATTAAGGACCTATCCTGCTTCAGGACAGCTACCCCCAGTCAGGTTTACCAGAGATCACCCTGTCTTTGGTTACTTAAAAAAATAAAATGAATATTGAACCTGTTCTGCTTTTTGCAAAAAATAATTTATTTTAAAAAGTTATAATGAAGAAGATAAAGAAAAACTGATTAAATCTATCCCATTCTATCCCAGGTTATTTATCTAGGATATTGACTATAATCAATAAGAGTTAAGAAAAAAGTGTTAATGCTACTTACAAGTAGCAAGCTTTGCTCCAGCAAAGCTGCAACAGATAGTGACTGAGTGATGAAACCAATAGCAAGGCCTATGGCTTCTTGGTATTTTATTTCCCCTGGTAGAGCACAAGGACAAATAAAAATAAGGAAAAGGATCTGTTTACATCTCCTCTCATTTCCTCATCCAGGATGGTCTCAGCTGTTTGGGTTCAGGTCCAGTACAACATCTATGTGCTTACCGTGCTGGTAGTAGAGGACTTCTGGCCACTGCCCAGGACTTCTGGCGGCACTTGTTTAATGAGACACCTCACTTCCTGTCCAACGCATTGGCAGGCCTCCAGATGCTGCAACTGTATCCTCATGATGTGTTTAGAAAGAAAATTCTCACTTTTATTCTGTTTGCTTTGATTTCTGCTTGTCATTAATTTTAGTGAATGTCATGGAAGCTTGTCTAACAACTAATGTCATTTCCTCCTCCAGTGGCTCATACCTCTCTGTGATTTTTGCACACAGTGATATTGCAGCTGGACATCAAAGCCTTCATCTGGTTTTCTTGTTTCTACTTAATTTTAAATTCTGCTTTTCCTGCTATTTTTCTGTGTTGATATCTTTTCAGCATTTTAGGAGAATGCTGAGCAGCCCAAAATTACTGGTAAAATATAGGTCTTTATTGCTTGCAACCCCAGGTTTTCTGCTGGTTTCATTATCTATTATTAGAAATAACACTAAACACCAAGAGGAGAGGGCAACCCTGTTTCTTGCCATGTTTAGAGTCTGCTCAGGGGCTGGTGGCAGGACTTGTGTGAACGTATGGGCAATGGCTGGTACTTGCCTTCGTGGGAGCCACTATCTCCTTGCTGTTTGTGGTGGAGCCATGGGCTTCCCAAAATCTTCAGTGAGAATCAGAAGTGCCACCTCAACCTTAAGGCTCCTCTTTGGTGAATCTCCACACCTTTCCTTCTGCTTGCTGTCATTATGAAATGTACCCAAACGTAGCCATCAGTGTCATTTCTCGCTGCTTGCTGGAGTCAGTGAGAATTCACTTTTCTGGGTATTCTAACAATGACTTGATATTTTCCCTGGCATGTTTCCCCCCTACACTTAATTATGGAGCTTTCGGAAGGTACAATCAAGTTGTTTTTTAAGTGCTGCTTCTTTGATTTGATCAGCTCCTGCCATGTTGTTGTTTTTCAACTTCTCAGCTGCTGCCTGGGATTTATAATTAGATAAATAAAAAATGGAGGGGGAAAATTCATCATTACCTAGAAATGTATTTTTAAATTGAAATTCTGTGGGACTCAGTAAGTTAAAAATTACTTTTCTCTAACCAAATGTCATGCTAGGCTTTCTATTGAAAGAGATATAATTGGATTTTCCATGGAAAGAATATTTCAGTATAAATGTATCCTTGCAGTGAGACTCTTCAGTGCCTCATTCTTCATTACCAACAGGAAGCAAGTACATTTCAGGAAGGATATAATGTATTAACACAGGATAAATAGAGAAATATTGTACCGTAGCTAAGATCAGACTGAATTCAACCAACTTCAAACACATAAAAAAAACAGAACAAATGATGTTTTAGAGATTTTTCCCTAGGTAACCCAGGGAAAGGTAGAAAGAAAATCTTAAGCATCTCAACAGTAGCAGGCACTTATCCATCTTTCTGAATTTCAACATCTATGATGCATACTGTTCTCAGGAAAAGTGATGTGCTGGAAGCATATATTGAACTCACTCATAGTAATAAAACACTCTGACAAGTCCAGTGAACAAATGAAGCCAATGACAATGTTTAAACTTATGTTTAAACATGATCCCTAAACATAAGTTTAGCAATCAGCTGCATTGCTTTGCCCGCATTAAAAAATAAAAACTAAAAAAAACTAAAAAAAAAAAAAAAATGTTTATGCTAGTATATTCAAGGTAGATTCTGTTGAGTGTAAAAATACTCTACATGGACATTCACCCATTCACTTCCTCATGGCCTTTAGAGCATTCTTTGCATTGCATCCTCAGCTCCCTTTTTCTTTCAGGAATGTTTTAAAATAGACAATGATCACTACAGTTGAATGGTTTTCTCATTTTTTTTTTCCTCATTACTGTCAAATAGTCTCAATCTCCCAGCTGCTGCTGTTGTTTCTGTGCTGTGATGGATTGTCTACAACTCCTTTCTCTACAGCTCCCCAGAGAAGACATTCAGTAGTCAGAAGAATACCTCAACCCCCTTAGTAAGATGAACAAAGCTCCTCCTTCACATGAAAATAATTCAAAACTGTTGATTTTAGCCCTGGAAGAAGAGTCAGTCAAAATACTTCTGAAGAATATAAATGAGATAGAGAAGAGGTTTCAGTATGCATGGCATGGGCCTGGAGCACACACTTATATTTTCATATAACCCATGCAGATTGCTCGAGTTCTAACAATGTAGCTAGTGGATTTTTTTTGGTACAGCTTTTTATTAAAAGAATACTATACTTTGCAATGGTCTGTGTGATCAGCAGCAGAAACAAAAACCTCTGCTTAATTTATTATACAGAGTTCTGTCTTAGGCTACAAGTTAGACTTTTTTGTTGTGCAGCACTTTAAATTAGTACAATCTAATTGTTTCAGCTAGAAGTTACATAGGCCCCCCCAAAAGAGAATCAGGCCTTTCAGACTTGCGTGGTTTTGGCATCGGATGAGAGACTGTTCAGTGGGGAAGACTAGCAACATTATTGTATGACAAATTGGGCCATCTGGTCCTTTAGATGGGATTATACTCTGGGGAAAATTATTTCCATGCACTCAGCTGCCCTGCAGGCTCAATCAGGTGGCTAGCTGGGTGGGTCCATGGAGAAAACAGGTCACACCACCATCATATGTAAAATTGAAAGGATAACACTGAAAAGAATGATGCTCTCAGTGCTTGTGAATACATTTTTTTTTTTTAATTATTATTATTATTCACAGTAACTGAGAGTTTTGCTGCTCATTCTCAGTAAAGCAAAACAGATTATGGTAGCAGTGTACAAGAATCAGTTAACTTATTTTCCTTTGCTGCAGGGTGGAGAGGTTGTGAACAGTTTTACAGATAGTCAAAACAACAACAACAACAACACAACAACAAAACTAATTAGAGGCAGGGCTACATGCAGGGATGAAAAGTGAAGGTTTTTTTTTTTTTTTTTTTTTTTTTTTTTTTTGTTCCCCTTAATCTCCTTGCCAGGTGCAGTAAAAGCAGCTGTACTTTGTGTTTCTCCATTTTGACCTGGTGATGACTTTAATTAATTGTAGATGTACCCATGTTTCTACACCAAGCAGTTGTCTCTCTCTCCTTCAGACACTACTGACCTTGACCAAATATACAGGTTGCTAGTTGTGGTTAGTGTAAAATACTTGCAGGCCTTAAAATAATTTCTGATATTTCATATATCTGCAGCTACTCTCATTCTCTGAATTCAGAAGAAAAAGACTGGCTTTTACCACTTCCAGGTCTAGTCACACCAGCATTTTTCCACCAGCATTTTATTAGGAAAAAAAACACCAGCATTTTATTAGGAAAAAAAAAAAAAAAAAAAGATCTTTTGGGACTTTTCAAGGCATTTTTTTATCACTACAGAATCTATGAATTTTCTTAGAAGACATTTCATTATTAACAGGTTTATTAATCTGTGTACTTTCACTCTTACATGTTCATAAATATAAAAATATAGCTAAAATGGTAATCAGAAAGAGATCTGCTATGTATTATACTCTGTTTAGTCAGGCTTGGCTCAGAAACTGAGTATTTGGGAAGTTGTATCATGACATCTTCCACAACAGCTTCTCTTAGGGGTTGTATATGTCATGAGTAAATAAGATGTTTTTCTTAGCACGAAAATTAATAGATGCAGCAGTAGTACATGGGTTGTTTGGTGAGCTCATCAGAGAGACAAAGAAATGACCATCATGATGCAATTTGCCTGCCTTCCTTCCTTCCTTCCTTCTCTCTCACTCTCTTTGCAAAAGTATGTTAATTGTCCTGTCCAAGAGTGTTATTCTCTTCAGACTTCAGACAATGAAAAACAAAATGAAATAAAATATTCTTAGCCAATGGTGTCATTAAAAAAAAAAAAAAAAAAAAAAAGGAAAAAAAAAAAAAAGTTTGTGCTCCTGAGAATTTTAGAAGATGAAGGAAGAAAGTCCCAGTTTGAATGTGGAGGGTCAGCAAGAAAGTGAATGAAATGTCTTCCCAAAAGAGTACAACTCTTGTACAGCTGGTGTGGTTCCAGCTCTGCATGTGTGTGTGTGTTGTGAGGGAGGAAGCAGGCTCCCTGTCTGTGTCTGTAGAAGCCTTTCACAAATAACAGAATGGTTTTCATGAGCTCTGCCAATTAAGGTCCCAGAGATGCTGTTGGTGAAGTTAAGAGCACTTCCCGACACCTCCACAGACCCTGCTTTCTCCACAAAATACACCTGTGATGTTGCCTTAGAAAATAAGAGCAACCACTTGATCACCTGACTTTCTTAGGAAGTACAGACTTAATGGTGTTAAAATATAATGTAGTTTCCATCAGTTTTGCAGATGTCCCCACTGAGTACAACATAGGTTCATTTTCTAAAGTCCCCAGGTCACCTTAATGTGTTAAGAGAGGGGGCAGAATATGTTATCTGTAGTGATGCTTGGATAACAAAACAGTCTGGTGTTGCACTGGATTGCTCTTTTACTCCCCTTTTCTTCTCTCTCTGGCTAATTACATTTTCCTGAAAATATTGCTGACTTCTTAGAAATTTGAGAGGTGACCGGTCAGCTGTGTCAGATGAGATGGTTGCTGCACCATGCTGTGCTTTCAGATGCTTCTGGACTGCAATCATGTTTAGAAATACAAAATTGAGTTTTCCCAGTGTACATTCATTATATGTGTCACTTTGAAATGCATTTCCTAGAAACCTCTTCTCATATCTGCTAAAACCAAACACAGTAGGACTGTAAGTTTGGTAGAAGAAAATTAATTTAAAAGTGACTTGAGACACTTAGGAGAAATGTTCACATTATCTATTTGCTGTACACAATTATTATTATTTTTTCATTACAGCTTCAGTTCTATTATCTATACAGTTTGTTCTGTTGCCTGTCCTTGGTCTTGCTCTTTGCACTTTTCCAACTGTGTTCTCTTGCATTCGTGTATTCTTCCAAGTCCATGTGCTTGGGAAGGCTTTTTTTACCATCTCTGTCTCTGTCTCTCTCTCTCTCTTCCTAAGGGCTCTGAGAGCATCTGTTTATAGGGCAAAAGCTTTAGGTAAGGCTTCCAAAAAGTGCCCTCTCTACCTCAGACAAAAACAGAACAAAACAACCACAAACAAACAAACAGTAAAATAACATAGCACCTTCATGAAAACATATTATTTTCACTCATGGCTCATCTTTGTATTTTAGCCATTTTTACTGTTAAGTGGCAGAAAGTCTTTGATGTTTGTGCCTATAAATGTGATTCTCACAAAGTTGTTTGAATAGCTGACTCCTGTATGATAATGTAAACTCTAATATTTAATTTAGTGAATAAGACTATTTTCTCAGGTTTGAGAAGTTGGTGGTTTTGCGTTATCTATAACTTCTGTGGAAAGAGATATTTATTATAGTGAATGAAGAGATGTTAAGGCAGTGGGTTTGTATGATACTTGGGTATGGTTCTGTGTAGATGTAGAAGCATATCCTCAGTCTGCAGAGGTATCTGTCTACCAGTTACCAAGGCCAGAGTGGGCAATTTATATCTTGCCTAGAGGTAGTTTTTGGCCTAATACCATCCATGAAATGCAAGTGAAATCAATTTATCAAAGGACCTGCTAGCAGTTTCCTATGCCAAGGACTAAAAACTACTCAAAGCTTCAATGCCAAAACCATGACCTTCTTTTGTTCTATAGTCAGGGTTTTACATAGAAGGTGCTGTATGGGGACAAAGCTACTAGAGTAATTAAGAGTTTTAGAATATATATATAAATATATATATAAAACAAACAAACAAACCAAAAAACTGTGTTCCAGGTACATACAGGACACAACTTAAGAATTTGCAAATAACAAATTCAGTAAAACAGAAGAAATTACAGATACATTTGTTAAAGTGCAGATATTGCAGTGAGTAGGCACTGACCTGGAGGTTGACAGATCTCTTTTGATATTCCTTCTGTCTCACAGGAATCATGGGTAACCTTGGACAAATCTTTTCTGTCTTAGTTCACAACATGGTGGAGGCTCCTATGTCTCTAAGACCTCCATCAGTCTCAGAATCCTTGCTCAGTTGTTGCCCAAATTTGAATCTGTTTGAAATTCCTCTGACAGGTGTAAGCAAAGCAAAATCTTGGCATAGCTTAGTAACTTGGCCTACTTGATTGTATCCAGCTGTTGCTGTTTGACTCAAACTAGGTATTCTTGGCTTTCTTCATGCAGTGCAAGAGGTCTGCAGAAAAGGAAATGTCTGCGTGGCTTTTCTCAGGGAGTTTTGAGCTCACTTGTCTGCTACCCTAGCAGATGTAGGGTTCCTGTGAACCCTCCAAGACAGCCACAATCAGGCAATACGTATGGTTCTCTACTGAGCCCTAGACAAAGCATCTTGACTTTCAGCACAATTTACTAGTTTAGAGTAAGCACTGAACTAGCTGTAGTTTAATGGATTCTGTTTGCAGATCAATATCACAGGTTTAAACGTTGCAGTAAAGTAAATCTGTATCCTTAGTTTTATATGTCTTCATTCCTCATGTGTCAAGAAGGAATAATAACATTCTCATTACCTTGCCTATGTATTCTGAAGATAAGCAGTTCAGATTTTTGAATTACAGTCTACTGAATGGCTCAGCTCTGGTGGTTATAAAACCTAAGTTAGACATAGTGTAAATCCATTAATCTGAATTGTGACGTTCAAGTTATGTCAGTATACAGTTTAAATTCTTGATTTTCTTTTACTATATGTTTTTCTAGAAAAACATAATGATGGGATCGGGTTGAAGATGGCTTAAGAAATTTAATTGGGTTTCTCCAAGTCATTTTCAAGGTGAAGAAATAAACCCAACTCAAGCAAATTAAAATTTACTTACTGGTACTTCACATTAAATGTATGAAAAATACTACCCGGGGAAATCTTTCCTCCTCTGCCCTGAAGGTCTGCCCAATCTGAGGACAGCGACCCTTCCTTCTGTTTACTGGTGCTCCTGTTTCTTTCTGACAAGTTATAACACTACCATGTAATAAGCCTGAAATCATTTTTATTATAGAATAGAATCACAGGGTCATAGAGACGTTTGGGTTAGAAGGAACCTTAAAGATCATCTAGTTCCTGCCATGGACAAGAATACCTTACACCAGAACAGGTTGCCAAGGGTCCCATCCAACCTGGCCTTGAACACCCACAGGGCTGGGGCATCCAAAACTTCTCTGGCAACCTGTTCCAGTGCCTCACTGGATTCTGAGTTAAAAAAAAAAAAAAAAAAAAAAAAAAAAAAAAATAATAATAATAATAATAATAATAAAATATTTCTTATATCTAACCTAAACCTACCCCTTTTTAATTTAAAGCCATTACCCCTTGTCCTATCACTACATGCCCTGACAAAGAGTCCCTCCCCAGCTTTCCTGCAGGCTCCTTTATGTACTGGAAGGCCACTATAAGGTCTTCCTGGAGCCTTCTCTTCTCCATTCTGAACAACCCCAACTTCCTCAGCCTGTCTTCACAGATGTGCTCCAGCCCTCTGATCATCCTTGTGGCCCTCCTCTGGACTCCTTCTAATACATCCATGTCCTTCTTATTGTGGGGGCCTCAGAGCTGAACACAGTGCTCCAGGCAGCTTCTCACAAGAGCAAAAATAGGGAGAGAAACACCTTCCTTGTTCTGCTGGCCATACTGCTTTTGATGCAGCTCAGAATATGATTACTTTTCTGGGCTATAAGCACACTTTGACTTTGCAGATATTT
Source organism: Nettapus auritus (assembly GCA_011076525.1). NCBI lineage: Eukaryota > Metazoa > Chordata > Aves > Anseriformes > Anatidae > Nettapus > Nettapus auritus. The sequence goes on from CM021797.1 coordinate 46,762,627, forward strand.
TCCTCTTTTTGTCTAATGAATTAGTCAGCCGTATCTGTCAAAAAAAAAAAAAAAAAAAAAAAAGTAATGATAAAAAGAAGCTAGGGTTTTCTGAGAATCTTGTTATAAGTTTGTGTATGATGGCCATATAAAATATCCCATTTTGTTTTTCTTCAGTACTTACTGCAGAAGTACTGTGAAGTAGTTAAAAATTAGTAAATCAAAATCATTTACTAGTACAGTTAATCACAGACCACTTTGCTTCCATGAAAAAAGGAAATTGATTCATTCCTTTAGAATTTTGATTAATCAGAAAGACTTTCTGTAACAAGAAGTTTAATCATGAATGAATAGATGTAGTCAGCAATTTTCAAGTTTAAGACATGAATGAAGTAGTATTTAATCTTTCTAATGTTACAAAACTAAGATCACTGTTCATTGTGCAAAAAAGATAACCATGACTGAGAGGACCAGTGATATGGCCATGGTGACATGTTCCACCCATGGCAGAGGCAGAGTTTGGTTGGGTTTTCCGTGCAACTTTCATATTGCTGGCTGCATGTGTGCATATAGCAGGAATATACAAGTATGCTTTAAGGTCAGATAAAAGTTTTGTTTTGTTTTGTTTTGTTTTGTTTTGTTTTGTTTTGTTTGCTTGTTTGTTTTCCAGCTTCTCCTAGTAGCTTCCCATATTCCTGGGAAAGGCTAATGGTAAACATTTTGGCATTCATTACTTCAAATTTTCTTTCATGAAAGTGTTCACAGAAAAGGCACCAGTTCTTTTCATAAATAATTAATTTCTGATGCTGAAGCTGATTCTGAGAAAATGATTCCTATGGTAGTCACTCATATGGCCAATGGGCAGAGGGCTCAAATCAGAACATAGGTTTGTCCATACATATAAATATATTAATCTTTCAGGATAGATGTTAGGAAGCCACATTGCTGCACCGTGGCCTTTAAGACACCCGAGATCTTTAGAGATCCATGTTTCCTAGGCAATGGAAGCTACAGAAAGCAGAAAGCAAAGGTTCCTCCACTTCACAGGAGGAAGGAGAGGAAAAGAGTGTTGGTTTTCTCTTTTCTTGCTGAGAAAATCATCTGACCAAAATTATATATGGTTTATATTATCCTGCATCTCTCTGGATGCTATGAACATATGAATACCTTTAAACTTGTGAATGATACATTATGCACTGCTCTCTACTTTTAGTTTCTTTATCCCAGCAATCATGCACAGTGTTACGTTTTCAGAGGAGTCTGTAGGGAAGGTAATCCCAGGAAAATCCTCTGACACAGGAACCTTGTATGAAGTCACAGTCATCACTTTTCCATAATGAACTGCCTTGCTGTGCAGATTTTACTTGTCAGAAATAAGTTCACTTTGCATTTATTTTTCCCCATCTTCTGTGGGATACTGAGATTCAAATGAGTAAGCTTAAAGCTGTATCCAACATGATGCATGCTGTGTAAGAGCTTAGAAGCGGGGATGTGAGGGAGGAATCTGCGCTTGACTTTTTAATGATAATCATGCTACTGGATTTATCTGTGAATTTTTGAAACAGATAAGAGTTTGCCACTTGCAAAAAATGTTAAGACGCCTTTATTTGGACCTTGCATAATGAGAGGAGGTCATATAAAAAGGAGACATGTAAAGTGATCCACAGCTATGAATATTTGTGTTGAATGGCTGTGACTTACATGTTTATAGCAATTTTACCCCTCCTGGCACACAAGTGCTTTGGGTATGCATCATTTCCCCCTTTGAAAAGCATTGCAGTCTCTTCTGAGACCAAGGAGGGTCTATGAGACAAGGAGAGTGTGCATGTCCAGTAAGAGGGGGAAGCTCTGCCCTGGAGCTCTGTGATGGCCCTGTGAATCTATGGGAGGTGACTGAGGACATCCAGGTGCCCAGGTAGTGCTGACGAGGGATCCCTTACAAGTCTTTTCTGGAAGCAGACCAAGTACACAACTCTCAGGTAGAGATCTGGGATGCACCAGTAACTGCCTGGCACTGAGCCATGTGGACCCACTCAGCAGCTAGACTGTGACAATATTTTCTGGCAAATATTCCTCTGCTTGAAGAACTGCTAGATTTCAGCAAGCAAAGGAAAAGAATTGGTGGGTGTAAAATGAGGGAAGAGAAAAGCCTTCAACATAAGGCTAGTGCTTAAATTGGCACTCCATGAGAATGGTATTTACACAATAAAGAAAAGGTCTAAAAATAAAATGTATGCATTTAAAGTTCTATATAGAAACTGATTTTCTTAGACCTATCAGAGGATGATCTAGGATATGCGTGTACCACCCTTCTGCAATTAGATTTACACAGACACACACAGACACACGGATACACACTTTTTGTGTGTGTGTGTGTGTGGCTTCAGATGTATTTCAAATCTATAATTCCTTTGGTTATTGAGTGATAGACATCAGCAATAGAACCACAAAACATCAAGGTTGGAAAGGACATTCAAAGATCATCAGGTTCCACCTTTCGTGGGAAAAGGGAGCCTACATTAGATTGTCTAGCACCATGCCCATTCAGATCTTAAAAATGTCCAGTGATGGGTATTCTACCATATTCGTGGTGAGTTTGTTCCAGTGACTGATTGTTCTCACTGTTTAAAAAGTATTTATTATATCAAGATGAACCCTCTCGTGCTACAGCTTGTACCCACTGCCCTTTGTCTTTTCCATGTGGCTACCTTTGAAGACAGCCTCTGCCCGCTTTGTAGCCACCCTTTAAGTACTGGGATAGTGTGAAGAGGTCCCCCCAGCCTTCTCTTCCCCAGGGTGAAAAGACATACCTACTTCAGTCCCTCCTCATGGGGCAGGTTCTCCAGCCCTTTAATCATCTTCATGGCCCTCCATTGGATGCTCTCCAGTCTGTTCATGCCTTTGTTGAATGGTGGGGACCAGAACTGGATCTGGTAGTCTATAAATGCTGAGTAGAATGGGATGATCATATCTCTGCCACTGCTAGTAATGACCCTGTGGATGCAGCTCAGGATATGATTTGCCTTCATGGCTGCAGCAGTGCACCGATAAATCATGTTTAGCTGGTTTTCCACCAGGACCCCTCAAACCTGGGTCAGCTGTTTTGAAGGCTAATGTGCTCATCATTATACCATCTCTGGGTATTTATTTACATGGAAGAGCTTCTGCATTAGAACTCTTACTTCAGCCCTTTGCAAGATGTGAATTCCATTAATAATTCTAAATATAACTATAATCATTTAATAACTTACTTGTTCCTCTAGAGCATCATAACCAACAATGTGCATTTCAAAAGCATTTCACCTTTGCTAGTCCCATTTTTTAATATATGCAAATTAAAATTGTGAGCAAGTGTACTCCTGTGAAGTAAATTAAGGTGTGCTTTACAGTGTGCCAGCTGCTCCTTGGTAACTCCCTGTGTGTATGTTCCTAGAGCACAGTAAATGTCAGGTAGCTTTTGGCTCAGAGTGGTGGGTGAGGGACCTTATGTTTAGTAAGCAGAGTTGCAAGACAGAAGCATGCAGAAAGGCACTCATTAGAGGATAGTGGAGATACTGAGGACAAATGCCACAGTTTCTATTGCAGTAGCCTGTTCATTTGTTTTTAAGTCTTAAATGCCCACCTAAACTAACAATTAATTTTTCAGTAAAGTCCTTCTTCCTTCTTAGCCCAGGTCAGGGTTTCCTAATAGATCATGCTGGAAGATATGCTTATATTTTTAAAAAATGTATTAGTTTTTATAAAACACAAGGGACCTCTTTACTCAAAATGAAAGTGGTCTTAATTAGGTTAACAGGAAAGCCCCTATTCAGACTTAAGATAGTAGTTTTCTATTAATATGAAAGAAGTAAAACATCATGCTGTAATGGCTTGATATAGTTCAGTTTCCAAACAGGGAAATGTGGAAGTTTGCATGAATGCCAAATATGGAGATAAGCCCCAGGGACCTGTGCTGTAGCCTCCTTTCTGTCTTAGGCTCACCTATCTAACAGGGGTTATAAAAGAGTGATTGCACTGAGGTGTGTCCTCCGAATCACAAAGCAATAAATTCACGTACTGTGAAGGAGCTCCAGTGAATCATAAAAGCTCTGGGCTAGAAAAAATCTCCAGGATCATCCAGGCTGACATCCAACCTGACAGATCTTTGCCACTATTTCACTATGCTTGAAGATTAAAAGACCCTTTTATGTCCTAGTCTTCCTTTCTATAATTTAAGCTTACCTTTTTCCCTGATAGTTCTTACAGTGGACAAACATATCACCAGCTTCTCATATTAAATTTCAAGCCTCCATAACCTGCATCCTTTATCAACCAGCCAGTTATCAATCAGTCAGCCAGTTACTCCTTATTATAAACTGCATTTATTTATTTATTTTTCATTTTCTTTTACAGTTTAGTTTTTTTTTGTTGTTGTTTGTTTGTTTGTTTGTTTATTTGTTTAAAAAATGTCATCCCTGGTTTCTTGGGACCATTTTGAGCTCTGGTCCTGTTCTTGAGAGAGCTTGTGATTTCTCTCATGCTGTAACTCTGACTAGCACTGAGCAGCACTGTATTGTGCAACTTGTTAATGAAAGTTTTGAACGGTACAGGATGAAGGGCCAGCCATGGAAGCTGCGCTGCCCTGCTTTCTGATAGTAAGATTGGTAGTTTAAATGTTCAGCTATATTACTTTCCTACAAAATACCTGTGCTGCTATGGTTCCTGTTTCTTAACACATTGCTACCTGTGTGGTTGTGCCAGACGGATTGCTGCAGCCTGAGCCTCTTTGTGTTAAACAATGTGCAGACACTAAACAAATGTGACACTCCTAGACTAGAAGAGCTTGCATTTCAAGTAGAAAAAAAGGTAACAGTTGGATATTACAAGCTGCGAGGGGACCACAGGATCAAGTTTTCTGTTTGGAAAATCGATTTCAAATTAAAAATGCCTGCTGTTCTAAGGTAGTGCTGTACAATCTGGAGAGTCAGGGTGCCAAAACATGTGACCAACCACTCTTTCTTTTTTTTTTTTTTTTTTTTT
>CM021797.1:46773387-46801683 GCA_011076525.1 Nettapus auritus
TTTTTTTTTTTTTTTTTTTTTTTTTTCCTTTCTCTTTACTGCTTCTAAATCTTGTGCATGGTTTTGTTTTCTCCAGGGGCTGTGTGCTTCCCACGTGTTTGTCCAGCACCCACAGTGATGTTCCCACTAGTCCCAATCCAGGACTTACCTCCAGAAGAATGAAATTGCACATTGTTACTGTTGTTACTGGGCCTTGCATCATTGTATTACCAACACTATATATACACCATGTATGAACTCTTTTGTCTACTGTTTTCTTAATTCAGGAGAAGTGCAGCTGATGTCTTTGGGAACTGAAGGTGAGTATATTACAGTCATAAAAAAATATATATTTCTACAAGATAGTCAGGAGTAGTTATGGTCATCCTGAAATCAGAGTGGTGTGAAGGTGACAAAGGGTTTCCTGCTCTTTGGCTCTGTATTTCATCTTCTATCTTGCAAGTCTGTACAGTACATTATGAATTGAACTTTTCATGCTGGGGTGAAGGTCTTTCTTTCTGTTCTGTTGTACTGGGCTTGCTGTGGAGCATGCAGCCAGAGCCTGCACCATCCAGCAGAACCCTCGTGTGGCTTGCAGGTGATACCTGGGTCACACACAGCAAGGTGGGACTGGATGGGGAAAACCCCCTTGATGGTATTCTTTTTAATCATGACCACTAGGGGCATGGTGATGAAGTGATTACTTCTGCTTCTAGTACTTCTCTGACAGGTTTTGAATTTATGATTTTCTTGTTTTCTCCCCCTTTCCAGCTCTCATGAATGCATAGGAGCTGTTTCCGCAGCTGCTTCTGAAATTCTCACAGTGGTTTTTAATTACTCAGAATTTCCTTAAAAGTTATTTTTAAGACTCTATTTGGCCAACATTTGACATTCACACTCAATTTGTAACTCAATTAGGAGCTCCACCCAGAAAGACTCTGAAAGAAGTACTGTTCTAGGTGTTATCATACCAAGATCATATGTCCACTTTCCCTCTGCTAACACTAGTGTAAATTCCAAAAAATGGTTATCTGATAATAATAGAAAATTCTTGTATGAGCCATGTGCCAGTTGAACACATGGACCATAAAAGAATTGTTACCTGTTTATATAGGATTTATTAAAACTATCTCCTTGTCAGAGGTAGGAAAAGGGACCCTACGTCTCTCTGAGAGACTTAATTTGCATTACGCAGAAACTTGTATAAATAAAACCTGTAGCAGACAGCACAATTCTCACACCTATCTCTCTGGGTCTATTACTCTCTCTCTCTCTGTTAATTAATGTAAATAATTACAATTAGACAGTCATTTTCAAGCGATACATCAAACAGTATATCTGCCAGCCTTTTGTGAACCTGCAGTGGCTTTGTCCTTCCTGTGTTGATACCAAAAGTTGCTGTGCAGACAGTGTAGATGGATGATTTTATGTCTGCATTTTTCACTCAGACTTAATCCCTTATGGCATTCTGGTTACATCTGCATGTGATTTGATGGTGGTTTGGAAACTCCTGCAGCTACTGCTGGCAGGCTTCTCTAAAAAATTCCCATGGAGAACCAGGTGAGGATGTGAATAAAGTATGGTATGGGTGCTGTTATTTGAAGTTTCAGTTCATTTGACTGTACACTGTGTGTTGTGGAACTGGTAATTTCTATCCTTCTGAGCAGAGCTGGTGCTAACTGGGCTATCGAGGGATATCTGACAGTAGCCACCCTCCGGCCAAGCTGATGTTGTTCTGCAGCCCTTGCTGAGAAAAAGGATTCCCATCTTTTCAACCAGCAGCAGGTACCTCTGTGGGCCTTTCTGATGGTACCACAGCTCTCAGAGACCTTATTGAGACACCTCTGGTGACTGCTCTTCCTCTGGACCCTAGGTGTATCCATTTCAGGCCTTACGCTGTGCTTTCTGTGCAGGGCCATAGCCTCTACAAGAGCTGGTGTCTGTATTTTTCAGAATCCAGCATCCTAAGACAGGACAGCTTTATAGCACAGGCTTCCCAACAGGACCTTCTCTGCTGAGAAGTTGTTTTCTAGGCTGCTTGGCCTATTGCTCCTTTGTCAGCCTTGAGATCGTGACTCATGGTGTGCTGTCATCAGCAAGCATCTCTCCTTCAAAATAACACTTGGTCTTTTCCCAGTTGCAATTTCTGCTGTCCCAGCTTTTGGTTTGGGAAACCAGAGCTGCATGACTCAGTGAAGTTGTCCCAGGCTTTGCATATACCTCAGTCACATAATTCAGCATAATTCATTTCCTGATGGGAAATTGGTTTCCTCTTCCTTCTCAGATTCCTGCTGGGAATGACTGCCTCTGCCTCCTCTAATTCCTTCTGGTCATCTCCTGCCTACTCCCAGTTTCTCTTCTATTTCACCCTCTGTTTAGAGGAAGAAAGAAACCTGAAATAAGGATGTTCAAGAAAATACAGTACAAAAATAGTTCAAAGTGGGAGATCAGTAGAAAACCATGGAGACAAGAAAGGAGAGCAAGGGATGGAAGAAATATTTCCTACTAAGACAAGTAATTAAGTAAGTCTCTCTTTAAAGGCTTTCTCATGGCCTGTCTCTGATATCATAGCAGTTTTCTTTTCATTAAGATCTTGCTTAGCTGTTTTTCAATTAAAACATCTTTTGTGAACTGTTGGGCAAATTGATATTCATTTAGAAGTAGAGGAAGGAAATGTTCAGTGAACTGTTTCAGAGCTTCAGCAAGCCTGAGGTATAGGGTAAGCAGTGAAGGACCATGACTTTCTCCCTCAGATCTTCTTTGAGTACTGTCTTGAACCCTTTGAGATGCAGACTGAAGCTGAAACTGTTTTTACACATGAAAGAAAAAAAATAAATAGTGGAAGTACACAAAGGTTCAAATACTGCCTCTTTCTCAGAAATGGGTGGAGATCTATCCATAACTTCCCTAATTTTCTGGCAGTGGCATGTACTATAAACAGATGTTACCTTTCACTGAAGAGACACACTTGAAGAGGCAGTATTTAAAGCAGCCATCTCTATTTTTACAGCAGAAAAAGCAGGCACCAGTAAGTGTAGGAGCTTGACATCAGCTAGACAACTAAGTATGTGATTGTGCCTGCAGGCAAAGTACTCAGACATTTAAATTATAGGAATTTGCAGTTATTTGTGGGCACAGAAGTGGTTAGGTAAATCTTGATGAAAACCCAGATTCCCAGGTTTTAATCTGGCTGCATTTCTCCATTGAAGACATTTTCTTGTTGTCATTCCCACATTATCTGGTGGGGGCTATACCACTGGTAAATATACTGAAGCAGTATGTATACCTCAGTGTCAAAAAAAACAAAACAAAACTGCAAACCTAGAGTTCTACTGTTCCACTTTCCTTTCAGGAAAGCTCTTTTTTTCTCATGGCTAACCAGTGGTATTCTTTCCTCAAGGAGGATATTTACAACACTAGGAGGGAAATGCACCAGGTGCATTAATTATGCTTTTTGTAGTCCAGAAATGATACCTGTATGGAGTCCCACTGACCACTCACACTGTCTCCAGGGACAATTGGTAGATACCTAGTCTGCTGCTTCAGTTGCATTCAGCTTCCTGATTTTTATGCTATTTTGAGCTGAAACTGACGCCACTTTTTTTTTTTTTTTTTTTTTGTTTGTTTGTTTTTGTTTGTTTGTTTTTTTCTTTTTCTTTCCTGCATGAGTTAGCTGTCCCTGCTGTATAAACAGCTGGCTTGGCAGTAAGCATGTTTCTCTCTGAGACTATTGGTGCCTGCACTGCTTGCAGTACTTGTTGCTGGCCCCTTGGCAGGAAAGTGCTTTTAGGTATGGGGCTGAGGTCTAAAGCCAGGGAAGGGAGTTCATTCTTGTTGATAAGCCCCCATAAAGCTTGGTGTGTAACCTCTGCCACTGCTGATGCTTGATCACCTTCAAGCCAACTGAATAATTTGTATTCTCCACGTGCTCCAATAGTTCTTGTGCTGATTGCAAAGTGAAGGAAGGAGGGCTCTGACACAGCTACTGCCAGAGCCTTCTTCTTCTTGGCCTTGCCTTGCCTTGCTCCTTCTGTCCTCCCAGAAGTGCATGGAATTTTATGCCACAAGACTAATTTATCTTAATGTCTGGGGGTATCTAGGTTTGCAAAAGACATTTTTCTATCAAGAAGCCTAGTCTAATGAGGTGGAAATAACCTCTGGGGAGATCGGTCAGAGAAAGTGCAATAAGTACAGCAAGTGCCTGCAGGATCAGCAGGGGGAAAGAAAAGACTGAAGGGAGGTAATCAATGTTTTGTGTAGGAGGTAAAAATGCCTGATTGGTAATGACTCATGGGGACTAATACAGAAATTTCCTATTCCTGAAAGTAGCAGCAAATACATTAAATAAAAATTGTTTTTCTTTGAATTTTGTGGTTTCTGATGTCAGGGCAGGTACTTCAGTTTATGCAGAGGTAATATGAAACAAAACAAAAAAGTGGAAGAACTCATAGCATATGAAATAGGACTGCACTTATAAGCTCCGACTTTCTGCAGCAGCACAGGTAATGTAGGAGTCAGCAGAGGCAGCTTGGTCTCTTATTGCTAAATACAGTCAGCTGCTGGTTTTGTATTGTGAAGATCACATTATTGCCCAGCTTCAACAGCTTTCAATGCTTAATAACCAGTTATCTGAACATTGCAATTAATAGGCATTCTTAGGAATGCAAGTCAAAAGTCCTACTTACCTCACCTCCCTTCAGAAATATGTCTTGTTAAATGTGCCCTGTTAAAGGTATTTTTCTTTTGTCTTTGGTAACCACCACCATAAAACTAAGGCTGTATCACAGAATGAGAATAGGAATACAGTGAGGTCATTTTCTTTTTCTTTATATATATATATACATATATATATATGTGTATATAAAGAAACCGGTTGCAGTGTGTGGCTTTTAATTCTTCCCTTCCCTTCAGATATATTCTGAGTAGCTTGGTTGGCACTTGGGATACAGCAGTTGTGTTGCTACATTAGACAAGCCAAATAATACCTAATCTTTTTTTCACCCTTTCTCTCTTTCTCTCTTTCCTTCCTTCTCTCTTTCCTTCTTTCCTTCTCTTTTGAGAAGAAAATAAATAGCTTTGTAAGCAAGGTTAAGCTTAACTGATAGTCGGTAATATTAAGGTTATTATTACAGCAAACAGACCCAAAAAGTCCAGTGCAATATGCCGTAAAGTGCTGCTTCAATTCAAGCAGTTGCCATAACAAAGTTTTGTTAATAAACAGCAGTTCTGCATAACTTTTCAGTTACACTCAGAAGCCTGTCTGGATTTGGAGTTGCTTCATTGTTCATAAAAGTGTCTTAATGATGTTCAAAACAGAATAGCTTGCAGCACATAACAAGAGCTGTCCAGGAGTCATATTGACTTCCAACCGGTGTTTGCTACGGTAGCTTTGTTCAAAACTTATATTGCATGATCTGATTGCAACGTGTTTATATCCAACATGCACGCACATACAGGACATAGTCCAATAATGCACAGAACAACAAGAGGAAATAGAAGTGGCACAATTATACTTAAGTTGCAAATAAAGCACATATATGGTAAATATATCTTGCTTATTCCACAGCATATATATGGTAAATATATCTTGCTTATTCCACAGCATAAAAAAGCAGCAAAGGAGGCATCAGATTACTATTATTATTATTATTATTATTATTATTATTTTGCCCCAAGAACTGTTTACATAATTAAAAAAAATCAGTAGAAGAAAACTTGAATGAAAGCATGTGCCTGAGATATGTACTTGTATCACATACCTGTGTACACCTCTGTGTTGCTTGTCAGGCAAGGCCCACTGGTGCACAGAGCAGGACTGGGCCTGGTCTTCATTCCCTCCCACTCTCCTTGCTGTCCTGAAGCAATAGCTGCCCAGAAGTTTCTTCTCTTCACCTCATATTCACGCCATGCTCCTAATAGGGTGCCACCTCTGCCACCTTGCATTACCTGTCCTACTTCTAAGCCCTGGTGACAAACCCACTTCTTCCTGAAATAATTGGCTGCAGCAGCCCAAGCAATTGTTGTGCACACCGACTGTGAGGAGGTTAGGGAGGGAATTCATCTGGGCAGCTGCAAGGTTTTGCATCTGAGTGAAAACATTTTGCATTGGCAGACAAAGCTTGTGTGTAGGTACATGTATATGTATATATATATGTGTGTTTGTATGGGTCTGAGAGAGACAAGCACAGCCAAGAGATGCAGGAACACCACATGAGTGTGCAAAGAAAAAGAAGCTAATAAGTAAAAGCTGAAAGTGTTGTGGTTTTACCTGCCAAAAAGGCACTTGGGATTATGGACAAAGAAACTGCCTTTTAGTTTTGGATTCCCAATGAACATGTTACATAATAGAGCTTCTTTCTAAAACAAATAAGATTACAACAATGCCTTGTTTCATCATTCCGTTCTTCTCCTGGTAGAAAGAGTTCTCAGTATTTTGAACTTTAAGATCCTGGACCAAGGATTCAGACATTGATGCAAACTTTGAGTGTATCCATGGATAAACATACACAAATTCAAAGCATGGAGAATTTTAATTGAGAAAGCTGATTGCAAATATCATGGAACAAAATTTCATGTGCAAATCTCGCTAATGCTAAGGCCATATATAAAAAAAGGAGTAGAGCAACAATCATTTTTTTTTTTTTTTTTTTTTTTTTTTTTTTTTTTTTTCTTTGTTAATGTTACTTTTCCCCCTTTTCTATGCTTGCCTTTCTTTTCACCCCCCAAAAAATTCATTACATTTTGATGGTCTTCAAAATTTTAGTTGCTTCATGTTTTATCGTAGTTTTTTCTGTTTTCATACAGCTTAAGCCTTCTGTTTTGCTCTGAGATGGAAATAAAATATTCCATCACAGGTTTTACAGGCATTGGGCATATTTTTAAAAGAGAGGGAAACATTTCAATTAGGCATATTTTGCAGGACATGCAGCTAAATGCCATGGTATTGCTAAAGTGCTGTTCTGAGCTATGTAATCCTCCAATAACAATTAACAATTACATAGCATTTTTCATCTGAGTGTCTGTTATCACATAGAGACTAATACTCCTACCAGTTTGAATAATGTGTCTCCATTTTACAGCAAGAATGTTACTGTAGACATTCATGTCAATTTTCCAGGTATCTGCTAGGTTTTCTGTTCTCACTTTTCAATTCTGTAACTACAGATGTCTATATCCCGACTTTTTAGAGGAGCTGGTAATTTGCCGTTTCAAAGAAAGACAATGAATATTTATGGATTTTTACTACTTCTACATACTTAAAGTTCCAAATATCTTTAACTTTTTACTTTGGAGTTGAATGACTTCATCATACAGTCTGAATATAACCCTGGTTTTGAGTCCAGTAGGTTCTGCTAAGTTCTTCAGCAGAAGGAGAATATTTCCAATTATTACTTTGTTAGCTCAATATTACTATTGGCTCTTGTTTATGTACAAGAACAGCTATGTTCAGTGCTTACATAAAGTGTTGCATGCTAATCAAATAATCAAGTGGAAAATAATTTCAGTAGGTGAGCCTCCAAGACAAATACTAAAATATAAAACTGTCTTCAGAATTAATCACTCTTAATAAGATTCTGTTTCTGCTTCTCTGAGAGCCTTTGTGTCCTGAATTGACTACCTATAAAAAGAAGTATTTCATATTCAACAACATGGTTGTAAGCAAAATATCATGAAGATGAAATGCACAAATCAATCAGGAGATGAATTAACCTAAATTGACAGTATATACCCAGCTTGTATGAGATCAGTGCCAATGATTTAAACACAATGGCATTTTCCAGCCTGTGAGCCAAATGAATACTTTGGAAGAGACGTGTACACAGTTTGTGTTTACAGTCCACAAAAGGTTAACTCTCCTGGATGCCTCTGAGTGTGGTGTGAAGACTGGCTGGAGCTTTGCTCCAAAAGGCAGTCCTAACACGGATAAAACAAAATGTTCCCATGGTCTGAAGTGAACTTTCTACCTATGTTGATGTGCTCCTGGGCTGAGAGCTTAATTAAGAGTCTGCTGCAACCAAGAGTGTGCTTTGTAAGTGTACCAGTAATCTCATATAGGCACGTGTTACCATCTTGAGCCAAGCATGATGTCAGGGTCATAATTTGAAACCCACATCTCAGCTTTAGTAAATGCTGTGATAACAACAGCACATGCTTGTACATGAAATATGCTGTAGCTCTAGTGAATGAAAAAGCTCTTAAGACAGCATGATTTGCTGACAACATGAAGTTGAAGCACAATTTTTTTTTGCACTGCCTGCAAGGAAATTTTCTATTTATTTTATGTTGCAAACGGCTTTTCCTTAAACTGTGTAAAACATCTGTTGGAAAGGTTGGTGAGGAACTTCTGAACTTCAAAGCTTGTTAGCACTACTAATACTTAATAATATCGACATAAAAATAAGTCAGAATGAACAAAGTTTCTCAAGGAAATAACTTATGATGAATCTAACTTTCTAGATTGAAACTGGTTATAAACCCTACTGTTTTGTACAATATTCATCAGTCCATGTGATAATGTTGACTTACCATTCCTTTCCATAGACTATGTGTAGCATGATGCCAAAAAAGAAAATTACCAGAGCAAAGCAACACAAAACAGATTTGTTCCTCTAGGTCAGTGTGATTTGTGTAGTTGAATATATGTGAAGGCAGCTAGTATGAAGAATCTCTAGACACAGGGAATACCTAATATAGAGTACCAAAAATACGTACACACATGTGACTGTTTGTGTATAAAATTAACTAAAAAAGTAGATAAAAGCCCAGCTGAATTAGAATCCCAAAGTAATTGCTGAAGCCTGAAGATTAAAAACTACACTGTAAGCATAATAACAGTTTTTGATTGTGTTATTTCAACATAGGGTTCAAACCTCTTGAAACAATGGCAGTTAAATTTTTTTCCCTTGTTTGCAAGGGAAGTATGGATGAAGTATGGATGCTCAGCCATTTTCAAAGTAGTTGAGACAAAAACTGACTCCAGCTTAGCAAATTAAGGAAAATGAACCATGAAGAGGTAGCAGAAGGATGGCTGAGAGTGGCTACTAACATCTGGGAGTTTTATGAAAGGCAGTGAAAGACAAGAGGTGGTGTGAAGGACTCAGGGCAGCAAAAGTGGGAACTCTGTCGTCCTGGTGAGTCTTTCAGCAGTACTGAGCTCTACTAAGACTCTTTCTGTTGCTGTGTGGAAATTGTGTCACACTATCTTCATAAAGCCAACTTCAGACTGTTTCTTTGTTCTTACTGATTGTGTTTGGCTGAAATTTTGGCAGTAGTAGAAAGAGTAGTAGAAGGAGCTCCAAAATATTTCTAAGCAAATTTGAAAAACAAACAAACAAACAAACAAACAAACAAAAAACAAAACAAAACAAACAAACAAAAAAACTTACAAGGTTTATCAATAAGAATATTGCTGTGAACATATCCACTTAGTAGCTTATGAGACATGTCATGATTTGGTGCTAGGTCAAAAATCTTCTGGAAACATCTATTGTGTGTATACTGATTAGTTTCAAGCACAAGTGTTAGCACCTCTCAGTAGTTATGTCATGGATCTAGAAATATGTAATGTTTTCTTCAAAGTCTCAATATTTTGTAGGTTTCTGGAAATCTACTCGTTTCTGGTGTGTGTGCAAAGAGAAACTGGAAGATGAAACTTTTCAGGGACCTGAAACACTTAACCCCTTATACCAAAACTAACTGCATTTTTCATCTTCACTGGAATTCAGTGCTCTTACAAGAAGCTTCATAAAATCAAGGCTCAGTAATGTCCATTGCTTCACTTTGGTGCTCAATGCTCTGAACTTCAGAAATTGCATAAACTGACACACCGTCATTAGCTGGCAATGTTACATTTTTACATTTTCCTAAAATGTCACAGACTGGTATATGTGATAGCTCAGATGAATTTGAAAGTGTTGGAGCTTCTATCATTTTAGAAGAGTCTCTCTCTCTCTCTCTCTTTTGTTCCAGATCGGAATTTTTTTTTAAGGGAGGTGATAGCAGCCCAATTACCACAAAAATTCTTCAGTGTCCCCGCTCTCCTCTTTATTTCTGGCCATGATTTTAACATGACTTCTGGGTTGCTAAAGATATTTCTCCTCAGGATGAGGCACATAGCTTGGTGACCTAGTATGAAATCTTAACAGACTGTGAGGCCATGGAAAGCCCATGATGAGCTCTGAAAATGTTTCAAGCTTGGATGTGTACCTTTAAGTTGTCATAAATCTGTAATTTTCAAGGTATCATATGATAGCTGGCAGAGACTCACTCTGCTGCTTGTTGAAAGGATACCTCTTGTTGGGGGTGATTTTTGCAATACAGTCAAAATGTTCTTTAAAAAAAGACTAGTAAAAACTAAGCTATCAGTAGTTACAATACCTTTCAAACAAACAAACAAACAAAAACAAAACTTTTTTTTCTATTATTAAAATTTCATAAGCTGAAATATAGGGTCCTACTGAATCAGTGTGGGACAGATATCAGAGCAGAAGTTTAGTAGATTCTTTAAGCTGATGCATGTTTGTAACACAGACTTCATACACTTTTTGGTACTGCCAATGCATGCTAAACTTGTGGCATTTTTAATGCAAATGTTTGTGTTACTCCTCTAAACATCCCTGTAACAAGCTTCCCTGTACATATGGCTACATGAAATTTATGACAACGGAACCCACAAACTTTTCCATGAGCTGAAATCTATGCAGAAGTAGGTGTTCAGAAACTCCAGACCTTATCAGATAAAGTTTGCAAAGAAAGAGTAGGAGAAAAACCACAGTTCTTAGCATTTTCTCTCCCTTTTTCCCACTTCCTGCAAACTGCAGATTACTTTTCTTCAGTGTCTTAAACTCAACAGAATGGAAACGCAAACTTTAGCTTACTGTTGTCAAAAAACATACAGACCTTTCTGGTCAAGAATGGTGATTTGTTAGCAGCCAAAGCAGAAAGCTCTCAAGGCTGAGAGAAAGAGTTGAGGAAAAATAGATAACCCTACTCATGTTCTTAAAGGAGACTTTCAGGGGATCAAATAAGCTTGCAGAAAGTAGTAGAAAGAAAAAACACACCTCCATTTATTGATGGTGATAGCTGCTGCAGACTCAGTTAACTGCAATATCTGTGACCCTTGCACAAACTTCTTACACTATGTGCAGTACAAGTACAAAATAAGATGAAAGCTGCTGTGCTGCAGAGTTTGCAAATATTGAAAGGACTGACAGAGAAGTAGAGTTAAGTGGGCTGTAGCTCAGCTGGGTGTATTACCTGGTGCAAGGTAAAGATTTGTACTTCATGGCAAGTACTCATTCCTGCTCATCTGGACCAGTTTAAACCTCCCCAGTTTATCTATTCAGATGCGAAACATTAGTCCTTTCTCAAATAAATTAGATCTCCTAAGCATATCCAAAAATTTTTTTATACTTTGATTTTAAAAAAAACAGAATTTATGTAAAAAAAATTGAATATATAATGAAAAAGCAGTATACTCAAACAGTGTATTGAACTCAAATAATGGGATTCAGCTACTTGAACTGCTCCAAACTGCAGTTGTAGGCACAGTCATAATAAAAAAGGAGTGGTATAAGTTATGTATGTGCCAGACAGGGCAGCACAACGACCCTTACCTTTGAGGATGTTGGCACTGTTCTGACATCACTGAAAACCTTAATGAGCACTGTGGATTTTTGTTTTAAAAGGCTTGGCTTCTTATCAGCTTGAAAGTGTAGAAAGTCTTTGCTGGCTAGTGAGATACAATATTAAAGTCTACCAGTTCTAGAACACTAAATAGGAAATCCCTATTGCTCAACCACAATCAACTGGTTTGATTAAAAAATAAATAAAACCAGAGGCTAAGAGAAAAAACAAATAAACAAACAAACAAACAAAAACAAAACAGCAAAACACTAAGAAGTAGCCCCCATGTCAATTCAGAAAAAATGCTACAATTATCTGGTGTAATGGAATGACATGCATACTTGTAAAGATCGCTTTGGTTAACATGTGGAAGAAAGTTCTTTTAAATGAAATTAAGCCTACAGAAAAACAAAACAAAAACAAACAATCAAACAAACAGGACAGGTGTTACTCAGTTTCTCTTCTCCCCCACCAGAAAATGGCACTGATGCCTTTGAACTTGTCCATCATGTATATTTTTCAAGGCCAAACCACTAAATGCAATATTTTAAAGGGAATGTTTGCTGTTCTTTTGAAATGAAGATTACAAAATCTGACATTGTATTAAGGTGCAGCCAAGTCTCTTGCAATATAGTGATCCTGAGTATTAAAATGTTGAAGCATGATGGCTGTAAAGTAGAAATATATTACGTAACTATTGGAATATTGGATATGGGAAAGCTAAATAGTGACCTTGAATATTAACTGGAAGAAAAAAAAAAAAAAAAAAAAAAAAAAAAATTAATGTAAGAGAAACCAAATTTAAATAATTTTCTAATTTACTTAGTAGAGGCATTTTATGGACTGTTTTCCGTGCCTCTGCCTGCTGAGCTGATGTTTTCAGGGTATGCCATCAGTGACCTCACCATCTCCTTTCTGTGCTAGGACTGCCACTTCAGGGTTCAACATGAGCTTGGGGTCAGTATGACTTAGGTTATTTTTGCCTAGATACTTTATTCAGATTTAACTTCATTTGACATTTCTTTAGCCCATTCACAGTTTTGTGTGATATTTCCCATGTTCCTTGACTGTGAGATGGCATTTTATTACTTCAAAGAGTTTAATAGATTGTATAGAGATTACTTTTTTTTTTTTTTTTTTTTTTTTTTTTTTTTTTTTTTTTTCCCCATCTTTTCTAGGTTATTGATGAAGGTTTTGAATAACTTACTGCTTCAGTGATTCCTGTGGAATCTTCCTGAAGACACATCTCCATCATGCCTAGTTGTCATGTAGCCAATCCCTTTGCTGCCTACCGATTATCCACCCCCATACTCCTCTCCATCTAATCCCCTGACAGATTTGTCTCATAATTTTTTTTTTTCCACTACAAAAATCAATTTTACCATATAAGAAGTTCTCACTTCTCCAAACAAATACTGCTTTCCTTTGAGTCACCTTTACAGTGCCTTCTATGCTTTTTGTTGTGTTTTTATTGCTGTGGTTTCACTGGGTTTATGAGTCACTCAAACACAGAGTAAGCTGGGACAAAGCTGTCTAGGCTGGCTGCTGCTGGAATGTGTGTACTTTTGTCTCTGCTCAACAATTTCTTAGGAGTATGTCCTCAAATGTTCACAGTATCTGCCAGTGCTGGCTAATATATCTGACTGCATCTTAGAGTTTAACACTGCTGGAGGTGAAAGGGTTAGGGCTATTATACTCTTCAAAATTAGTTCCTCACGAAAATAAATGGTGCAAACTTGCACCTCTATTGATATGGAAAGTTGTCTGGTTTTGCCTAAGAGGTTCCTATTTTGTTACCCACTTTTAAGTGTGAAGAAACTGGACTGCTCATTCTTGATCCTTCTATATCCTGTCAAATTGTATATAATATAAAGCAAGCTTACTAAGCAGTTGCCTTACAGCACACTTCTCTCATTTTTAATAAGATACTTTCCCTGTAAGAATAATAACACAGGACTCCATAAGGAAGGAAACTCAGGTAAGCATCCAGCATGAAACCTGAGCAGAATTTAGGTATTTTGCATTGTAAGTGCACTGTTGGGTACACATGCATGCTTCTCTGCTGTACATCTGATAGATTTTCCTGTGTACACATATGTCACAAAGACCACACTCTTGGTGCAGCGCTCACAGGTCTGCTGACTGGTGAATACAGAATCCGGTTATATTGGTAGACTTGGGGTGATGTTTGGAAAGAAATGAAAATGTCTGATCTGATGTGATCATCTGAAGATGCTGGCATGAACAGCAATGCCACTGCCTCTCTGACATTTAAGAACTCAATGTCTAACATGACAGTGGGTTGCTCCAGGGCTCAGTGAACACCTTCGCTCTGTCCTTGTTCCAGAAGACCTTGCAGGTCTGGGGCAGTTGGGCCTGGCAGGTTTAGGAGTGAGCCCTCCTTGGGCTTAACCTAGTGAACTAGTGTAGTTTCTGTCTTGCTAAGTGGCAAAACAATCACATACTCTATGACAGTAAAGATTTTTCTTAGATGAAAGACAAACTCTTGGATGAAAATCACAGAAACATCTCAGCTGTAGAAGACATTAGAACAGATGTTCTTATTTTGTTTCTCTGTCGATCATATACCTCTTCCACAACAGCTGCTAGAAATGGCTCAGTACTGTTTTGAAACTGTTTTCAAAGAGCATTTTGTAGCAGAACATTGGGGAATGAAACATCCAGAGGCCTTATCTTATTTTTGGCTTCCTTCCATTTCTGTGTGTGTTGCTGTCATTACATTCTGTATAACATCTGCTCACTTCTTTGGGTGAACATCAAGCAAGACAGTGCTGAAACGGCAAATAAACTTTGTCTGCTGTGAGTGATTAGCTTTTCTGCAGTTATACATATCTTGGATATTTTTCTGTGTTCATAAACAGTCGACTACATATTTCCTTTCTCACTTTATTATTTATTATGTAAAGGGCAAGATAAGATATGTTCTTATCTATCAGCACTAATACATAAATCGAATGAACTATTTTTTTAGTGATGGAAATGGTAACCAGCCTACCTATTTTTTTTCTGGGTCTTCATTCACTTCCTGCTACTATGGTGAGCGTGTCTTCATTCAAAGCTGGAAAATTTCAAAGAATATTTATATTTATTTTTATTGGTGTAATCCATCAACTGTTAAACACCTTTTCCTCTTCTAGCATGTATTGTTGGTATTCCAGTGGAATATGATAAAAAATTCTACTACCAAGCAGCTGAAAATATCAGAATGCATGTATTTCAGGAATGGAAAGGCATGTATTTCTGTCTAATTAGTTATATATTTTTGATTATGGTAAGTAGAAACTACTGGGAAGACAAACTTCAATTCTGAATTTACTTTTCAATATGTTTGTTTTCAGTGGACAGTGACCAAAAAGAAGGCAAAGTTCTTGGTCATAGCAAAAATCCTGCAACACTCAACACACTCACTGAAAGAAGGTGCAAGAATCCTTTTTTTTTTTTTTTTTTTCTTTTTTTGTGATTGTAATCAAAATGTTGTTAAGGATATGATTTCCAGCTCCAGTGTGGGTTCTTCATGGAAGTGCTGTGGCTCTGGTGCTTGTGGATAGACCTTAAACCTTAATTCCACAGTTTGGCCCTCAGCATTGGTATCAGAGAGTTGAAGAACTGTGCACTCATGATCCCTCTGCAGCTGTTTTGTGCAGTGATCTTGTGGCTGGTGCTGAAGCTGGGAGCGGTATGAGGCCATGACAGTGAAGCAGGTGAGGGATCTCTGCAACATGCACAGTTTAGTGGAAGTTCTGGTCATTAGTATGGCTCACAGGATGGCTGTCAAAGAGCTCTGGCATATTGTATTGAGGTAGAAATGTACCCAGGCTCAGAGAGAAAAGGATTAACCAGTAGCCACTATAGCCATCCTTTGCCCTGGACTCTGTCTGTGCCAGGTCCCTGAGGACAAAGTGTGTTTGAATGTGAATGCCAGCAGCAGAGCTTTGAGAAGGGGAATATAGAAGTACTTGGGCTGGCTGAGCAAACAGCATAGTTTATTTCATTAGCATTAACTCTTGCCAAGAGTACAAACATGATACGAGGGTCCAGTCTCAATGATGATCATTTTGAAACTGAACTTGTAGCCCACCTCTGGCCTGGCACACTCAGAATGACCTACTGCCTTTGCTTGTTTCAAACTCTCTTTCTCTGCTAGTGGTTTTCTCATCTCTGCTTTCTTCAGTTTAACCACTTCCTCATATTATAGCAAAAGATTTACCGTAGTCAAGGTGTGTTAGGCTTATTACATTCTAGTCTATCTTATTAGACATGACAGGTCAACCAGGCATGATATAACTGTCCTTATAGTGTTTCATTTTCCTCCACTTTCCATATATTTTCACCTATTTAACTGTATTTTCTTCTCAAAATATAACATGTTGGTTAAGACGGGCTAATAGGCATAGGGATTTTCAGGTTACTTACTTCCACTTATGAGATACAAGAACCATATTTACAATTTCCATGTCATTTCGCTGGTAATGCTATTATTTATTTATTTTTTATTTATTTATTTTAATCCTTGCAATTTTATGTAAAAGTTATTTTTTCCATTGAAGTCTTCTTAAAAAAATTTCATTCTTTGTAGTGACACTGCAAAAGTGCTTGGGACCTTTTTATAGAATACTCACTGTGGAATATATTTAAAATTCTCTTGGTTAGGAGTTGTATGTATAGTTACTGCTGCTATTTTACTACATACAGACTGTTCATACATTACTGCCTTGATTGTGTATGCAGACCTGCTTTTTATGCTGGAATACAACAATTTACCATTTTCTGAACTTGATTAAGCTTATTGTGTGTTTTCCTTTTCTTTCAACTTTAGGATAAATATGCATGTATCGCTGAGATAAATTTATTAAAAAAGAAAGTACCTGAAAGTAGAAAATATTTACCAAAAGAATAGACACAATTAAATCATAACTCATATATAAACCTATACTGAATACACTATGCCCAGCAGTTAGCTTTACTGCTCGCTCCTGTGGAGTTACACTAGGCACAGCCTGGGCATTATGAATTTGCCAACAGCTCACTGAAAACAGAGATTCATATCAAAAATGTTTTGAAGATTTCTTGGAAAGAAGGATTAGCCCATACAAACTTCTTACAAGGTATAGTTTCACACTGAATATTTTTCCTTCTTAATTCAGAACATTTCCTCTGCATTTACCCCACTTTTAAACTAAATCCTTTGATTAAAAAGCCTAACACATTGCAAGGAATAGGGAAAAAAAAAATTGAAATGTTTACGGTTAATCCCTTCCTCAGTCAAACTTCATAATTGCCCCAGATGAGTTTGTCATGAACTATGTCTGTGGAAATCTGCAAGTTAATTTCTCCTGTCTGGTGCATGGAAATGATGAAAGGGCTAAATAAGATGTGACAGAAAAAGGCAGGGTGCGTGTTTGCATATGTGACAATATTTAACAAGTTTCTACTGTTCACAACTAAGACAGTGTTTTGTCTTACCTGTAGGAGGATTAGGTAACTTATTCAAGTTTCCATATACAAATTTCATGTAGCCATAGGGGTGGGAAAAAACTGAAATAACTTCACCCTAACACTGGCACCATCACTAGCATATCTTGCTGTGAGCAGCCATAGGGGGTTGCTACTGTAGGACTGGCAGGCCCAGAGTGTTTCTTAGCTCTCCATCTGTTTTTCTTGAAAGTTAAAACAAGTTTTGATTTCTTCTTTACTCCATGATCTGCACTAGGTATTTGGTGGGTTGAGCATGTTGCAATTGTAAACGATCCCAAGTGGAATTCAGGTTCAGTTGCTGCAAATATTTCTATTAATGAGCAGTATAGTTTTGTTTGGACTGTAAGGTGACTCTGATGACAAGTTTTTGCCTCTAGCATATGTTAAGCATCCCTTGGTACTGTCTATGGGAAATCTGTACATGTGGCAGCTTGGCTGTGCATTTGGGAAGATCTCAAAGGTGAATGTTGCTTTCTGCAGCTTTGAACATGTAAGCCTTGAATGCAATCCTGCTCATGAGACCACACAATATAAAGTGGCATGTAGGATTATTTGTAACAGTAATTTCTTGATATATAGAGTTTTTTTTTTTTTTTTTTTTTTCCCTCCACTTTTTCTTTTTCTGTAATAAGATACATAACTTGAGTTTCCAGGCCACTCAGATCCAAGAAGAAATCTGCCTCTGCTTTCAGAATCTTTCCTCTATTGTATTTCAGATCATCCTTAACTCATTAAAGACTTAAAGGGCATCTGGACTGTCAAGGAAGGGCTGATAGGCGGAACAAGGAGATAAGTACAGGCTAAATGACAGGACAGCCTTCTGCACAGACTAGCAAACAGCCCGAGGGGGGATCAGGACAGGTGTCTGCAGTATGACAACGATGACTGGAGAGAGGTCTGCAAAGAAGAGATTAACTATGGAGCCAGGATAACCTTATTGCTGCTGCTAAAAAGATTAGATACTTCAGCCACTTCCTTCTATTTACTGTACAACCAAGACAAAAAGAAGCTGTAATTCATGTTGTGAATAATCTAGATTTCTTTTCTTACAAAGCTGTTTAGGCCAATGCTGCATATAACAAGCAGTTCTTATTTGAGTAATAAACTGTATAAATTAAAAAAAAATATATAAAAAAATTAATCGAATGGCAAAATAGAATCCACTGAAATAATAAACTTGAAATATCAACACATTACTTGCTACTGATTTTGATCACTATTATTAGACAGTGATTGCTACTCATGTTCTTTTGTTTGTACCGTGGCTGAATTGTGCCACAAGGAAAAAGTTGCTTTCCTAAACACACCCTAAAAATGATATGTTATTTTCTTTTTAGACAAAATGTAAGTAACTAAAGCACTTCAAAAGAAACCTAGAAATAGATTGCATGCAGGCACCTACAGATACAATACCAATAAGTCCTAGTGTTTTGTATTCACATTGTTTTTATCCAGTTGTCTGCATTTTTCATGCTGTGGTTTATCTACTCTCAAGGTTCCTGAGATTTAATAATTCTCTGGGATTTTAATTCTTGTTCCAAACAAAAGGCCAGGATTCTTGGAACATTTCAATCTATGACGGTGACCTAGTAATTTAAAATCACTCAGCAGCTTGTTGTGAGGCAGTAAAAAATGATCCAGCTTTTGACTCTTGCAGTTTCTGGGCAATTTCCTTCTCCTTTCAGAAGAAATGAGTTACCAGTGCTTAGAGTCTTTTAGTAGGGCAGAATGTATAAACAGAAGCGCAATTTAATTTATATAGTTTATATTTTCCTCGTTCTCCATCTCCATAGCCTAGTTATCTGTTCTGTTGGTAGGAGGGTACTGAAATTTTCCAAGGCCCAAGACCTGCCCTACTTTGTTTTTTTTTCCTTCCAGCTCTGGGTTGTTTGCTCAAAACATTCTTAAAACCAAAAACAAATAAAGTCCAAACAGAAATCAGTACCTAGTTTCAGCTCTAGTGTCTTTCTGCTAGTGACAATGTTGAAATTCAATTGAAAATTAAAGTATTTGCAGGACAGGAAGATGCTTCAGAAAGAATTAAAGTCAGCTGTAGAGATGGCAGAGAAGAACTTTGGTCTCATACATTTGCTGAAGACCTTTAACTGTACTGGTTTAAGTCATCTGAAAATACAACTGTAAATGCAAAACAGAGACCAGATCCTGCCCTGAAGATACTCCTGGAAATATCTGTTTTTATATGTCAATGTTGGTATTTCATAGGTTTGTGAAACAGTACAAAAAATATTGATTTCAGAAGTTGTTTCAAGATACCTTAGTAATATCCTTCAAGAAAAGAGATTTGACATAATATTGGTGAACAACAACAACAACAAAAATCAAAACAAACAAGAAAAGCAAAAAACAACAACAAACAAAAAAAAGAGAGAAAAAAAGTATGTCATAGAATTTAATTAATAGATTTAGAGAAAATACAGACAAGAAATGTTTATCTACACTCAAACACACACACACAAACACAGAGTCAGCCAAACTTTTCAGACCACCCACAGCATGTCTAGGAAGGCAAGTGTTTTGATAACATGATGAGGTGTGCTACAGAGAGGTATTCATTAGAGACTGCACTTGGCTTTGAAGGTTCTACCACACTTTCACCTCTGAAAAGTCCCCACCAGTGATCGCTGCTTCCTGTTTTGAAAGCTTGACTTTCTGTCTCTGAGCAGGTATGTATGCCTTTGGGAAATTTTGCTTTCAACTTCCTTTAAAAGTCCCGTGGTACTGCTAGTTCAGTGTGATTTTCAGTTTGTTGTCCATTCACAATCTTCAATATATGCAGCCATTCAAATGTCTGGGGTTGAGCAAATCTAATGAACCTTTACAGGGAACTTTGACTAAAGGAAAAATAAAGAACTGAGAAAAAATGCATAGCCCTTCCCAGCATAGAGCATGAACATGCATGAATCAGATCTAGCTGAATAGATGAATAATACCAGAGTTGGTGTTTACGGGCATTTTGATTTTCAGTCTCTCTCTCTCCTCTTATATCAAAAAGTATAAAATTTTTCTTCATGTATCAAACTAAAAATATAAATGTAAGGCCAGTTTAGACGAGATTCTCTACTGTCTAAACCTCCTACTTTGATGCCACATGTAGCACCCAGCATCACTTCCTGATGTGAGAAGCTAATTCTTGTGACCCCTGAAGAGGCACTGCCTTCCCCCAGGATGCTGAGCATGCTCACAGCAGGATTACCTGACACAGAACAATGCAGAGCTCAGCAAAAAAAATGACTCTATTATTAAATGCCTTACTCAGTGAAGAATTGTGAGTGTCTGCCTTTCTTCAACACACAGAACCCTAGACTTTGGCTACATATCGCATACAGAGGAAGAATTTGTCTTGAGCACCCATGGGGGAAGCACACTCATTGCTATCCATCATCAATGATTGTATACCAACAAATATATTCAACAGGAAAAAAAAAAAAAATCATTTTGGGGTATGTATTGCTGGGAGATGACTAACACTATGCTCTGGGTAATTCAGCATCTTGACTTTATAGAAGATACTACAGCAGAGAGCAAGTTATAGGAGGAAGTGTAGAGCCTTTTGCACCTCCAGGGGTTGCTCATCCCCAAAGAAATCCAGCACAGTGGCCTGCAGACACAGAGATGTGTTTGGGCAATGAAGACATCAGCTCCTCGGACTTTACTTTCCTATCTTCCTCTAGTGAGCCTAGGACCCTGTGTGAGGAGTCAGCTTTGTGGATTTATGATCAATAAAATTTGCTATAACACGAAATGGGAAATGGATTCAGATGAAAATGTATTACTGCTGTAAACCTAATTTAAGTGATTTGTAGTAGGCCTTTTAACACGCCTCTATAAATGTCATTTAGTGGCCAATTCCTTGTCACTTTAAGGATCTATTCAAACTAATATGTATGTTTTTCAGTGTTTCAAGTTTAGATTCACGTGGAGAAATTGCAAACTGAAAAGAACCACTTTAATAATCTGATTTAGCTTTAAAACATGGGCTGTTAGAAAAAAATGTGACTGAGAGTATTTTTCCAAACTAATGATTCTGCCTTTTACCTATATTTAACAAACATAGTCTGGGAAATAAATAAATAAATAAATATGTGGAGAGGTTTCTAGTATAGAATTCAGATGAAAGTTGACTAGATCAAATTAATCTCACAATTAGCACTAAATGTTTATAAGCATTTTGATAGAATGTGTTGTTCCCCCTAGGAAGTGTTAGGAACAGTCTGAAAGGATGTAATAGAAAAACCAGAGGCAATGTAGTACATCAGGTATGAAACAGTAGCATCTTCCTAAGTGCCCTACAAACACACCTCACCAGCAGAGTTTTGTCCTATTTTTAAAAAGATGTTTAAGAAAGAATAATAATGAAAATTGTGACAACATTTGACAGTACTTGAGAGAACAAGATAGAAAGGTCACAAACACTTTGCTTTTAACTACGTAAATATTTTATTACTGCAAATACTGAGACAGATCTCAGTTATTTATAAAGATAGTG
The DNA here is from genome assembly GCA_011076525.1 of Nettapus auritus. NCBI lineage: Eukaryota > Metazoa > Chordata > Aves > Anseriformes > Anatidae > Nettapus > Nettapus auritus. The sequence continues at coordinate 46,794,995 of CM021797.1, forward strand.
AGATATCATCACAATAATGAGTTATCATCACAATAATGTGTGCAGAGCAGCTAAACAGGATAAAACACATGCTTTGTAACTTGGTCAAATATCTTCTAACATCCAAGCAAATCTGCAAGGTATCATGGAAGAATGTGGTCTAGCTTTGCCTGCATTTAGGTTGACAAGAAGACCTGGGAGCTGCAATATGCCCTGTGTCAGACATGAGCTGTTATACTCTGTTTTTGGTAAAGCTGCTTCCTTGGCATAGATTCCCTTCTGTTGAAAGTATGGCCTCCATGCACGTCTGCCTGTAAGTGTAACAGAAGTGTCTCTTAAGTCTTAGTTTTAATTGTGCTAGGAGATAGTTATTTTTGCTTAAATTTCCTTTATGACAGATAAATGTAAAGAAAACAGTTATATTTTTGATAAGTGGGGTAAACTGGACCAGGTTTTCTCTCCTTCCTTCTTTCTGTAAAGTTTGGCTTTAACAAAACATTTTTCAGTTGCAGTAAGGCATTCAATCCCTTATAGAGGGAGGTGACAAGCAAGGAAAACAAAACCTTTTTGTGACACCACAGTTGTTACCAAAGTGATGAGAATATTACAGATATTTCCAGTCCAATTCTGGTTGCTGAAAAAGGTACTGTGGAGAAGGGCCCTGTGTAGGTCTTGCCATCCAGAAATCCACCCTGGTTGCCTTGATGTGACCACGAGGCTCAGCAGGTCAGCCTGGCATCCTCAGAGCCAGTCTGGCTCTGTGACAGCAAATCACAGGCTCTGCAGCAGCCTTATTGCAATAATATCTCTGTAGCCTGAAAAAGGGATAGAAAATGGATGACTCCATGCAAGACAAGTGGCCCTGCAATTGGAACGACAAAATGATCTCATGGAGACCTCACAGCTTCAGAGAGGCTTTCAGTAAGATTCAGAGCTCATTTATGGAAGTTCCAGATGCATAACTGATATGGTTATGTGTGTGGGCTCAGGATAAAGGCTGAATTCAACACACCTTGCTGATCAGCAGATCAGTAGTCTTTTATTATTATTATTATTATTATTATTATTATTATTATTATTATTATTATTATTATTTTTTATTCTGGAACCAGCATAAATATTTTTGGTGTGTTTACAAATAAAATAAAATAAAATAAAATAAAATCAATAGAGCAGAACAAATGCTGATTTGGTTATTTCTCTTCTTTTTGGCTGCCAAGTAATTTTTTGTACTGCTCTATCTTGGTAGGAACATCCTGGGTTTTAATTTCCCTCATAACTTTGCCATCTCTTGTGATACAGCAAGATAATCTGTTATGTGTAACTGCCTGCAAAATGGTAATAACTGAAGTTCAAGAACAGGAAACTTCTATTTTGGGACTGAAATTCTGAAGTCATTGGCTCAGACAAGATCTCTCTAATGAGTTTCAAAGAATATTTTATTGTTATTTCCTGCTACTTTACCTCAGTCTTGTTTTTTATTTAGCTTACTTAGAAATTAAACAGTGACTGAGCATCAGCCAAGCCCAGAACAACTGGACAATCATTTCTGGGTAGATTATGCATCTCCAGAAATGTTGGTACTATTATTACACTTTCATAATTGAAAGGGCATCCTGTTTGTAAACTGGGGGAGAAAAGGAAATGTATGAGAAGAAGGGGGTAGAAAGTGAGTGTAATGGTTTAAAAAAAAACTGTTAGAGCTTAGCTTCACGTCAGATACAAAAAGTCTATGTTGGAGTGCGGACACACACCAGGTGGCCGTGGAGTAGGGCTTCCTAGCAAAGTTGTCAAGGTTGAATTTTGATTCCTAGGAAAGATAAGAGAATAACTCACTCTTGTCATTGGCAGAGCAGCAAAATATCACTTTACGGCATCAGAAAGGAGAAGGCTGGTAGGGTCAGCAGGGGCTGAAGAGTAAATGAGGGTGGTTGAGGGTAGAAGAGTTTCTCTTAGATTATCTCAGGTGAATTTCTTCTCTATCCCACAAAGCCGCTATTTAAATCCCCACTGGAAATAGTTATCTTTGCACCTCTGCTCAGCATCTTGTTCCTCCCATGGCAGCTTAATGACTCCTTGTACCTCTCAGGTGGCTGCCAGATGGAGGAAGATGGTACCTGAAGTTTTGCACTGGGAAAGGAAAGAAGCAGTGCTGGTCTGGCATGGGATGTGGTGCACATTCTGTGGGGTAGGTAAAGCAATGAAGACCTGCCATTGCATGTCCTGTCATCCTGAGCCTCTGAACCCTCCCCTGGGCATGGGACAGAGCCCTTGCAGCTCTAGGGCAAACATCAGGGCTGGGTTGCCCAGTGCTGTGGACATATTGCTCAGATTGCTGTCCCCACTCCTCCCAGGGTGGCAGAATGGGTAGCTTGTTCCCAAGGCATCTGCCTTCCCCATCTCATTTCATCTGGCTCTGCTGGCAGCCTTTCTAAGAAGTAAACTCAAATTTGGATAGAGTAGTTAGGGAATGGTAGCTGCTTTGGAATACCAAGATTAGTTTGCAAACCTGTGAGGATTGAGTTACAGGGGAAATAAGTGGCAGTTGGGGAGGATGGGCACATAGAAGTCAGAAAGTGAGAGAAACATGCTGCAGGGTAATTCTCAAATGTTGCAAAAGGCAGGAAGGTCTTGCAAACATTTTGATCCATATGTAGAAGTATCTTAAGTAAATTATCACTATGGTGACAATTATGATTTTTTCTTTTATGAAAGACACTTGGTCTGTCTGTACACATTTCTGAATGTACACATTGTCTTGTGGAGAAGAGAACACACAGGACTTCTTTGTAGTGAACACAAAAGTGATTTTTTCCCCTAAATTCATTTTTTTTTTTTGCAGGCTGGTGGGCACAGATAAACCATGTCCTTCTCTCTAATTTTTCAGGCCAGCACAACCCAGACTACACTGCCAAATGTCACAGAAGGTCCTAGGCTGCGTTTGACAGAGGAAAAGTCTGAAATGAAAGAGGTGATCTTAGGTGTTATGATAATGACCTTCCCTAGCATTTGTCCATGGCACTTCTCCTGCAGTGAGCTCTGTGCTTGCCTCTATCTCATCCTGATAGACCTCTGCTCTGCTCCAACTGCATGGGAGAGTGTCTTCTCCTGGACATGGTCCTGGGGGCAGTGCTTTCAGCCCCCAGTATGTGTTGAGCTCTGTGAGAGATTGTGTGCAGATATCAGGCTTATTTTAACTGTCTCTCAAATTGATAAGCTAATTGTTTTGACAAGTTTTATCAGTACCTCAAGATCAAGCCTTTTGCAAAGTTTTGTATGAAAGATACCTGGATGTTATTTTATATATATAAAACCATATATCACCAGATAGCAGGTATCATAACTATTTTACAAAATGTAACGAAGCCAAGAAGTCATGTAAGAACAACTACCGTGGGTTTGCAGTGGCTTGTTGATTACCTGTAAACTGTTTTTCAAGGGATCAAAAAAATGTATAAAGATGAGAATGTTGTGTAGTTGCTGCTGTTGTTCCCGTATTACAGCCCTTCAACATAAGAGCAAATTAAGAGCTATGAGCTTTGAAATGCTATACAGCCAGAAGGGTGTAAGTGCAGGAATCATCACATATAAAGACCAGATCTTAGATGATAATTCTTGTCCTTGTTGCATTCTTAACGTGAAACTGATTTTTGAGCAATAAAAGTTAAGTGTGTTGGAATGAAACCTGAATACAGGTTTTAAAAATATTTTTTCTTATATATCTGCCTGTCTCTTTTCCAAAACCTTTTAACCCCAAACAAGAAGCATTAGCATATGTTATTTACACTTGTAATGTGTGTCAGTATCCCTGTCCTTTAAAAAAACAGCGAAAAAGAAACCCTTACTGAGACTGATAATATTTAAGTAAAGTGCTTTCTTCTCATAGATTTTGTCTGATCTAAATTAGAAGCCTCTTGGCTTCCATTTCTACCTTTATGCCCCATAGATTCCTGTGATTTTCTCAACAAAAAGGGACTGGTTACTTCTTTTTCACTAACTGCATTAACATCACAGCTCTTTATTTGAAATTAAGAAATATTTTATTTCTTAATAGAGTGTCTTGCATCCTACAATTCTGCATACTGTAAAACAGACTTTCAGAATGTACAAAAAGCTACTTACTAGGGTTGGTCAACTTGCTATTTTTTAAATTATTTATTTATTTATTTATTTTTAATTTTGCATTGAAATCAGGAAACTATGTTCTGTGGCTACTCTGTAGCCTAAGGAATTGGAAGAATCTTTGTGGCCTTTTCAAGTTTGTAGATTATGCAGTGTTTTCCTTGAGCACCAGATTAAATTAATTGCTGTAACAGTTGTAACAGGAGACTGTTATTGAGGAACTCTTCCCTAGTAGAGAATGTGACTGCGCAGATGACCTGTGCAATCTCATTTTCTGTCCCCTGAGAGAATTGCATTAAATATCTCCTGCCATCTATGCTTAAGGTGAACTGACACTGGCAGTTCCAGTTAGACCTTTCAGGGTTTGCTGGGTAAGGAGTGGGACGGAAGGTGAGCAAATGTTTCATATATCTCAAAGCAATGATACCTCTGTGCTGTGGATGTTGCTATAGAGAATAAGGGGATGATGGGGTGGGCTGGGGGAGTGTTCCACATAAGTTAAAGGCCACCTGGAACAACAAAATAAATTAAATGCCAAGTGTTCACTCCCTGAAGACCTTTGTGCCTCATTATCACTACAGGGACACAGCAAGGGAGAATGCATGCAATCTAAAAAAAAAAAAAAAAAAAAAAAAAAAAGAACTGAAAAAAAAGAATACTGGAAATTAGATGTCTTCCTTTTCTCATTCCCTCTCTCCTCCTCCCCCACACACAATATGCATACCATGTGTCATCTTCAGCAGAATTTATACTCATTTACACCAACAGAGATATGACCACACATCTTTTGTAGAAAACATCATCATTTCACCATGCATTTTGCAAAGCAAATCTTACTGCTGCACTTACTATTCTCAAGGCTTGTGACAGCTTATTTTCTATCAGGATCATGGAGTTATTGAAAGTCCTGAGAATCTTTTTACTTCCCTGAAGACTTCAATCAATCCTTAAGCTTTCTTGGGGAACAGGAAAAGTTAAGGCAATCGAACCATACACACCTAATGAAGGTAAAGCTTTTCTTACTAATTCTTTAGCAGCAACATCCTGCCCTTTCTTGATATGATCTCACACACTCATTTTGAGCTTGGTGACGACTCCATACCATGTCCAGCAATGGCAACTTGGAATAAAAATTTAAAACAATGCACTGCCACCTCATACCTTTAAAGCATTATTGCTCAGAGATCACAATGACATGTTTTAGCTTTGATTTGTGACACAGCATTGTACAGGAAGAGAGATGGTTATACTTGCTGGAATTTGCAAGCACTTGTTTGCCAGACTTTAGAGAAGTTTTGTAAGGGAAAAATGTCCATACAAGTAGAGGTTCAGGGCCCAGGGGCTGAGGAATATTGGCTGTTGGGAAAGCTGGTTTATGTGCATTCTGGTAATTCTTCAGTATTACCACATAATTGAAGCTTTCAAAGTACGTTAAGCAAAAAAGATTTCCCTCCTTCTAAAGCTGTGGAAACTAATGCACATTTTTGTAGCTAGAAATCACATTATTAGTCCAGAATAAAATAAATAAATTAAAAAAAAAAAAAAAAAAAAAAGTTTTAATTAAACTATCTCAGCCTTAAATTGATATTGATAGCTGCACTGAGAAGGGAGAAGACACTGTTACCTATGCCTCGATTCTTCAAGAAACATCTGATTCTACTCTCTGCAGATTTCATGGGTCACCAGAAAACTGTGGAATGATTTCAACTGATTCTGATTGATCTGTTTGAATTTTCCATGCTTTCTCTCCTTCCTGTGAGTAAAATGTAGTACTTCCTTGCATTTTGATGCCCTTCAGAAAGAAATCATTTGCAGGCAACTCTCAAAAACCTGGTTCACTTCTGGTATTGTAAGCTCCTTCTTTAGAGTATTCCTAAAGTATTGCTTTCCTACTTGAAAAAAATTGCCCTCAAAACAACTGGAGAACTTGGGCTGTTTCAGTAATGTGCTAGTGCAAAATGTTGTTATGTTAGCAGTAACAGTGCAGTTCACTCACAAGTGCTTGTTCTGGCTCTGTTGCAATTTGCTTTGCTTGTTACATTGCCCTTTTATGCTGCAACTATAAAAAGCCTTTGATAATCACACACAAAAAAATCTTTTATGAGACTGGAAGCCATGTTTTCATTACTAGCAGGTACCTAAATACATGTGAGCCTTTCCAAGAAGATCTTTGTAGGAGATGGCTTGCAGGGAAAAAATCCAGCAGCCAGTTTCCAGTAAGCCTTGATATTAAAGGGTCACATTCTCTGTAACAGTATTTAACAAGCATGATTAAAGCCCACATACAGAACATTCCTTTAACACGTAGCATCCCACAGGTAGATGATACCTTTACAAGTAGGTAATTGTACCTTTTTATGCCTGGAATACTGTGTAGGGAAAGGGCCATGGCAGAAATTCATCCTGGCTGTCAAGCCCAGTCCCTTCATCCCAGGCAAATATATGGCACATACCCTTTCCTTAACTGATCCATCTCCATCCAAAATGTGATCACTGTTTTTGCCCTGTTACGTTACAGATTATGATTTCTAACATAGACAGCTTCTTTGAGTTCTCAAGCTCAGTTTTATTGCTGGATAGTTTATAAT
>CM021797.1:46801783-46827246 GCA_011076525.1 Nettapus auritus
TGTTCCTGGAGTTTATCTTTATATGTCTGTGTAGCATGATATTACACAATACTGAGCTCTATTCTGCCTTCCAAATGAGCCTGCTTTTCTGTCTTCTATCAGGAGACTGACTTTCTGTCCACATGAGGACAAAAGTAGCTCTTGACCAGGAATAACCAGGCTGAGCTCATCTTCTCTCTATACAAAAGGAATTATTTTATTACTCAGCTAAATTACATTTGACAGTACCTTAATGAGTGTAAGATCTTCTTTATATCAAATGTAATATAGAGGTTTGTTGGTTGGGGATTTTTCAGAGAAGTAACTTTGGGCTTGAAGTGTCTGTCTCACTTTCCTCCTTTTCCAGTAGGAAGTAAATTGTGCTGAAGATAAGCTGTGCATTGCATGGCAGGTAAGCTACAATTGGAGATGATATCCTTCTTTTTCACCATACATTCAATGGTATGGATTAAATATAAGACTAAGGCAGTGTCTTGCGTTCCCATTTCTTTATGGGCTAGAATAACCTGTAACCACCTAGTTTCAAATTGAGGAGGAAGGGCTTGTGTACTGGGTCTGGCTGGGATGTTAACTTTCCCTGCAGCAGCCCATACAGTGCCATGCTTTGCACTTATAGCTAGAACAGCAGTGTTATCACACTAGTGTTGTGTCTGCTGCTGAGAAGTGCTGACACAGCATCAGGACTTTCTCTAACCCTCCTGGGGGGTGGGCAAAAAGTGAGAAAGAAACATCACCAGGGCAGCTGACCTAAACCAACCAAAGAGATATTCCATACCATATGATGTCACACTCAGCAATAAAAGGTGGAAGAAGGAGAAAGAGGGGAGGGGTGGGCTTTCGTTGCGAAAACGTCTGTCCTCCTAGCGAACACTGGCTACGTGCGTTGAGGCCCTGCTTCAAGGACGTGGTCAGGCATCGCTCATTTGCGGGAAGTAGAGAATAATTTATTTCCTCTGCACTTCCATATAGCCTTTACTTGTTTTGTTTTTGCTGTTCCCTTTCCCCCTCCCTTTCCCCTTTCCCTTTTTCCCTTTAGCTGAATTGTTAATTAATAATATTTCCTTAATATATATATATATATATTTCCCTTTAATTAAATTATCCTTGTCTCAACCCATGAGTTCTTTCCTTTCCTTCTTCCCCTCGTCATGTGAGGAGGGGGAGTGAGAGAGCGGTTGTGGTGTTCAGCTGCCCAGCACGGTAAAACCACCACAGCTTGTAAAACTGTGTAGGAAGCAAACGTAACATCTTATTCTCCAAGTTATATTTAATTAGGTAAGTCTTTGATGTAGGTCCCTGTTAAACATCTACAAAATAGCATGTCCATAATACGTTGAAGCATGAGGCCCTCACAATTAATTCTGTTATGAAAAAAAAAATATGCAAAATTATGGAGAAATATGAATACTTTGTCCATGATGGCTAACTAGTGTTTCAGGTCACACTGTGGATGAGAGGATCAAGTGCACCCTCAGTAACTTTGCAGATGACACCAAGTGAGGCATGAGTGTTGATCTGCTCGAGGGTAGGAGGGCTCTGCAGAGGGATCTGAACAGGTTGGATGGATGGGTCAAAGCCAAATGTATGATGTTCAACAAGGCTAAGTGCCGGGTCCTGCTCTTGGAACATAACAACTCCATGTAAAGCTACAGGCTGGGGGCTGCTTGGCTGGAAAACTGTCCTGAAGACTCATGCTTCTCTATTTAGGAGTCAGGATAGTATCAGTTCTATTTGGGCACCTATGTTGATATGAATTTTCCATGCAAATATAGTTTTTTTAGTAATGGATTTTAATCAGTCCTGTTTGGGTGGTGGGTAGTAGTTTTACTGCAGGCAGGCAGAATACTGGTACAAGAATATTATATATATGAGAATATCTGCAATAGGGAGCACTGTATACGTACATGAAGCAACAAAGGTCATAAAAAAGACAGGTGAAGAACTTTCTATGTGTTCTTCAAAGTGTCACAGAATAAGTCACTTGTCTTGAAAAAATTGCAAGAAATAAAATACTGATAAATGGAACTAGTATGCATGTATGAATGTTGAGATCTGAAGCTGGAATTGCTGACACTAAATACTAGAAGTTTCAAAATTAATCAGTCGGTTATATGAAGAAGAAAAATATCATTGATGTTGTAGTTAGGGGAAAACTTTTTGTAAGGTCTTCTGGACTTGTACAGTGTATTTCTAGGATAAGATGCAATGTCAGGAGAGGCAATGTAAGGATAGCCTTAAATTTAGCCCACTCTGTGGTTTTTGCACCTTTCTTTTAGGATCACCTTCCTTTAGATGCATTTTCTACCAGCTACTGTCCAGGATGGAGTAGGAAAACGTAGATCAGCTCCACTGCAGAATTTCCCCTTTCCCCACTAAGCATACTTATCTCTGTGTCATGATTTGATAGCAGTACATTTCCAAAGGGCCAGGGTGGCACAATGGATGGAGCATGTGTATGGGAGGCTAATGGGAGGCATATATATTACTGTCTTTGAAAAGAGGATAACAGACTCCTGTGCTCCAGCACAGGAAAATCCTTCCTAACATTTTTGCAAATGACATTCATAAATAAAATGTTAATAAAGTGACATCAGCTTATGTCACAGTGACAAATGGTAGAACTGCAAATACCTGGTATGTTGGCATTATCACGGGCTTATTAATTAAAATACATTTGGGTATGCTTCCTCCAGTAGTGTTGACTCTGGACTCTGCATTAAGCTGTTGTATCAGACATACACTTCCTCACCAATGTTTGAATTATAAAGAAAGTTCAAACATGAGATCTGGACAATTCTTTGACAGAAACGTTTAAAATTAATTTCAAATCCATGCTTAAATTGGTTACTGTTTAGCAGAGCTTATCTAAAATCCCACTTTTGTTGCTTGCTTGAAGGTTTATTTGCATAACATTGTATGCAGTTGTCTGTGTCTAGGATTCTCAACTTGCCTTCTCATAAAATGTTCATTTGTACATTTCTGCAGCTTTGCTTTTTACTGTACCATGTGCTGTGCAGCATTTCCCAAGAATGGAAGTACATTGCAATGTGAAAAATAACATTCTCAAGGCTTTATCTTGACCTGCATGTTCATGTTGACTTAAATGGTGCAAGCTTCAAATAATTAATGTACCTTTGACAAAGTGAACACTAAGGTCAGTGAAAGAATCTAATGTAAATATTGTGATCATCACATACTGACTGCCTCTAGTTAACATAGCTTCATTTTTCATTGTGTCAGGAACATTACAAATAATTTGTTCCCAGTAGGTCAGAGGAGGAGGTGCAGTAGGACTACTAGTACTACTACTACTACTAATAAAAACAAAACAAAAGAAAACAAAAACAAACAAACAAACAAAAAAGCAAACAACTGCCTGGGAAACTAGTAGGGGAAAACATATGAATCCCTAACCTTCAGATGAGCTGTGGACAAGGCATTACAGGTTTTCCCAGACTGAAAATTCCTCATGGGAGAGTTCCTTCTGCAGCCTTAACTTCCTCTGGCTGCCTCTGTACAGTCTTACTCACAGTAAGACTTGCTAAGCCCCTTGCTAAGGGCTTTTTGCTCTCCTTCATATTAGCCAAAGTGTGGAAGGTTAAGAAAAGGGACAACAGGCACAAATCTCATCAGGGAAGATTCTGATCAGATATTAGTGTTTGTTATTATTATTTTTTTAACACACTGTAAGGGTGGTCTAACTGTCAAAGTTTGCTCAGAGATGTTGTGGACTCTCCATCCCTGAAAACAGTCAGAGCTCAACAGATCATAACCCTGAGCAACCTGATATAAAATTGCCTTGATCTGAGCACAGCCATGATCAGATCACCTCCAGAAATCCCTTTTCGTCTGGCTAATTCTCTGATTCTCTGAGTCTTGTAGAAATGACATGGCATTTTCCTGGCACAGAAAAGTCTTGGTGGGACAGGGCATGAGGAAAGGAAATGACTTCTGATAGGATTTTGAGGATGACATAGTGGGAAAATCAGAAGTGGAAAATCAGGGAAAATCAATTTGAGCAAGATACATGACAACTAATAGACATTTGTCCCTCCCACCAAGAGTATTCAGCTATCCTCTTTCCTGTGTTTGCCAGGACCATAAAGAATACTTTATGAAATTAATTTATTGGGAAGAAGACAAATTTTTATCATGAAGATATTTATCAGAATCATTAAATCCTAAAGTTTATGAAGTAGAACTCTCACATTGACTTTTTGTTGTTTCATTTTTGGGCAAAGTTTTGGAGTATTTAAATGTAGATACCCTTAGATGCTAACGCATGATAGTTCTCATTTTTCAACTCAAACAGTTATTGCTTTCTGAAGTCTGCCAGAAATTGATATGAAATATAAGGAAACTGGAAAGGAGCAAAAGTCACTCCTAACTTTAAGAAGGGAACTACTGTTTGATCATCCTCACTTTGATCCCTGAGGTGATGGAGCAACTAATCTTGGAAACAATTTCCAGGATTGTCACATGAAGGACAAGAAAATCAGCAGGAGTAGTCAGCATGGATTCATCAAGGGGAAATCATGTTTGACCAACATTATAAGCTTCTACAATTAAACATCTAGTTGAATGAATGAGGGGGGAGCAGTGGATATTGCATTCTTGGACTTCAGGAAGGCCTTTGACACTGTCCCCCATAAAATCCTCATAGATAAGCTAATAAAGCATGGGTTGGATGGGCAGAGAGCCAGTCAGGTTAAAAACTGGCTGAATGACCCGGCCCAAAGGGTGGTGATCAGTGACTGAGACAGTCTAGTTGGAGGCCAGTAACTATAGGTGTACTACAGGGGTCAGTGCTGAGTCCAGTCCTGTTTAACTTATTAATTAATTGTCTGGCTGATGAGACAGAATTTAAATCTCAGCAAATTTTCAGATACACCAAAGAGTCATGTTGTCATACAGAGGGACCTTGTCAGGCTGGAAAAATAGGCTGACAGGACCTCAAGAAGTTCAACAAGAAGAAGTTCAAAGTCCTGCACCTTGGAAAGAGCCAACCAGTGCACCAGCATATGCTGGGGGCCACCCAGCTGGAAAGTAGCTTTGCAGAAGGGGACCTGGGTGTCTTGGTGAACACCAAGGTGAACATGAATCAGCAATGTGCCTTTGCTGCAAAGAATGCCAATGTTATCCTGGGCTGCAAAGTATATGACAGCAGGCTAAGGTGATTCTTCCCCTTTACTCAGCACTGCTGTGACCACACATGGAGTACTGAATCCAGTTTTGGTCTTACCAGTAAAAGGGACACACTGGAGAGAGTCCATTGAAGGGCAACTAAGGTGATCAAGAGATTGGAGCATTGCTCCTATGAGAAAAAGCTGAGAGAGCTAGGACTGCACAGCCTGGAGAAGAGAAGATTCATCAGCAATCTCATCAATGTCTATGCCTACTTGAAGCTATGTTCTTTTCAGTGGTATTCAGTGTCAGAACAAGAGTCAACGGGCACGCACAAACAGAGGAGATTCTTTCTCAACATCGGCAAACACTTTTTTTTTTTTTTTTTTTTTTTTTTTTTTTTTTTTACTGTGGGATGACTAAGTACTGTCACAGATTGCTCAGAGAGGTAATGAAGTCTTTGAGATCTTCAAAAACTCTTTGGACATAGACCTGGGCAGCCTGGTCTAGTTAGACATGCTTGAGCAGGGGTTAGACCAAATGGCCACCAGACCTCCCTTCTAACCTCAATGATTGCATTAATTTTGAATATAATAAATTCCGTTCCCATCTCGTTATTTACCTATACAACATTCCAGTCAAGGAAGACTGAAAAGAACTTCCATGAGGGAACCTATTGCTCTTATGTAAATGGTTTACTCTCTGAAGACAAGAAAGTATCTCTGAGATAATGGAAATTTCTTCAACATTGTTCTGAGCTTCTCTGTGTCTCTTTCCTAGGGAAAATAATCTAACATATATATAAATATTATGCAAATTGGCTTAACAATAGCTCTTTGAAAGATCCTTTCTTCCTTATAGCACCAAAACGCAGCTTGTGCTGACAATGCCTCTGCAATTTTCTCATTGTTTTGATGAGTTTTGACAGTCTATAGTCTGATCACACTTGTATGTGTCTCTGTAGCCAAAGGCAGTGGCATTATTTTTCTGTAGAGTTGCCTTAGTTTTTTTTAGGGGAAATAGTAAATTAGAAAATGATGTACATTTACATGAGAAAATCATGTGAGAAGAATTGCAAAAATGAGAACAAATATGTATCAGGAGAAAGTGTTCTCATCCTGCTATGGCAGATTAGCAGCTGTTTTACCTCTTTCTTTTGTGCAGCCCTTGGGGGATGTACAATACATCTCAGAATCTGGCCTCTTCCCTCGCCAGCAAGGTCACTGACCTGACCCAGCTTTCACCAAGGCATGCTCACAACATTAAACATTTAACAAGGTGATAAGAGCCTGGAGGACTAGCATTTGGGGAAAAAGGGTATGACCTTTATAATTGAGTTCTTATTTAATAAAAATGGGCATAAGTGATTTATTTCAAAGTCTCTGCTTAGCAGGGAGGGGATAGAGCAGGCTTATTTGCTCTTGCAGAAGGGAGAGAAGAGCATGGATGGGACTTATGGTCTGGATAGAAATGGTAGCTCTCTTAGGGTTTGCACTGAACAGTGATGAGAAACATTATAAATTGTTTATTAACTGGAACTTACATATAGATTAACTCTTTCTCCACCTTTGCAGAAAGTGCATTTTCTAATAGATGTTCCTTTCCAGACCTTCTGTGAGAGGCAGGTTTCCTGCACATGGAAGCCTACCAACAACATTCACAGCACTATCTTCTTAGAATTAATTTCACAGTAATTAATTATCTCTTCTGGAATCTGGAGAATTTGGCCTTTTATTGAGACTCACTATCTACATCAATGCAGGTGCTGGTGGTTAGTTATAAATTTTGGTCTTATTTTAGTAAAATTTTTAGTGACTGTTGTCTAAAACAAAGTTAGAAAGAATGATATTACTTTCATGTATGTACACACCATGTTCATAAAATATAAATAAATACTTGTAACATCTACATTGGAATTCTTTAAAAAATATTTATTAGGCTTGTAGTGTCTTGGCTGAAGTGCCTGGTGTACAGCTGCAGGGACCAAAATTCACCCATTTTCCTTCACTTTCTGAAAAAAAACAAATGAGTATTTGACACACATGGGGCACAGACACAGAGTACTTGATGTTTGCAACACAGAACATGTACTATTTAATCAAGTGAAAACTAGGCCCTAGTATTTATTGATACTTAGAAAGAATGTAAGCCTGCTTCCATGGTTGATTGCTTGTTTGTTTGTTTTTCCCCTTAGCACTTAGTTATTGTGACTAAAACTGGAAATATTGTCCTTTATCAGCAACTTCAACACCGTGTTATTTCTACCTGGAACTTTAGCTTCCTTTTTGCTCTCAGTTTATGTAAGCTTTTATCTCAGATCCTGTGTATACTGTATACTCTGCAATGCACTCTTTCTTTTAGTGACTTTCTTCTATGAACTATCATCACAAAACAAAAATCCATTTTTAGTAATGGCTCTGTTCAGTTTCTCCACTGATTAATTTAAAATGACGGTGAATACATCTATGTAAATTAGCATGTATTTTTCACATCAAGACATAAGGTTTTTATTGCTTTTCTTTCTCTCTCTCTCTCTTTTTTTTTTTTTTTTTTTTTTTTTTTTTTTTTTTTTTCCCCAGGCAGAATCAGCGAAATTCAGCATTTGCTAATTTTATTCAGAAAGTACTTACAGTTTGTGCTACTAGAAATGAATTTCAAATTAATCTTGCATATTTTAAAAGCAGTAAAATTGCTTAATGCACACATGTGAATGTGAATTTACAAAGAAACTCTGCTTAAAAATAAAGAAGATTTGTTTCAGATTGATTTAATCCATGAAACACATGAGCTGCATTGTGGTGAATGTGATCGGCCTAGGACTTTCTGCAAAATAAATAAATAAATAAATAAAATAAAATCTGGTGTTACTATGAGATATTTCCAAGAACATGCTCTTAATTTTCTGCTATAATGTATTGCAAATATATATATATATATATATATATTTTTTTTTTTTTCTCAAAGCAAAGAAAGACAAAGTTAAAAAGGAGGTGACTTTCATTTCAGGCAAAACAGACATTCAGGCACAAGCAGCTGCAAACAGCTGGAAAATGTCAGGCTCCTAGATTTGTCATTTGGGATCTCATCACGGGGGTCTGTGGGTAAGCTGGGACCCCTGTGACTGAGTCAGTGCTTTTTTATCGTGCAGTATGAACAAGAGTGACATTTACCTCAGACAGCAGCCAGAGATTTTCACTAGTGAATCATCACTAAGGGTGGTTGCTGCCAGCAAAAGATCAAAGGTGGGATAAAACCCAGTGATGCATAAAAATAAGGGTAACAGGCAAAATCCCCCAGAGAGGTGGGGAAGATTGGGCCCCATGTGTCCTTGTAGCAGAGGTGCAGATGTCCTTGGCACCAAGTTGCAGACGAGAAGAATGCTGCCCTAGTGCTGGTGCCCTACTAGGCCTGTCTCTCAGCAAGGCCTGCCCTAGCCACCCATCCTGCTGAGAACCACAGGGAGAAAAGGCCATGGAGTGGGGCTGGGGCTGTGCTTACACATCAGCCTTTGCTGCTGTGCCTGATGTTTTCGGCCTCAGACAGGGAATGCTTTTGTGAAGCCATGGGAAAGGCATTTGAATGTCCTAAGTGTGCTCTATTTTGGAAAAAGCAAGATTAGCAGCAGGGCACGTCCCTAGCCAGAAGCATGAAAGCTCAGAACTGACAGACCCCTTTGACTGTCCCAGTTGGGCGTACTGCTGTCAGCAAGTATGTCCTAGTGCAGCCTCTGATCAGCTCAGCGTTATGCCCATCTGTTTGGATAATAGCGGCATTAACTCACTTTCCACATATTTGGATAACACCCAAACATTTTGTGCTTCTCCATGCAGGGGGCAAATGCCAGGCCAAGAGGTGTCTTTTTGTGGGCAGGCAGGAGAGCCCTGCACAGGACAACTGCTCTCTAAGTGGTCCTAGAGCAGGGCTTTGTTCATTTTGGCCACTGCATCAGGGAATAGGGGGGGTTGTTTGCATGCGTGTCTGGCTGCCAACAACAGTGGTTGTTTCAGGAGCTCCAACAACATCTCAGGGTGCCAAAATACATGCTGTAGTAAATACAGCCCAGAAATCCTGCAGCATGTGAGCCATGTAGTGTAGGAACAAAATGAGTCACAGAAAAAGGTCTGCAGATGATAACAAGGAAAGCCTTGGCCATCTGATCAACAAGGAATCTGGGTAAACTTGCAAAGCAGTTTGTGTCTGCTAGCATGGAACAAAATGGAAAAGAGACTTGAGCCTTGAAACTCCAGAGTGGAAAAAAAAAAAAAAAAAAAAAAAAAAAAAAAAAAAAAAAAAAAAAAATCAACACAGTTTTTGTGAAAAATGTGCCAGAATTATTCTCTTTCTGCTTGTGAGAATGATTATTGTGCTAGGAGAGGGATTGTAATTGGATCACAATATCCTTCCAGTTCTCTTTAGTGCAGCCAGACAAGCACAAAAAGCATCACTATGCATCCCCAAAATGCATGCACATAGGGGACAACTAACTGAGTGGTGAATTGTAAGAGGGAATGTGAGGTCTCATTGCATGCACTAAGTCCACCACCAGGAAGGTTTTCTGCAGTAATTCAAGTTATGTTAATCTATAACCTTGCTTATGTGATAGCAGCTCATTTTTTTGCTTATAAGCATTGGCCTCTGGAAGCGGACTCAGGGATGCTGGAAAACTTAATGGCTTCTGTTACAGATCTGTTTAAAGCTGATATGTATATTAATCTGAATACACCAGGAATTATCTTCTAGTCCTTATTATGTAGTGCATACTCTGCTTTTAAGGCTTAGATTCTACTTTTAGGAAAAAAAATATTTGTGATTCTTGTTGATTTGAGGAAGAAAACAATGTATTTTCACTGTAGCTATAAGATTCATAGGTTTAATTTTGTGCTGCAAGAAAAAAGAAAAAAATCACAAAAGTCTTTGCTCTTAGATATTTGAAAAGTGAGGCCCAGCATGAAGATGAAAATATAGGCCTAATTTTAAGGCTTTTGTTTCTTAAGATCTTGATCTGAATGTTAGAAAGGTTTTGTATCACTCACTGAGCTTGTAGTCAGCAAAATAATAATAGTAATAATAGTAATAATAATAATAATAATAATAAACAAACAACAAAAAAGCACGAATTTTGAGACTTAATGAACAGCTGCACTGCTTCTCTACTGTGGCAAAGCTAAGCAAAATACCAGAGAACACCAGATAATTTTATAAGCCAATTGCCTATGAGACTTAAACTAGGCGTACCAGACATATATGAATGATGCTATTGTGTTATGATGTCGGTTTGTTAATAAAGCATCATTTAAAAGACTGCAGAATTCCAAGGTATAATTTTGATAGAAAACAAAACAGAACAGAACAAAAAAAACCCTCCAATACACAAAAGTTACTATGATTTGATTTGGAGGCTTTAATATATACTTCTGCAGAGCAAGTCAGCTAATTTTTAAGAGCACACTTCATTCTTTACTACAGCACTCAGTGATATTTTACAAATGGGTAATGTCTTGGGTCTTCAGCATGAAGGTTTTTTCCAGGAGAAAGTCAAAGATAGTAACATCTCTCTGAAACAAATACCCCTTTTGACATTCCATCTGCAGTGACCACTTCAGAGACTACATCTTGTGTTTAAATTGCAGATTTTTGTGTCCCCTTTATACACCAGAGTTAATTCACTGAAGTGAATACTGGTTTAAGATGTGTTTATTTTCACAATTCATGTTAATGAAATAGTATGTGCATAATTATTTCTGAAACAATGGAAACCTTCACCTTAGTTTTACTGGTTCTAATATGAAAGAAAAAAAAAATTAAAAAAAAAAAATCAAAGGGAAGGTCAAAGATGATGTCTTTATACAGGGAGCATACATCGAAATGTCAAGCCAATCACAAATAGCTTTGGTCTAGGTCTTATATGTTTTATCTGTAGCTAGTAACCCAGACTACTGCAGACTGAAGGGAGCAAATACTTGAACATCACCAAAGGCAAGAAATGGCTGTACGAGTAAACAGATTTCTGAGGGAGAGCAACAGGACTGTTCCCATTTTAGGACTTTGTAGCAGCCTCCGGCACTTATGCACCTCATTTTTATCATGTCTGTGTCAGACTTGCATGGATTAAACATTTTATGCCAAAAAAATATAATGACCTTATGGGATGCTTGGCTGTGATTTCACAGATACTGTTTAGCCCTGATTTCAGAGATGGGACAGTTGTACCTTGAAATGAGCACACTGTCACTCCAGACTTGAAGAGCAGATCTCTTTAAAACAATAAGGTAGTGCACTCCATTAGCTGCATAACACTTTGTTTTATGCTACATAAAATCCTTACTGAAGCAGTGCTGGACAGGCTCATGGAAGGGGAATCCTCTGAAGGTTAATAAATACATAAAAAACAGTTCTGTTTCCATAAATGTCCAAGCCAGTGTTGATGGCTGGTATTTTATGCAGGGAGCATCCTATACACACTTTGCCTGCTCTTTCTTCCCCGGTAAACATCTTTTTCTAACCACTGCTAAAGATTAGGTACTCCTGTGATTGCTTCTGGTCTCACCCACTGTGGCACACTTGCACCCTTAAATTAACAGACACTTTGCCTTTCTTCCTTACTCAATAATCTGAGCACTCTACAAGGCTGCTGCTGGTATGGAAAGAGAAGATGAGAAAGGAGCCTTGTTCTGACTGAGATCACCCACAGGTAAAGCTGGATACATCAGAAAGGCATTCTCAAAGTCCAGCAAGATCATTAGGGCTTAATTAAAGCTGACAAAGAAAATATAGCTCAAAGATCCTCGGAGCTGGTTCATCTTTGTCATATTGGCATCAACAGACCTGAAAATCTTTCTACGGTTAAGCACATTTACCTGTGATTTTAATCAGCTAAGCAGATGACACTGTATCTTTGTAAAATAAAGGTACTTCTCAATATTTGTGTAAGAGTTTTATGGTGAAAACTTTTAGTTTAAAAATTGGAAACTTGATCTCCTTGCCTCTTTCCAGCCAAGACATTTCAAAGCACTCTGATCTTCTTTCTCCAGTCAGGTTAGTGTTCAAGTTATTATTTGATGGATCATTTTGCTTGGAGAAATCCTTCCAGCTGAAATAATGTCCTTCTGCAGTAAGAAAGCAAGATTTATTGGGCTTGCAAACTAGAAGCATGATTATTTAGCACAATGGCTAGGCTGCTCATCCAGGGTAAGAGAGTTTGGCAAGTACTCAAAATAGTGGACTGTTAGTTAAAAGCTTAGAACCATGACATCTCTCTTCCTCCTTCTCCCTCTCTTTCTCTTTTGTAAAATCTCTGAATTTTTGAGGATATTCAGGTGCTAAATACCACTAAAATCATTATGCATTATATATGTATCATTCCAATAAGTGCTAGTTTCTCTCTACACTCAGTGAGACAAAAAAACCTGCAGAAAGCACAGCTGAAAATGAAATGAATACATGCAGTAATTCTAGGAAAAATGTAGTACTATCAGAAAAATAAAATAAAATAAATAAAATAAAATAAAATAAAATAAAAGAGTGAAATAAATGAAAGGACCACTCCCATCTTTCTTGAAGAACAGCTTTTTAAATTTTTTTCGGGAGTACTGAGGTAGCTAGTCTTTTCTGAGAGAACTACAGTTTTCCATTCTCTAAAGGGTCAGAAATAAGAAAATTTATCTCATAAGAAATACATATTTTTTCTCTCTAAACCATATACTAGTATAGAAAATGTGTGTTATGTCAGAATGTAAAGACAACATACTACCATCAACTCTTTCTAAAAAGTATTACCTCACTTTCTTTTAGTGTTTGAGCAAAAGGCAAACAAGGTAACATGGAACTGAGAAGTATCTGAAAGTTAAATTACTTACTGCAAGGAGACTGTGGTGTATATTTACCTATGATTACAAATAATTGATTTATGAGGTCAATTTCACGAGAAGCAAATTTTTAATGAAGTATCTATTCTCTATTCTACTATTAAGGTCAAGTGAAAGAACATATGGTACCATTTATTTGAACAATACATCATGATTTGAAGTGAAATAGGATTCTGTGAATCTCAATAGAAAAATAGATGCAAGAATCTGCAGGATACAAATGACATTTTGATAACTGCAGAACCCTTCTTAATGTTTCTTTTGTAAAAGTACATAGGAAATAGCATGTTCTTCTGGAATAGAGATTCAATTTCAGGCCACAGATGTCATAAGCATACTGTGCAGGTCCCTACTTGCTTCTTACAACTGCATCATGCTCTGTAGCATGCAGGTTGCTGTATTTCCAACTCAGCTGAAACATACAGCCACAGGCTTTAGCGTAAGATGAAAAAAGATTATAATTTCAGACATTTTAGGAATGGAAATAGTAGACATAAAGAAAAAATTCTCCTTTAAACAGTTGTGCACATCTCTCAGAAGAGAAAATATAAAACTCCCTTTGGCAAGATACTTGAACATAGAAAGGTGGGTTTCATTCTTCTGCAAAGTTATGCTGTTTATTTATTCTGCCTTTGCTACTATGTCACCTCTTTATGCACAGACACCACAAATGTAAATCAGTCATTTGTCACTGGTGATCAGTAGAAGTGCTGTTTATTTTTCTAGATATTTTTCTACTATTTCCTTTTCTTTTAAACCTCATTTTCTGAATTCCTTCTATTTTATTTTATTTTATTTAAATATATACAGATAATTCTTGTATGCAAGAAAAGTCCCATTGCTTAGGTTAGAAAGAGTTGAAGATATAAAATATTTCCCCCTAATTTTCGAATAGTACCCTCTAGTCTTCCACAGCTATCCAGGAGACACAGACTGTGGTTACTTGATGAGAAGATCTTGCTCTTCAGGAGGAAATCTCCAAAGAAGAAATGCAGAAATACTAGGAACTGAGTCTGAAGGTAACAGCAAGTGTGGTACTTCCTCCTTCAGTTCCTTTGGGAAATTCTTTTAAAGTTGGCTCTTTGTTATTATGGCTGCCAGCCTGGGGCACCTGGTGCACAGTTTCTCATCTTTAAAATCTCCTTTTATGTCAAAAGAATGAAGCATGAGATCATAATGTATTTTCTGAAGTCAAAATTTGTCTTATTTCCAGGGCTTATAATTCCATTCTTCTTCAAAGGACCATGACAAATTATCATAAAAGGGATTGAGAATTCATCTGTGTCATTTGTGAAATATTCTGATAGTAGCCTAAACTCTGACATCAGTCTGGATCTGGACCCAGTACTGGCACACAGAGTGTTGCTGCCTGCTGAATGGTCTTCCTGGGTTCTAGGACACTCACTTCCACCCCAGCACTGGTAAAATATGTGATATGTGATATGGAAAAAAAAAAAAAAAAAAAAAAAATCACTGAAAATGAATGCCTGCCAGCCTCGTGCAACGAAATACGCACTTACAGTGTGCAGGGCACAATCAACACCTCTGCTATTGAGAAAGTAACAGAAACCCTGTGATTTTTGTTTGCTTCTTTCAAAATACAGACTTTCTTAAAATTATCACAGGAGACACTGGTTATGTCTTGACAATATTTTGTGTTGTGTTGCTCTGTCCAATCTAGAAGTGCCCCACTATTTTCTATGTCTGTTAGTGTTTGGGGAGCTCTACAGGTGCACATAGAGCCATGCTCTAAAACTACCACTCTGTCTAAAATAAAAACTGTCAAAAACCTTTACTATGAAATGTTTTGACTTCTTCAGTCTCTTAGTTTTATGGCCAAAATCTCTTTTAATCATGTTGGTATTACCAAAGTCTCAATATGAGAACGGCTATTGCACAAATAATAAAGGTATTCAGCAATGTTGGGGCACCCCTTCACCTGTTCCTAAAGATTATTCTTGTTTCTAAAGATTAGTCCTAGAGGACAGTGGTCTCTACACATACTGAAATGCATGAGGGCAATCTATCTATCTTTCCATACCAGTCTATGCATGCTGAAAGGCTGTCCCAGCTGGTTCTTTCTGTACGTTTGTGCTGAACTGAGTGGGGAGTCCCTTACTGCTTCCTCTCACCCATTTTTAAGAGCACTTTTCTTGTTTTCCACTGCCATGTCTGTGCTTTCTCTCAGCATTGCTCTGGCCATAGCTAAAACTCCATACAAGTGTTTTACCCATACTCCTCTTTCTTTCCATTCTTTAACATCAGCACGTCTGAGCTCTGGAAGGTGCCCAGACAAATTTTGTCTTCCCCACCACATTTTGAGACACAGACGAAATTGTTCAGATGCGCGTCTGTAGTAGGACAAATTAGGGCTGCTCTTTTGTTCCATGTGTGAAAGGAAGCAAGAATGGAGAAACAGGACAGTTTCTTCTTTGTGGTTTCCGCCATCACTCTCACATGAAAAAGATGTTTACCTGCCAAGAATCAGCAAAAGCACTGCCTGGGGCATCACATTTCTAGCTCACACCCATGAAAGGAAGGGGATTAAGCGTCTTCATAAGGAGTGTCTGTCTGGCAATGTTTGTGGACACCACATTTAGCATCTCATGTCATCCTCCTGGGTCATGTGGAAGTGGCCCACAGGGGCTGAATGGGAACTCCTGCAGAGAGAATGGCATGTGTCTCAGACGGTGGGGGCAGGGCTGGCATGGAAATATTTGTAGTGGCCTGTAGGGATCAGCTAGGGCTGGGAGGGTGGAGGTGGTGGTGGGGCAGGTAAGACTGAAGAAGGAAGCAGATGGAAAAAGTGAACAGTGAGAAATCTACTCCCAGTTCTTTCACATCCCACTGGTCTTTTCAAATTCCTCAATCTATTTGTAACTCCTGTCTTCCCAAAGCCCCTGAACCTGCACTGACCATAAAGTTCCCATCTTCTGTCCTTAAATAATTTTTATTTCTTCCACCCATTGGTCTCCATAATCCCTAGAAACTCTTGCAAAATCAGCAGCTCTGCTACTCTTGCAAAATTAGAAATTGCTACCATACAGAAAATTAGCAAATATGATTTTATATACCCTTTTGGGAGCTTTGGGTAGTTCTTGGTAACATGCTTGCTCACAATGTCAGCCTGTGCTCCCAGTCCCTGGAATATTTCTATGGCTTCAGTTTTACATTCTAGACAAGCAATATAACCCATAGAGGTTTTCAGTCTTCTACCAACTTCCTTAACTCATGTCTCTGACACCAAACCAAGCATTATGTGTTGTCCCAGTAGATGCAGGATCAGTCCTAGTGTTTCTGACTTTAAATACAACAAAATGGATTCCTTTAGTCCTTAATTCCAAATTATTAATGCTGTTATATTCTGCTTAGTGTTGATAAAATAGCATTTTTGTGATACTTGTGTCAGAACTGAGAAGCAAGGGAGTTATGCCATAGCACAGCTGAATGAAGTTTAATTAAACATGGAATAAGTAACACTGAATGAAAAAAATCTTTTATGTTTCAGTTATGGTGACGAGGGCTTTTATGCAAACCAACACACAATATCAAACTTCAAAGGAATATTTTGAACAATTCCTGAACCCTAAAAATGGAGTACACACTCAGCTGTCTTTTTATTCCCATGTTTGTTGCCTCTCCCACCATCAATGCTTGTCATTCAACCTGAATGTGCTTTGATTTTGAACTTGATCCTAGCTTGGATTGTAAAAACAAATCTTCTGCTTGACAAATCTTGTGATTGATCAGATTACTTTCAGTGAATGAAAGACACCCTATTACTTGCTTCTTATTCAGCTTTGTATTCTTTAGTAAAATGTTAGTATCATTATATTAATATTAATTACTAGTCTGGTATCTAAATGTTATGATTTAAAGACAAATACCTGCACATCGAGGCTGAAAAGAAGCAGATGGATTTTCAAACAGTAGTTTTTATAATATTAAACATATATATATATATAAAACAATAATATTATTGAAAAGGCTGGTGTCAGGATTTCTTTTGGAAAGCACAGTGAGAGATTGTATAGGAAAAGCTTGCTCTTCTACACCCCTTTCCGTACCTGGCCAGGCCTGAAAAAAATATGTGTAAACTTTTTTTATATTTAATATAGTGATGAGGCACAGAAACAAGTTGCCAAGAGAAGCTGTGGGTGCCCCATCCCTGGAAGTCTTCAAGGCCAGGTTGGATGGGGCTTTGAGCAACCTGATCAGGTGGGAGGTGTCCCTGCCCGTGGCAGGTGGGTTGGAATTAGAGACTTTATGGTCTCTTCTAGCCAAACATTTCTATGATTCTATGATGCTCCCTCTCTCTGCAGGGATGATTCAGCTTTTTATTGATATTTCCTCTTACTGAAAGGGATTTACAGGTCTAAGTTCTTACAGATTCAGACTCCCCAACACATTTAAACTGCATTACCTTTATTACAGATTGTAGCAGATCTTCCTCCAAGAGCATGGAGAACAGTTGGGTTTGGTAATGGGATTATAGAAGGTGGAAAATGAAGGAGATGATGTCTCTTGTTGACTCAAGATCCAGATGGAAGGACAGTCTATCCCAAGATAGATTACATTTAAACAGAAAGCTACCCCAAATTATTATCTATGAATTCTAGCTCTGCTTGCTGTGCAGTGTGAAGGGGATAAGAAATGAAGTTATCATTTTAGTTGTCTAGGGTCCATTTCAGCTGTGGATTTAGTGTTCAAGGAAATTTTATTGTCTTGCAAATCTCTGTGCTGTGCACTACTTGTTGCAATATGTATAGAGAGAGTGGTGTGCTATGCTAATTAATAACTCCCAATGATCTTAGTATTAATAGATGCAATAAGCACTGTTTGGATGTCTTCATTACAAAGGAAATCTCCATTTCAAGTACATTCAGTGTTTAGTCAATAAACTTATGTGGCTAATTGTTTAAAAAGATTTCTGTGATAGTATATTTTCGGCATCACTGATTTTAGAAAACAAAAACAAAAACAAAACCACCAACCTTTCAGCTTCTTTCGTGGCACAGCTTGTCTCTAAAATAAACATTGCTCCATAGGGAAAATAATTTTCAATAGATAAGTGATCCCCGAAGTATTTATTAGATATCAGCTCAGATAAACCTACATGTAAATTACACTGAAATCCCACTTCCTATTCTGCCTCTCTGCATACTTTATGGGTTCCCAGGCATATTAATTATACTTCACATGGCTCTTCCCCAGAGACTCCTAAACAACAGGAGCAAAGGCTGCTCAGTTCAATTGCCATGGCTTATATTTTGTTCATCTGAGTGTATGTTTAATTAATGTGATGCTTATTCTCAGCAAACATGTCAATTTCTCCATCTCATACTCATTTATGAGTGGCAAAGCCTCATGTGTACCACTGGTGGAGATCCTGTTTGCTGGCTTTCCGTAAATAAACTCTTGTAGTTGAAAAAAGTCAGATATGGGACTTGAGTGATTAAATATAAAGAGACACTGGCAATGTGGTGAGCTACATGTGACCTAGTTCAGCTTCTTTTGTCTGTTTGCTAAACTAAACCCCTGTGGTGTGGTTTTTGTGAATGTTGTGGTGACAGGAGATGGAGAAATTGCTGAAGCTTCTCTGTGAAGTGCGATTTAGAATGACTTTTGAGATTTTAACATTAGCTTTTTTTCTAGATTTAAGTAAAACATCTCATACTTTTTATTTTTATTTTTTATTTTATATATATATATATATTTTCCAGTAGAGTACACCCAGGGATTAGGAAAAACACTTCAAAGTATATTTGAATGAAATATATTTGAGTAGTTGTACTGAAGTGGAGGAAAAAAAAAAAAAAGAAAAAAGAAAAAAAGGGAAAAAAGGTAGTTTTTCCAAGAAGCTTATAGGAAACTTTTTAGAGAAATCTTTAACAGAATTCCTTATGAAGCTGTATGAGAACATCTGTTTAGTACTTTCTTTAAAGCTATTACCAATTCATTTATTCTTTTCTAGGTCAAAATTTCCAAAGGTGGGTGCCCAGAATATAAGGCAGTTTAGAGAACTATTGTTACTAATCACTGCCTCACAGACCTCTTCAGCAACCTTTTGGTTTATGTGGTGAGATCCGAGTTGGTTGTGGTTCAGTTTCTTCATTGAAAGAGAGGAAGGACTGGATGTAATTTCTGGCCGGAGGTATAAAAGCTTACCTCTCAGACCTACCAACACTCAAAGACTGTTAGCAATTTCTTACCTCTTGTAGAAACTTATAGCCCGTAATTATCCAGTATTTCTCACTCTTCCACTTTTCAGGGACAAAACTTCTGCCAGCTACTTGATTTTAGTATCAATTTTGCAACTGTGACAACCTCAAGTATGTGATCTGTCATGTGAAAAACTCTATTAGGGAGGCAGGGTTAGTGCAGGATGCCACCTTTTAGGACTATAACGCTTGTTAATTTGCCCTGTGTTAGCTAGCCAACAGCTCTGCTGTCTCAGTGATATCCCAGGGATGAAGATGTGCCTCATTACTCTTTCCAAAAAATGATCAACATTTTGGCTGCATCCTGACTGTGAACTTGTGAAATCCCTCCCTTATGTTTTGGACTTCAAACACGTGGCAAAGGAGAAGGTAATCTGTCTTCCCAGAGTGGCTTCTGTTCAGTGCAGGGACAGTTGCAGAGTGTGGCCTCTCAAAGATGGAAGCAGTTCTGTAAAATGCTTTTCCTGATAAAGTAAAAGCAGTATGCAATATAGTAAGTCACTCAGGTGTGCATACTGTTGTGCCTCTGTCCCCAGTCTTCCCAAATCCCTGTCCACAGCCCTGCTGCTGAGGCACCCTCTTGAATACATCCAAATCCAGCAGGCCCAGCTATGCTTCTATCTACAGGAAAAAAATGCTGTTCTGGCTTCTCTGCTTCCCTGGAAGAGGGCCCTAAACTTCGCATGCTGCTGGAGAAGTGTTAATGCTGGTCAGAGATGAGGCATAGGGGATGAGGCAGAAGTGGTGTGCTGGAATGGGATGGCTGCAATAGACAAGACAGGCACATGCTCTGAGGTGTCAGATACCAATGATAAGACGCTGTTTTTTAATGATGTTACATATGACTGACTACAACAGACATTGGCTAATAAATTGTGCATTGTCTTAGATATTAATTCCTTGTTATGTGTGTTTTCTTCATAGGTCTCTGGTCTATTCATACAAATGATTCCTCACATATTTCCTCATGCCAGATAACACAGCAAAGGATGAGGTAATGTGTATGGTACTCTGAAAACACAGTAACCCAGTACAGGCTATGGATTAGATCTATCCACCCAGCATCCTCTTATTCACCAATGAATACAGAATAGCTATACAGGCAGTGACTACTACTCAACGATCCATCACCAAAAACTTCTAACAATCCACCAGAACCTCCCTAAGGAATCCAGTACATAGTTGGTATGTCTGTGCCTCCCCGCCACTGAACACCAGCATTGTTTCTGTCAAAAAAATATCTCTGTGACTCTGGCAGAAGAATGACTATTGCTATTGTATGAAGAAGAACACAGAAATATTTGGGATCAAAGAGTTCTGAGACCTGTTCAGGCTGCTAGGTTGCTCCAGAAATTGATGGGTCTGATGGCTAGTAACATACTTTACATTTTAAGTTTATTTCCTTTGATGTGTTTTCAGAAGACATCAGTAACCACCTCCAGCTTTCCTCTCACTAACTTAGCCATTTTTTTTTTTTTCTAGTATCATTTAATAGCAGAGAATTCCTGTTTCCCTCATCCCATCTTATCCTGTATTTATGCTCACTGAGTGCGCGTGCCTCAGACATGTGCTGTACTCCAGAAACAGTTTATAAACTGATGTGGAACCTCTGTGTCTAGCACATCCAGGTGCCACCTTCAGGTTGTCCAAGAAGGGGTTGCACCTGTGACTCACAGCTGTTCTCTGATGGGTTAAGGTGTACCCACATCCTTCTCCTTCTGAATCACTTCCAGAAAAAAAAATAAATAAAAAAAAAAAATGTAGGAGAATGTTCTTATTAATCCCCTCCCCTGGTATGATTTCTGTTTCCAAGCATTGCATTTCATTCTGGTTTTATAACTTTTCCTTCTCAGGTTCTGCAAATTATGATAACACAGTTCTGACCTGTCAAGGTGGACTTCCAGCTCTGTCATCATCAGAGCACTATCTGAGCACTATTTATGCTGTCATCAGGTTTCCTCCACACAGTCTTAATTGTTTCAGATGATCAGTTTGGAAAATTTCAAACAAGAGTGGTGCCAAGATTTCTAAGGAAGCGCAGCATGGTCATTCTCCTTTAAATCATAATCTCTGTAACTAGAGTAATGGAAAATTAATGCTAATTATAATAAATTGTTCTGTCCACTGTAACTCTAAGTTACAACTGAGTTAGAATTGCATTCAGTAGATTAAACTGTCTTGGGAAGAGAGTTCAGAATCTATCTATGTCTGCTCAAGCCATAGTTACTTCTCTCTTTGTAGCAAAATGAATATCCAAAGGAAAAACAAACTAACAAACAAACAAAACAAACAGAAACACCAAAGCTGTTGCAATTATTGTTCATTGGTTTCTCAGAGAATATATCTGATAAAGTCCTTGATAAGCACACCACTGCATCACTGTCTGCAAATGATAAGGCTCTTATCAGAATGTTTTTGGCAAAAGTAGTGATATTCTCATCATCGTGTAATACCTTGAACTATGGATAACACAGTTTATCATCAGAAATACAAAGTTTTGGGCCAGCAGTCAGAACAGAAATTGTAGACTCTTTTGTGTGAGTCAAACATGGCTTTTTTTTTTTTTTATAGGTACCTGTTCTAATATATATACTTACATAGATTTTATTAACACAGTTTTAAGCTTACATTTGAAAATGTTTCTTTAAAATCTCTGAAATAGCTTATTAAGTATTTACTAACTAAAAGAGGTACAAGGCTTGAAACTCTTTTGTTACCAGATTTTAGAAAAAAAAAAAAAAAATCCTGTCCTGTGGGGAAATGTGTCTCCTCAAGGAAAAATAAGGCTGGGTTCATATTTTTGATGGTTTATTGTGGACCCATTTAGATGAAAGTTTTGATACTTTTTATCAATGTTAGTGTCACCATACTAGGAAAGCAAGACAGTGTAGTATACTTTTATGCCAGCTTTTCACTCTATTACAAGGTAAATTAATATTTATGGTGTAGCCAAAGTCCTACATTGGCTACTGTTTGAAGTCTACTCACTATTTTGTGTGTGCAGAGAGATATTAACACCATTAATAATTTGTAAAATTTTTGAAACTCTGACTTGTGTTGAGTACTGCTTGCTCTGGTTATTCTAGCAGCACAATCCCTTTAAAGGCATGGACTGGTGCCTGGCATGCACTGTGACACTCTTGCTCAGGTGCCGGCGGCAGGAGTGTTTGCAGTGGCTGGGCATGCCCTCTGTGCTTCTGCAGAAGCAGCAGAATGGAGTGACACACTGGAGCTCATGCTGATATCTCTGCATTACTGTGCAGTGAACACAGCCACAGAAATGCAGATGTTGAGAACTGATAACCTCCTTCAAGTTGAATGGTGGGATATTTTAACAATACTTTAAAAAGCAGAAATCGGCAATAAAATTGAAGTAACTGAAAACCAGAAAAGCTGCCTGAAAGCAAATATATACCTTTTTTTTTTTTTTTTTTTTTTTTTGGGCAACCGTCGTTCCGGAAATGTCATCACACATTGCTTAACAAAATATGCACTTGTTTAGAAATCACGTCTCAGGAATTTTTTACTTCCATTATTTCTCCATACTGTCACAGGACTGAAGAAAGTATGAGTGACCTTTTCATTGCTTTGATTCTAAGCATGTGTCTCACATGTGGTGTTCACCTATGCCTCCTCCAGCTTTGCCTTAGGGCTGCTGGGTGCACTGGTTGCAGCTGGCAACACCAGCATACCCACCAAAAGCACAGACACCTCTGAAGGCTGGGATCTCTGAAGGCTGCAGAGCTAGGAAATTTTCTTGGTCAATTTTTCTTATATATATATATTAAGTATTGAAACATTGCTTTTGTGAGAGCTCTTCTGAGGATGATTTCATTTAGAGTCAGCCTATCCTAACAATCAAACCTCTCTCTTATGCGCCGGGGTTTATATTTAGTCCTTCTGTGCCTTTGCTTTCCATGGTGCCCTTCATTGGTGGGGGAGGCTTTCCCTGCCCTGGGGAACTGAGCCATGTTATCCTTGGTTAAAGGGGTTCCTCCACATCTCCTCCATGCCCCACAGATGATCTCCTTTCTCTCCTTCTCTGTGCTGTAGATTGGCTTCTCCAGCTGGGTAAAGCTTTTGCAGTTCAGATGTTGGGGGATTTCCCTGCAGGGCTTCTTTCTTCTGGCTGTCAACTCTCTTCCTGACTCAGCTTTGCGATAAGTTTCTTTCTGAACTTATGGGGGAAAATCTACCAGCCTGTGCCTCATCAGCTCAGCCAACACTTTGCTCCATGCAGTTTCCTCTCTCTCTACCACACCTCAGACACCAGAGCCCAACACCTCCTCTTTGTGGCCCCACATGCCCCTCAGCTCTCCGAAACCCATCCCCAGTTCGTTGAAGGCTTGCAGCAGACCTGGTGTTCAGAGAAGCCCTCCCTGGCTGTTCCCCTTCCAGTAAAGCCAGCCCAGGAAATCCCAGTGTGCTCCTAAGGCAGGAGGCTTCTTGTAAGCAGCAGCTGGCATGGTGGCACAGTGGCCCCCAGGAATCCCTGCAAATACAGCCACAGCGGATGGAGAGGGTCTGGCAGTTGGGAGCACCGCTAGGATGAGAAGAGGATGAGCCTGCAGAGGGGAGACACTGCTGTCACCATCACAGCTGCACCCCAGGATAGGTGGATTTATAGCACTTTCAAACTTGGACATTTCAATTTTGTCCTTCACTTGAGCTCAGTTTGGAGATGTTTTCTGTTATCATTGGGTGATTATCTTAATTTTGGTTACAATGTTCTGTTCTGCTCTATTTTTCTTGCCCTTAAAAGACAGTCCTAAGCAAAATGGATTTCCTTTGTGTTGCTACTAGTTACTGCACATTCTTACATATTGTTTACATCACTTTTAGACCAACACAAGCTCCTTATTTTGATGGGTTATTGCAGTTTTATACCAATTTAAAGTAATGAACAACTGAGTTGCTTTCTCTTCCCCTACCAAGTCTCTGGGTAATTTCGAGGACTGGTACAATATCCTATTAAAATGATGTAACATATTGGTATAATAATCTACCTTAAGAACATTTTGACTGACAGTGTAGCTCTGTTCGTACAGATGGCTCACAAAAATAAATTGCTATGTCCTTGCACATCTATTAAAAATGTACTCTTCAATCACATGAAAGGTAGTTGGGAATAAGCCTCACATTAAATCTAGACTCTTTTGATGACTGTGTTATCCAGCTTGTCCCAGTTATCCACCTCCCACTTTCCAGAGACCAAGGATTTCCCTGGGAACTGACAATCATAGGATGCCACATAACTCCTGAAACTTAGAGATATTTAAGGAATTAATTGCCCCACAGCAACATAACACCACAAATATATGTGATTTATCACAGATAGTTTTGTGGTTTGGAATTCTTGTTCCCAACTTTTCATTTTTCTGTATGTCTTGCTATGAATGCCTGGCATACAGACTTTTCAGGGAAGAAGTACATGATATGTAATAAATATTACACATGCGAGACAATGGCCTAATTTGTGTCAAGATTCAAACATTTTTCATGTGTGTGTTGTAGGTTTATCTGCACATTTCAGAGGGTTAGTTTCTCAAGATGGTTAGTAAATGTTTCACTAGATTTGGTTTTATTTCATTGTACTGAACTGATTTTGAGTTTGCATTTGAAAATATACTTTGTCAATGCTAACCACATTATATAAGCTTTTTCTACATACAGATGAACTGAACAGGCAGTGTCCATTTGACAATCATGTGCTGCTCCACAGAGTTAAACATTTCTTCTTGCGCTACTCCTTCAGTCAATATTTAAAGAGCTATTAATTCAAGCATTCAAATTGAAAGCCAGCTGACATAGCAAACTTGACCCAGGGTTCTACCAGGTTAGGCAACATTTGTCCTACATAAAAAAGCAGAGCAATATGCATCCTGGAACACACTTGTATAAAACAGTATAGACGAAGGAGACACACGTCAGCCTAGCCTGGAGTTGTTTTGCCTGTGCGTAGACAACTAGCCTTGGTGCGGAACTAACTGCAGAGTGCTCATCTCATAGTTCTTCTTTCTCCCAGCAACTCTTAGAGGCCACCATAACAACAAAAGGCAGCTGCACCATGTCCAGTCAAAGAACTGTCTTTTGAATGTGTTACCTCCTATCATCTCCAGTGTACAAGTGAGGTGGGGTCTTCCTTGTTTTGTGCACTTTACAATACACATTTGAAATAACAGTAAAAAAGAGAGAAAGAGAAAGAAAGAGAAAGAGAAAGAGAAAGAGAAAGAGAAAGAGAAAGAGAAAGAGA
>CM021797.1:46829981-46855061 GCA_011076525.1 Nettapus auritus
TGGTTTTTCCTAAGATGTTTTAAACCAATGTCCCTCCCCCCCCCCCCCCCCCCCCCTTTTTTTTCCCCTTCAATGGTAAACCCCACAGCTGCACATGAAAAGCCGGGCTCGAGGGCAGAGCCACAGCTGGGCCTCACAACTGGTCCAGCTTTCCCTGCTCCTGTCCTGGCAGCTTGGTGTGCTGGCATCCTGCCAGCAGTGTCTGTGAGTGGCAGTGCTTTCACCACAGCCTAGAAACTTCATGTGGGCACTGGTGTCAGCCCAAGTGATCTTCAAAATTTTCTGCAGGCCTTTGAGAAGGACTATGACTATTTCCCAAGGTTTCTGTTGCAGTGGAATTGTTTAGGAAATTAGGAAAATTATCATTATTAGGAAAATAAATAAATAAATAAATAGTTATACTTAAATGGATTTCTGAAATTCAGCTGTATTTCCTCCAGACATTCCACAGGTGGTGAGAAGACCTGTGGATCCTCTGTACCAATATCCAGTGAGCAGTATGGGCTTCACACAAGCTGCTGCTCCTGCCTGAACATATGCCTTTGGAAGAACAGGGGTGTGTAAGGATTGAAGTGTGAGTCCTGAACTCCTGGCTTCAGGGAGCATGGCAAATCAAAAGAAGATAGGAAAGTGTTTGAAAATACACAGGACATGGGCCAGCAATCAATATCTGCCTGAAAAAAAAAATAAACCAACTGTTAACTCAGTCAGAATCAAGGTTCTTAACAAAGCTAATACATGTAACTGGTCTTGAAATACGTAAAAGGCTGCTGTGAAAAACAAAGGAACAGTTTGTCTTCCCTGTCCAGGACAGAAAAGAGCTGGAGTGACTTGCCTAGGGAGAGTCCAGTGTCTTCATCACCAGAGGCTTTACAGGACAAACTGGGCAAACAGCAGTTTGAGTAGAGCTGAGACAGCTTTGGGACAGAGAGAAGGGAAGGACAGTGACAAGACCTCATGAGCATGTTTTCACCACTCTTTTTCCCTGAAGCTGTGATATTATCTCTGTACTCTTAGTCTTGTCCTTCTCTTTCTGCACTCCAAGACATACCTTGCATTTGCTCAAGGTCTAGGAAAAAGGGAGGATTATGCTGAGTATCATTTCACTTTTACATTTCACTGCAATAATGGCAGCAAATTTGGGCAGGTGCGTGTCTTCTGAACACCCTCTGAACACCAAAGCCCTCTTGAAATGCCAGTGAGCTGTTTTAATTCACTTCTGGAGTATGCTGCCTATATTGCATGAGTCGTTCTTAGGTAGACATTCTTAGGTTCTGGCCCTGCCTCAGGCCAGACTGCAGGGAAAGCTTGAAGGAACCAGCCATTGGCAATCCATCCTAGGATTGTCCTCTGGATCTGGTTGTTTGGAGGAAAACAAATACAGGGTCTGTGACACCACCACAATACAGAGCTATATGTGCATGTTCATTCAAAGTTTCTGTCTAGTGCCCAGTGAAAATATCAGAGATCATATAGGGCTAGTAATCAGTAGCAGCTGCCATGCCTACCAAGTTAGGTATACGCTTAACCATTTTGCTGGAGGTAGGCATGGATAAAAATCATTTTCCAATATTTTCAACTTGAGCACTTGCATAAGCATCAGTCCATTTAATAAAAATTAAGTCTGGAGTAAAGAACTTTGGTCACACATACCACAGTAGTACTTCTGTTGCAATTCTGCTATTGCAACAGGTGTTCTAGTTTGTTAAGACCTAGGGATCAATAACTAAATTTACAGAAAAGCCAGCTGCTTAGTGGTTAGTGGCTGCTTTAATGTGTCAAGTACAACTTGTTTGGCCAAATCTGATCCTCTGAAACAGTATCTTCCAAAGCATACAAATAACAACTTCTTCTGCAGTCTCAGACTAAAAGATAAAAAATAAATATGCAAACAGTATTCTGACATATTGATCTCATTTAAACCTCTCTTGCTCCTGGGAAATTGTAAGCCTCTAGGCCCTGTAGAATCAAATATTCTTCTATTTGCTCTTCCAGTACAAGTTATAGAGTCTACATATGCATGAAAAATCAGCAATTGCCCAGGATATTCTCCATTCCATTTTTAACTCCTTTATAATTTAAAGCACATGACATATACAATACATGCACAACTTCTTTTAAACCAGTTATGGACCTTTCTGAGTGAAGGCCAGTATTGTAATTTGTATCATAGTGCTAGTCCAAATGCCAGAAAAGATCAATTATAATGGATTTGAAGTTCTTCAGATGTAATTAAGGAATAATTGGAACATTTTTTATGTAAAAATGTGCAAATGCATTTCAGTGCATATTTAGAAAAATAATTATACTGTGGATTACCTGTAATTTGGTAATATAACGTGAATGAATATGTTTGTGAAATTACATGGGAATACTAAGAGGAAAATTTTCTAAAAGTCTTCTGGGAACTGCATTTAGAAAAGAAATAGGATGTAATACATATCAGTGAAAAAATCCTTGTCATCAGAATCTAAATAAAACTGCAGCTGTGCTTGGTTGCATAGGTAGGCTGTTCCTAGCACTTGTCCCAAAGGGACCTTGCACCCCTCTGCCATGTGGCTCCACCACAGAAGCAGAGAGGCAGCAAACCCCATTCCTTGATGCCCTTGTCCTACTGAGCAGCCTGTTCATTTGTCTTGGGTCCCAAGGAGCCCCAGCAGCCTTCTCAGAAAGTCTGTGCTGCACCTGTAAGCCCTGCCACGTGCCCAGGGGCAACAAAGGAGAAGAGCCTTCCCCTGTCCTGGGCTGTCCTCAACCCTTGTAATAAGGAGCTTGACCCTCAGAGTGCTGTGCAGAGCCCATTATGAGCAATGGGTTTTTTATTATTATTATTATTTTTGGACTGTGGTGCTGAGGGTGGTATAGGAAAAAAGCTTGAGTAGAATGGAATGAAAAAATGAACAAAGGGAGGAACTGGCAAAAATGAATTGGGTTTTAAAATTCCCTGTAATAAAATCTAATAAATGTCCTTAAAAGCCCTTCAAGACAAGTCAGTTTTGGACTTCAGTGCAGGGCACAGTTGCACTGCTACTTGAGTTAGTAATGTGAAGAGACAACTGAAACATGATCCATACCTACAGCAGCAGAGTTTGGGTTCAGGGAGTTTTCTGTTTTTGCCTGACAAATTCCTTCACAGGTGTTCAACAGATCTCTTCTGAGTATTAAGAACAAAGCTGTAGCTGCATTTTAAGGAAACAAACAAACAAAACTCCCATAGAGAAGTAAAATTCTGTAAATGACATAATGTAGAATGATAAATGAAATAAAATGATGGAATGCCTTTACTTCTTCCAGTTTCTGTGACTTTCTGCCCTCAAAAATATTGATGCAATCAAGTGCAGTCACAATCTTGATGTATCACTGTATCACTGAATTTAATGAATGCATGGTCGGGATTTTGTTGTTTAGATTACTAAAAATAATAAAACCTTCTCATTCAGAAAGCAGATTTTATTTATTTATTTTATTTATTTATTTTATTTTATTTATTTAGTTATTTATTGCCCCTAAAGGAAATGTGCTATAAACATTTCTCTCTATATATTTATATAAACATATTTCTGGTTATGATTTATTTATTTCATCTACAAGGAAGATACCTGTCATTTCAACTCACTTCCCCAAATGTTAACTTATGAGACACATTTTTACAGGAGCAATTAAAAAATAAAATGTAAATCTGATATTAAAAATAAATAAATAAATAAATTTCCAGTACCAGGCTCAGGTGTATGTGCAAACTGGAGCCTTTTAAGTACATTATTTGCATTCTTGACAGTCAGTTTCTAAGTTCAGAGTTATTCTCTTGCATTTCAGTGTTTGATGTCAAACATGTAAACTAAACCCAAGTATGCTGCCTTGAACTCTTTTCCCTTTTGTCAGGTGAACATGATATTTTCAGCAGCTATAATAAAAGAAAAAGAGTCTTGAACTTGGGACATAAGGCCAAAGCAAAGAGGAACAAATCTGACTGTTAGAAGAGACCTAGGGCAATTTAAATCATCAGCGTAGGTCATTCAGTACCAGAAATTCTCCACGTCCTCCAAACATATGGTAAAACAAACAAACAAATAAGTAAATGCTATAGAGGTTCAGCTTTACTAGTTAATCTTTTCTGTCTCAGCTGTACTCCTTTGGAGCATTTTCCAGCTCACAGAACAGTGCAGCTTTATGCATCCTGCTCAGGCCAGCTGTGCCTGAGAATGAAAATAAGGAGGATGCTCTGTTCTGGAGGTACCCAAGGAGACACAACTTTATCTAATTCAGCCTTCTCCTCTCTACAACCCAAGATCTGCAGTTTTTCCAACATTAAGGTGCTATCAGCCTCCTTTTAATGCAGCAGTGAGACTAGCTAAACAGCCTGGAGTCAGGTTATTAAAACATCAAGTCCTTCATAACAATTGGCTCAGCTGTAAACTGGAACTGGAATTTTTTTCCCTTGATACCCTTCTTCAGTAGGCACAATGGCTGCTGCTGCTGATCACTAGCTCTGTGGTGAGGCTGGTCTCCTCACATGCAGCTTTCCCTCTTTTGCTTCCTTTGCCCAGTCAAGGGGTTGAGTAATATTTAGCCTGAAAGGCCTCTCCTCATCTTCTTGTGCTGCATTTCCCATGGCCTCGGTAAAAATCTTTGCTCTTTGCAAATGTGGTGCAGCACTTTTAGAGTGTGATTTCTCCTTCCCTCTGATGACAGGAAGGTGAAATGGAAATGGCTACTGCAGTGAAGAGCTGAGAGCCGTCTCTGTGGGGTGGCCTGCTCCAGAGACGTGCTCTGGCAGGGGGACTGGTGCTGGAGGTGACACGGTGACCTAACTTCCAACTGCATAATGACATACTCTTCCTTGGGAATATGATGAGGCAAAAGTAACTTTGCCCAAAGATAAGTGCTCAGCTCTAAGTCAAAAGACAAAATTGAGATGCTAAGAGCTAGGAAAGGGTATGTGAGATGACTCAGTGTGAAAGGGTGTATCCTTCGTGTAGATGACTTGGTCCTTGAAATGCTTGTAGGCCTAGGGCTAGATTCATCCAGATTTCTGCAGAACAGCATCATGACAGTGATGTTACACTGATGACATCCACAATTTCACAAGTGCTGCTCTTCTGCCTTCAGCAGCATCCCCTCAGCAGTCATGAATGCTCTGATGTGTCAGAACTGATGTGCTTTTTTCTCTTGCCCTCACTCTGACTCCATTCTTGTATCATCCTTGTTTTTGTGTGTGCTTCTTTCTATGTAAAATACCTTATGTTCTTGTCTCCTGTTTTAGGAAAGGCAAGTCTAAGCAGCAGGCAGCAGTAGGCTTAGCTAATTGCCTGAGAAGATTTGGTTGTAATTAATGTCAGGGCAATGGAGGAAATTTCTGGATATCTCTGTGAACTTTATCCATTCATTTATGAATTTTATGGCTGGTTGTCAGGAATGGTGAGGCTGTGCACTTAAAAACACTGTAAGGGAATACAGCACCCCATCTTGCCCTTTCTGCTGGTGATAATGCCAGCTCCAGCCAGGGCTTGTGGGCACCAGGAATCCTGGCAGATGAGAGACATCCACAGCCCAGAAATGCTTGTGCTGGGGTACAGCTGTGGCATCATGAAATTGGAATGTACAGTATATGCTTTCTGTGAGCATAGCTCTGAGCACAGAAATGTGTATATCATCAACGGCACCTGCCCCTCTATGGAGCGGCTCAGCTGTTGTGATAGCAGATGAGCTAAATTTAAGGTTTGCACATTCTTGATTCTATTTAATACCTACCAAGGGGAGTTTACAGGGGGAAAAAGAAAACAACTTTGGGATCTACATATATAGAGAGTTCTGAAATATATTTTTCTCTATGTCTGCACGTCGTTGAATCTCAAGTCACACTAATTATTATTATTACTATTAATAATAATAAATTAAAAATCCAGGTGTATCATGCGTACATCCCCTTATTACAAAATATACTGTGACTGGATACAAAGCTGTACGTTTTCCATGACATTTAGTAGTATTCCCCATAAAACTTAGAAGACATACTCCCAAAATTGCAAGGGGACAGGTTCTATCTTTTTGAAATTTAAGAGATCCAATACAGAAGTTTTCACTAGATTTAATTTCTTCATTTCCTAGGAGTATAAAAAATGTTATGACCACATCTTCAGAAAGATACTCAAAGCATCAGAAGCATATGCTAAATGTGGTTTGTTAATCATGGGGGGAATTGAGATACTGCATGTAAGAAATATGTCTTTAACTTGAATCTCTGCCAAAATGCCGTCTTCAAATTCTTTTCCTACTCTGGCAAGGCACAGCAAATCATCCCGCTACAGACATTTCAGGGGTATTTGAGTACTGGCAGCAGACACAGAGGACTTGAAGAAACTTTAAAGGTACAGTACCCATATTGTTTTGGAAATTACAGTCTCCTTAGTCAAATTAATGAGCTATGATGCTGCTGCTTGTCAGTGAGATATACCTGGACATTAATAATGCAATAAACTTATGGAGTATACTAAAATTAAACTAAAAGTCATCTTGTCATATTTTTACATGTGCCTCTGTATGGTGTAACTGGAAATGGGATTCTCCTCTGAGTATCTGAGAATGACTTCATTCAGATCACTTGGTACATGCTGGGAGTCCTGTCATGCAAAGGTAAATGTTCAGTTATTACCCTTCCTTAAGTCTCGTGCAAGGTAAAGTTCAAAAAATAAGAAACTGAAAATTCAACTGATTTGACAGATCAACTAAGAAAAACAAAACAAAACAAAATAAGACTCAATCACACATAAACTGAAATTACATATGGACTTTTTTGCTTCAAAAAACTGCAGGAGGGAAGAACTCAGACAGGCAGACATATCTGTACAATGTTTTGTGAAAACAAATGCTTGTGGCTAGCTAAGCCCTGCCTTGGGGTTATAGCAAACAAGCAATTATCAGGATGGTGCCATGCTGCCTCTTTGGTGAACCAGAGCAGGTATTGTATATCAACAGTCGGGCAGTGTCAAAGCCAAGTTAGAGTAACAGGAATTTAGCACTTCGCAATCTCGTGACCCCCAGAAAGGCCACAGTGCGTGTCAGAAGTGTGTTACAATTGATTTTGAGCAAGAAGAGAGAAGTGGAAGCTCCAGTATGCGTTGGTATCATTCTTTGCTGGGTGTGAGAAGACCGTGCTGTGAGGGCTGGTTGACAGGTCTTTTATTTTTGAGCTGAGTAAACAAGTGTACTCTCCTTCACTTATTTTAAGGAGATTTGAGATGAACATTTTTTTTTTTTTTTTTTTGGTACTTAGAAAATTGTGCATGCATGTTTACCTGGTACAGTTGATCACATATGGTTTGCTGCCAGTGAAGGTCTGCTTTATTTCCTGGCCTGTGCAAACTGAGCGCTCTCCCAGAATAATTGCTCAGCACTCTTATGAGGGATTTACTCCTTAACACAAGTTATTTGGTAAGTCATAGTAGTATTCCCATTAATGAACACAAGTGTTCCTTTTGAACCTAGCTTAAGTGCAGCTCAAATGTTAGACAAATTCTTGAATACATTTGTGGCTGTGCACATTCAACTGTCGATTTTTGGAAGTAAGGCATTGAGTAAGGACATTTTAAATTGCGTACTCTGATGTTTAGGTTCTCTGGATTACTGAGATTTGTTATAATTGCACTTAGAGAGAGAGTGTTTACATACATTTGATTACCAGTTGGCATGTGACAACTACATATAGTGTATCAGGACACACCACACGAACTCTCCAAAGGACCATTTTCAGACATGTATTGCTAATGCTATTGTAGCCATCAGAGGGGAATGATTTAAGAGAGGCAAGTGTTAAAGGTAGAAGAGACATGTGCTAGCTATTGGCAGTTAGGATGAAAAACTTTTATTCCAACAAAACCTTCTTATCTTTTAAAAAGCTTTATTGCTCTTAACAGCTTCATGACTTTGATTTTACTAATGCTAAACATGATCTAGGAATAGGTAAAATAACTTCAATAATATTAAATTTGGTATTTAAATAAGACACTGTCAGGTTTCTCAGTTCAGTCCAATTCATGCATTTTGCTTTTTGAGAGAATATGGATGAATTGTGTTTGTCTTCAACAGCTTCAGACAATGGGTACTAAAGACCATGTGGGCTCTGATGGAATAGTGTAACAAAGAACAACGAAGACTGTACAGAAGATATTGGCTGTTGACTAGAATTCAGCATTTTGTGCCAGATAAATGCTGACATCAAAGTTTTCCTTTCTGCTGCCTTTTAATCCCTCTGTCTCTAGTAGTGCATGGTGTTCCCACTTACCATTTTTCTTGTTCTCTTACACAGTCTTCAGAATTGTACTGCATGTACCAAACATTACAGATGTGAAAAACTAAAGCATTAATCAATCACATTGACCCATATAATTTCATGCATCTGTTACTTGAGAAGGTAAACACATCCCAGGGCATGACTGAGGGCTTTTCCACGAGAGCTGTGTTGAGAAGGGGAAAAATGCAAAGCAAGGAAAACATATCTTAGCAATAAATAGCTATGTCAGCAGACTGTTGACTGCAGCATAACCTGTTATTTAGTTCTGATGTGTGTCTGGGCCAGCAAGCAAGAGAATACACTTAGTTCTCTTCTCATGAAAGAGGATCTCAGTTCCTGGTAGAGGAGGAGGCATAATGCTCTCTGCTGAGTCTCCTGTGGCATTTCTGAAAAGTGCCATCTAGCACAGTCTATTCCCTTGGGACAGACGCTAAGGCTACTCCAGCAGTACTCTCCCTTGCACTCTGTAAAAAGTCCAGACAGCCAGAGAATAAACTTCCATCTGCCTTAATACTAACTATCTGAGGAGAGAAGGACAGACAAGAGCAGCACTATCATAAACACCATCTAAAATAGCCTACTGCAAATTTAATACCAAAAAAATATCAGGATTCAGGATATCCTGTAGTCTACACCCAAGCACAGCACTGGTTCCATAGTAACAGGGTGAGAACTATGCAGCTTGGTGCCTGAAGTGCCATAGTGTGTGATGTTGTACTATAGAAGAAATATGGGGGAAGGGAGAAAAAGGAAACAGGGCAGTGGGGGGATGCTGTAGAGCCCCTGTGAGACTTAAATCAGATGAGGATCTGCAATCAATGCAAATCCCTCCTAATCTAGAAAGCAGATAAATGGCAAAGAGCAGCAAAGTAAAAAAGAATCTTCTCCAATGAAAATTAACCAAATGTAATTAGTTTTACATCTTTCCTTTTTATCCATCAAAGGCAACTTTTCAGGCTGTCTTGTTGGGTTTTAAATTCCTAATGCACTTTTGCTTAAGATTACTGAGACTGGAATCCTTTTCCCCTAAAATGTGGAGTGTGTGGGACACTGGTGTTTTCTTAAGGTAACATTAACGCAGTCTTGTCAAATTGAGGTTTATTGAGTTTCCACTTTATTTCTTCTCTTGGGATGTGGAACTTGACTGACCCAACACTTCACCTCATGTGACCTAGATAGGATGTGATAGTCCTTGTATTGTCACTAGTTTAATAAAAAAAAAAAAAAAAAAAAAAAAAAAAAGTAGTCCAAAACACATATTTACTTTCTGAAGCTGCTCTGAGTGTTTTGCTGTTCCCTGTGAATAAAAGTCAATATTATTTATCCTTTTAACATCTCTGAGGTAACTCTAAATTCATATGGATGAGGTCTTTTTTGGTAAGCAAAGTAAGTTTGGCTTAAAATAGGGACATGGAATTAGTACTGTGAAAAACAAAACAAAACAAAAACCACCACCACCAACAAAAAAGCATTCATATAAAATCCAATTCTAAAAAAAAAAAAAAAAAAAAAAAAAAGTTTTTCTAACCAATGAAAGACTATTCTGGCAGCTGTAGAACTGCAAAAAGTAAACATGCTTTGTGGCTGGAAACAAACAAACAAAAAAGCAATTAAGCCAATTCTATCACATAAATGAAAATAACAAGATTTCTTTGAAGAAATTAGTTCTTGAACATCATTTATCGATTACCCCTCTGACACTATAAAATCAAAATTTGCAATTAGTTTATCTTAAACTTTCTACTGATTTTCTTGCAGAATTTGAATATTTATTATTTATAACTGTAAAAAGCAATATTAAAGGTCTCTTTATGAATCAAAGGCTAGACATCAAAAGTTTTTTATTTGTTTTTCAAGAAAAACAGTGGAACAAATAAAAGACAGTAGTGAAGGAACACCCACAACATAATAAAGTTACAAATAATAAATAGGATGAATTTTTAAAAATTGTAACTGGTAACAGAGCTTGTGCATTGGTGAAAAGTGATAGCTGTGACAGATTTTAAGTGCAGACTCTGGCACTGTCTCATATAATATTCCAAAGGCAAGCTAGAGAGATGGTCTCCACAAAACATCACGAGTGCAGAAGTACTAGGTCAATCATAACCAAACTGCAATTTTGTGGGAGAGAAAATTGTTGGTGAATGCAAAGAAGTATGGAAGGATTTCAGGGATCTGTGTTGGCTCTACTACTACTGTTAAGATTTTCACTTATGACCTTAGTGATAGAATAGAGCATTCATCTAGTAGCCCATCTAGTAGCTTTTCTAGGATATCAGTCTGGGAGGTCCAGACCAGCAAACTGTCTAGTTTTGTATGTTGCATTGCAAGAAATATATGGATTAATACAATCCATACAATACATGTGAGAGAAACAAGAACTATCAGAACTGTAAAAAAAACACAAAAAATTAAAAAAAAAAAAATCTGTTCTGAAAAACAGAAAACAACTAATAAATTAAAATTAAATTAGTCTGGAGAGGAGTCTGATATTGAACTTTAAGTGTGCAAGGGATTTTTAGGCAGGAAGAAAAACTTTCAAGTGGAAGGCTGGAATACTAATGTTATGAAATCTAAGTAAGTAGTTGTGAGGTTTTTTTGTTTGTTTGTTTGTTTTTTTTGGGGGGGGGTACAGGGGGGACAGTGGTTGGCAAGGTTGGGTATTGCAAACATGTTTGCATTTTTGTTTGCAAAACTGGGACTTGACTCCAGATGAATTCATAAACAACATGCATTGGTCTTCCAAATGTTATACAAAAACCTGACTTCCACTGTTGTCAATGATCCATCCTCTAGCACTGGGGCTAAACAGCTGATGAACTCTGACCCCATGCAGTGCTATTATGGCTGCCACTTTAATTTTTATGGCTTGTTATGAAAACTGCTGTTAAGCAATAAGACCTAACTAGGCATGACTCCTGCTGGGCAGACAGCCATTCCTGGCCTATTTGTGTAAAACAAAGGAAGCAGGCAGGATACCATAGACAGCTAGAAGAAATGAGACAACATAAGGTCTCCTGTGTGTCAGTTCTTCCTGGAGCACCTGTACTCTGCATGTATGTGAATAAAACAGCCCTGAGAAGGTTTAGGTTTAGTTTTTTTAGGGAGTATGCTTTGAGGGTGAAGATGGAAAAGGAATTATTAGAAACCATAGCTTCCATTATTCTTTCCACAAGATATGCTCTAAAGCACAGAGAAAACAGGGCAGTGTCTTTCTTTATGCTTCTCAGTTCTTACTGTAACATTCAGGACTTAATGAATTGGAAAGTGATGGGAAAGAAGGATGTTAGCACCCAGTCTGAAGAATGGAGAACGTGCTGTATGTATTTGATCACATGATTTGTATCGAAGGCTCTGAACAAATCTTGACGTCACTATTTTTTTTTTTTTTCTTAATGTCTCCTTAGTTGG
Source organism: Nettapus auritus (assembly GCA_011076525.1). Lineage (NCBI taxonomy): Eukaryota > Metazoa > Chordata > Aves > Anseriformes > Anatidae > Nettapus > Nettapus auritus. The sequence continues at coordinate 46,841,683 of CM021797.1, forward strand.
GCCAATGTTTTATCCCTCTTATCCCCCTTAAGTGAAACTGTTTGAATATTTTATAAAGACGTTTTGGTTGAGGGTACACAGTCTGTGTCACCTTGCAACAAGTGAATTCCAATTCCCAGTCTTGCTGACTATGTTATAAATGAAAATATTTTCAAATAAAGAGAAGCTATGTTACTGCCAAAAGTGATAGCGTCAGAAACAGACATGCTCCCTAACTGAAATAAACTTGTATGTGTCTATTGACTTTCAATGGATAAACATCATTTTACTCTGCCTGGCTGAAAATGTGGATCACTACTATGTAGGCGAAAAAGGAATAACTCGAGCTTAAGTGTCCTTAACTGATTCATAAGACTCCCTTCAGATGGTAACACTAACAGTAACTGATGTTACTCTACCTTTACTCTATATGAATATCTATCTGTGTAACTACAAAATCTGAACATGCATGAGCTTTCTTGCCGTAACTGACAGTCAAGTGATTTCTGCTACTTGCTGAGTTCTAAAGTCTCTGCCTACATGTCACTTCACAGAAATCATGTCAGAATGGTGCTCTAAAAACTACCTTACTTTGATTTTAAATTTACTATAATCAGCAGCAAAAATAATATAAAGAAAAAAATAATATTGCATTGTTATTCGCCATTTTTATAACATTTATTTTCTGCTCTTTAAACGGAAAGCAATATGTAACATTAAAGGAATATGCTATATATTAACAAGCTTCTTGATTTTTAGAGCCATCTGAATTTCAGTTAGTAAGTCACAAGAAATCACATTAACCCTCCTTGTTGTCTGTGCTGGCCAACATATTTTGTCCTGATTCTGTCTTTTAAGAAAATTATTCTTTAATCACAAGTAAAACAAACCTGCATTTTTTTCAAGTAGAAGATACATTTCAATTTTAATATCTGTTAGTATAACTGGCAGTTCAGATCACTAACTTTGATTAAAATAATTAAAAAATCTAAATAAACATGGAAAGTAAGTGTACTGCATAAACAATAATAAATGATATGCACTGAGTATTAGACAAGGTATCACAACAGAGTCTTGAATAATGCAAAAAGTTAAAAAGCACAAAGAGAACATGATCCTAACATCATCTTTTCTCCTGTGCTTCTCTTGCAGGGAAGCTGAGATGCGCAGAACACATGGGAGCAGCATTTACATGGAGGATGGCACTGACTGCTTTGTGGCACATGCAGAAGAGAAGCACTTTCTGACTGGCACTATCTACAGTTGGCCCAGGATGCATACTTACCCAGGGGATAAATGAAGCATCTTCAAGGCAGAGGAGAGGTCCCCAGCTGGCTTCCAGGCCTGGGTAGATATGACGCGCTGCTGTCAAGCGCCCTCACAAAGCATTGCCCTCTTTTTCTTCCCAGATCTCTGCCATCCTTTATCCTGTCCCAGATGTCCTTTTACAGCTGCCCAATCCCACCTGATTCATGTTTGTAATACTCTCAATTAAAAAATTAGTAATTAAAATGAAGCCCCCTTTACCCATATTACTCCCAGCCTTTACACTGCTCCATCTGCCTGTTTCCAGTCTCCTTCTTGTTTTTAAAAAGACTCATTAGCATGTGATCTTGTCCCTGCCAGGATTCCCCAGTGCCATCTGCTCCCCTCCTACATGATCAGTCCCACCCAGATCACTGTTTACCATACTCAAAAATCAAACACGTTTTCTAAGCATTGGTTTTGGAGAATGCTTTTGTGATTCTCTACCGAAGACAACTCCAGTCAGCCCCTGTCCACATTGCCAAGGCCATAGAAGGCCATAGAAAAGCCATAGAAATGATGTATGCTCGGATATGTGGGGTCTTTGTGGCAACAACATATCAGTATCCGTTGGGCTATTTAACCACATGCTGTGCTATCATTTGCTCAAGGAATTTTTGTTGTATTGCGAGGACCAAAGGGAATACTAACACCTTCCCAAACTCAACATCCTCCTTGTGGAAGAACTTTGTGTAAAATATTAAATTTTAACTCCAATATAAAAATGTGTTTATGTTGTACTGCTTAGAAGCATTTTCAAAATAGACCTTTTTCTTCCATTTTCCCCATTGGTCTTTCCAGATATTTTCAAGGCATGTTCTGCTTATAAAGAAGAGTAGCAAGTGGTGTAATGTCCTCTGCTTATTAGAGAACTGCTGAAGAGTGGCCCTTTCCTTACATTTGAGCTGGGAGCTCCAGTGGGTGACTTGCAATACTCCTGCTGCTCTTTGCTTCAAGCCCCTTCCCTGTGACTGAAGTGGGACTTGCTGTACATTTCTGTGCCCATCCTCTCCAGGAGTGATCTGGGCCCTCTCTTATGTAATTTGGACTTCAAAGAATGCCTGCACTTGATATTGAGATCCAGGGTATTCATCAGAACACATCTCTACAACTCAGCAATGGGCAAATGTCTGCCTCTGGCAGCTGCCGTGGGCTGCCTGCTCCGTATATGCTGCACTAACCCTACTTGAGAGAGCATTAGATCAGAACAGGAAAAAGCCAGAAGCCCTTTAAACCCATTTCTCCAGGTTTATGCAGCCATGCACTTCAGGACAGTGACTTTCAGTACTGAGCATCACAATGTTTACCCCTTTAAAGATCCAGCTCTGTGATACTGGAAGAAGTCTCTCCTCCAAGTCATGCAAAATGTGCTGATGAATCTGAGGCCAATGAATACAATCTACAAAGACTTAAAAACAAAGCAAAATAAAACAAACAAACATACAAAAGAAGAGGAAGGAAAAATAAATTGTATTTACATTTTTGTATTGCTTGCTACTGGTTATGAAGACTGTTATTAGAAATGTGGTGGGTCCTTAAGCTTAAAAATATGTTCATTTTCCTCAGAGGAGGTTACACTTGATAGGATCTGTGGGTGGGGTGAGGAAAACTTGTTCTTTATGATTTGTACACACTGAAACCACTGATGTGTAAATATCTGCAGGAATGCTGTAAACTAAACAAGAAGATTTTTTACTTGATATTTGAGCGTCTTCAATACAACAGTGTTTTTACAATATACATAAGGGTGCTGATGCTATCTGCAAAGTGCAGTCATTGTGCTTGTGTCGTGGGTGAAACTGGCTTTAGAATTAATGAAACCTAGCACATGAACTCAACTAATACTGTCCCCTCCTCTCTAATTAATATATATTTCTTACAACTACTTTTTGAATCATATCAGTATGATTTCTTTTGTGTCCTACAATTTTGTTTATATTAAGCTAAGAGGGGAAGGGAAGGGAAGGATTGCACTTTCAGATAAAGTCATGTTCCCATATAAATTAAAACATACTATTTTTTTTTCTGTAATACATATATATATTCATTATAAAAGAAATAGTAAGACTAGGTATTCAAAAATATTTGTGTGGATTTAACTATTTGACTGGTCAGAATCTTAGAAAACTTAAACTGTGTATGTCATATGGATTAATTTGGACATCAGATATTCCCAAATACATTTTTCAAATTCGTTTTTTTTACTCCTGATGTATATATATGAAGGTCATTTGCGCAGCCAGAAAAGATAGGACAATACATTAAGCCCCAGAAAATCACTTATTATGGTAGATAGGAATTTTGTTACTTTCATAAACACCCTAAATATAAAATGAAGTGCCTTATTTTGGAATTAAAAGATATTTCCCAGAGTCATTTGGAAGACATCTGCTGTGTTGTTTTGTCCAAATGATGACTTTGCCCTAGCTCTCTAACAAAATAAGGATAAAGGGTAAGTCTGAGTTTTCAGTAGGATTTTTCTATCATACAAACTGTGTAAGCCAGATTTTCTAAATGAGAGAAACCCTCATATCTGAAAAAGCCTGGAACTGGTCATTACAGGAGCCAAGCTGTTTAGTCATTGCCATGGCCGCGTAAGTTATCACAACAACAACAACAACAACAACAACAACAAAGTAAATAAACTTATTATTAAATGGTCAGGCTGAAATACCACTCTATTGGAGATACCTGGCAGGTATTTGTAGCCCCCATGCACCTTCCCTTATTTTCTCTTAAACTGTCTGAGAAAGCAAGGTAAACCATGGCTGCCAGTGAAATTGTAACTTACCTTTCCATTTATTCCCACCTTTAAAATCATGTTTGCAAAGCCTACAGAATACTGCAAGGTAGACATCTGCTTGTTCTAGGATAGACCCTCTAGGAATGCACTTTATCAAAATTTACTGCGCTTCAACCAACAGTGAGCCTCATTTCCTTGCTGCACTTGGCAAAATCTAGGTAGTAAATTGTTTGTGTTTTGGTCATGTATGTTGAGAGATGAGCATATAATTCCTTGTTCCCATATCCAGATGATGTTGTGATTCAAATAAACAAGGTCACTTTCAGGGATAATGTCACTTTAGGCAAGGTGTGCCTTCTTTCCCAAACAGAACTTTCCATCTGGCACAGACACTGTAAGACTACTGAAGAATGCTTTTCAGAGTATAAAATCTGAACACCGGTAACACAGTGTCATGAATGCATCAACATTATTTAAGTCAACATTCTTGCTTTACCTATCAATGCTACCTGAATCACTCATTTAGAGAAATGATATATTAACAACTTAATACAGTTAAGCATAAAGCAGTCTAACATCAGGAAGTTTTTTTTTTGTAGTCGTTTGTTTGTTTGTTTTTTCTAATTGCTCAGAAACCATAATGAATTTTTATCTTAAAGAAAAACAAACAAACAAACAACACCAAAACCAAAACCAAAAAAGCATGTCAGTATTATATACTGGGTTGCAGAACAGATTTTCAACTTATTTGAGACTGCAATGTTAGTATTACCACAGAACGATATGCAGAAGTACCATCCTCAAAGCATATTTTCTGTGTTGTAATTTGGATGCATATATTCCACAGACAATCACACTGTATGTACATATCCTTTATAAAACCTATGTGATTCCAGCTATTAAACTGAATATGAACTTTGAAGGGAGATTTCAGTACACAAGGAAGTTTTCCTAAAGGGAGCCTACAGTAAAGCTGAGGAGGGACCCTTTGTCAGGGAGTATAGTGACAGAAACACGAGTGATGGTTTTAAACTAAAAAGAGAAGAGATTTAGATCAGATACAGGGAAGAAACTCTTTACTCTGAGGGTGGTGAGTCAATGGGGTAGGTTGCCCACAGAGGTTGTGGATGCCCCATTCCTGGTAGTGATGGCCTTGAAGGCCAGGTTGGATGGGGCTTTGAGCATCCTGTTGTAGTGGAAGGTGTCCGTGCACACAGCAGGGGGGTTGTTATTAGATAGTCTTTAAGGTCCCTTCCAACTCAAACCATTCTATGAGTCTATGATTCTATGATTTTCCTACTATGGAAGTATATGTAAGAGTCTGAATGCCAACATAAATATATCTGGACATTAGTATGTGAACTTGGCTCAGCAGCTAGCTTTGGTTCACTGAGCTCTTTTTTTTTTTTTTTTTTTTTCTCATCCTACATTTAATACTGATAATTACTAACATGCACTTATTAAGTAGCATTCAGTACTGTAACACTCTCTGTCTCAAAGCTTCACTAATAAGTGAAAGACTTCTGCAGCTTCTTTTAAGATCTTTTAAATGCTGATTTTACTACAGAACAGAGTATTCTGGTTTAGGGCTTTCTTATCTTTTCTGTCTTCAATAATATAAATTTCAATTATGATGCAACATCATCTCATTCAGCAGGTTGCATTAGTGATCTCTTATCCTCAGTCATGATTCCTAGTCACAACGTTTCACATCTATAAAAGGTTGCTGTGCTGTATCTTTTCCTCATCTGAACTTTAACTGGAGGCAAAAGTGCAAAAGCAGAAAGTTCAGCTGGGAAGCCCTGTATTGTATCCTCAAGTCAATGGTCACTGTTTCCTGTTCATCTACACTGAGGTGTGTTATGTTGCTGACATGCACTTTTTTGCAGTATGACTTCATTTACTGGACTGTTTCCATGAATAGTTTTGGAATTTGTTTTACAAATACATCATCATCATCATCATCATTTTTACTCCATATAAATTTAGGCAATTGCTCTTGTCTTGGACTTGACTGCAATAATCAGTGTCAGCTAGGTCACATTTATTCATGAAGGCTGACAACCTAATATGATTTCTGGGTTGTTCTGAAAGCTGCAGGTTGGAACTTGCATCCTAGTACACCATTTTGAGCATGTTGTCAAGAATTGTTGCAATATGAAAGGAAGGGGTAGGCTAGAGTAAGAACAAGTCATTAAAAAGAGATGTAGGAATTACTTGCATACGCATAAACAGTTTCTCTCAAGTGTTATCTTAGCTGACTGACCTGACTACATCATATTTAGGGTAAATGCCAATATGTTGTTAAGCATTAAAAACTATTAGTTCCCCTACCTTGCTAAGACAGTTTAAAATCTTAGTGATTATTTTGCATAGATTTATAGATACATATGCTAAACATAAAGGATCAGTTGTTTCATCCGGGTGAAAAGAAGAGGAAGTGGTGGAAGTAAATAAAAAAGCATGTATTTTGAAAAGAAAGTGAAATGACATTCAGAGGATATGAAGTACAATGAAAGAGACAGTAATTGCATAAAAACCTCATGTACTTGCCAGCTCCATGTTATGGTGACTAAATGTACCACAATTTACTGCATGGCTTTGAACATGAAGGGTAAAGTGAATTCATCACCTTCCTGGTGCTGTCATAATCATCCTTTGGTGTTTCAAAGAAAGGCAGGAAAGTGATTCATCAGGGAGCTGCTCAGTATGTTGTGGGAGTCCATTGACCACAGAGGTAGTACTATCAAAACATAAGAAAACATCAGTAATACAGATGTACAGAAGAAAGGGAAAATACATTTCAGGAACAATAATATTCTAGCATACTCATTTGATGCGAGCAACATTCAGTACTTAAGTGCAATGGGAAGAGTAGGTATGTGTTAAGAGACAGCATATTTTGTGGTCATCACTTTTGAATCCTTGTTAAAAGACTTTATGTTGAATGGAAAGCTTAGATTTCTTTTTAGAAATGAAAGCTGTATTGACATTTCAAACAAAATTTTAATGACCATATTTCCAGGGTATACTTTTTAATACCATATTTATTTGAATATACATTGAATGTACTTGAAAATCCCTGCACTGAACATAGTGGCAAGATGCACAAAAGGCAATGGCACTGCATGTTGTTGCAGGTTGTCTTGCCCCTGACCCATGACCTCTTCCAGCAAGACCCCTAAGTTAAATGGATAATTCAGTCTCTACATGCATCACACTGTGCAGGATGCAGTAAGGACATGGCAACTGCTTCTGGTAATTTCACAAAATTCAGATGGGTCTTCAGTAAAAGCACCAGCATAAAGTGTGTTAAAGTTTATATTGCTGCTTAGAGAAGTAGAGCAGATCCGACTCCTGAATGTGGGCCTCCTAAATGTACAAATGAGGAGAATTAATTTCATGTTAAAGCTGGATTTCCCAAACCTGAATTTAAGTTGCTGATAAGAGCTAGGTGTTGTGGTTTAACCTGGCCAGCAGCTAAACACCACACAGCCGTTCGCTCACTCTTCCCTCTCCCTCTCTGGGACGGGGGAGAGAAACGGAAGAGTGAAACAAGAGTTGAGATAGAGACAGTTTATTGAGATAGAAAACAATAATAATAATAATAATAATAATAATAATAATAATAATAATAATATTGTGTATGAAACAAGTGATGTACAATGCAATTGCTCACCACCCGCTGACCGATGCCCAGTCTATCCCTAGCAGCTGCCCCCCCCACCCCAGCTAGCCACCCCTATGTATTGTTTAGCATGACGTCAGATGGTATGGAATACTCCTTTGGCCAGTTTGGGTCAGCTGTCCTGGGTATGTCCCCTCCCAGCTCTTGCTGCACCCCCAGCCTGCCTGCTGGCAGGACAGAGCGAGGAGCTGAAAAGTCCTTGGCTTGGTACAAGCACTGCTCTGCCACAACCAAAACATCGGCATGTCATCAGCACTCTTCTCATCCTAATCCAAAACACAGCACTCTACCAGCTACTAGGAGGAAAACTGTCCTAACTGAAACCAGGACACTAGGTTATAGCTAAAGGTTATGCATTTAAATGTATCTCTTTCTATTCATCTGGATTTGTGTTGATCTTTGGGTGCAAAGGTAGGAGAGCTAGAGTTATTATTGTGTGGGAACTGCTTTCTAGGAAAGAAAAAAAAAAAAATGTTGATATGCAGAGGTACTCCTTCAGGGGTGACTTTCTGCCTTCCTGTCCTCATTTATGGAAAGCTAATTTGTAGGTTTGTATTATGGCAGATTTTTAAATATTCGTTCACAGAAAGATTTATATTATCTTATGCAAATATTAAAAGGGTTTTGAGTGAGAACATAATAGACCATTTTATTTTTAAAAGTTAAAAATGAAGTCTGTGATCAGGGACTGGAGAGTCAGTTCAAAGTTAAATCTTTAGGAGGCACTCAGAAGAGGCAGAGGGAGGATAGGTGAAGCTTTAGTATGGTTTCACACTCAGGTCTCTTTCTTGGAAAGGGATTATGTATCCTTTCAAAGCTACACCATTCTGTGCCACACGGGACTATGCCTGTAAAAAGTCCATGGTATGGTGCAATTTTACGTGCATTAGTGACAGACTAAAATTGAAAAAAATGTCAGTGATTTCTGAGAGAGCTGATATAAAAGTACTTTATTAAAATTTGGTACTTCAGCAATTTACGCATGATATGGGATGAGTGGAGGAGAATATAGTACAAATTAAAGTGGAAAGAATCTGGTCATTCTTATCCAAAGTCAAAATCTTAGGATAACTGCTTGAATGGATGAGAGGTCTCGCAGTGTATGTGAATGATATGCTTTGCTCACAACATGAGAAAAGAAACAGTATTAATGCGGCTATATTATAGGCATCTCACTGAGACACTGCCTAAGGGTTGTGCTTAATATTAACTATGATTAATACAATTACTATGCGTCATCGTTGTTGCTGTTTTCATATTGCTCAGATGCATATGATATGTATCCACCTTGCACTGCAAACAACAGGCTGTCACAAATTTGGAGTGTGAAACCTTTCCTAAGGGAAATGATGTAAATATACTGGACTGAATTTTTGACGTGCTAGCAGCTTTCTACTGATACTACTCATAGATGTTATTAAGGCACTGTAAATATGCTTTTGTGTGAAGTACCTTTTCACTTTGAATCCCTTCACTTTGAAAATTTCAGGCCTGGTAGTCAGTATGAATAAGCACCAAGGAAACAGTGCAGAGCAAACAACTAGTATACTTCAAATTCACCTCCTTGTCTCACTGACTTCTCTATGCAGACTGTGAGCTGTAGGATGCATGCAACCAATTCAAAGAAGTATCTGCAGATTAATTACTTACTGCTTGTTGCCATGATCATGCACACATCATCTGTGAATCAAAATATTTTCACCTCTGCTTACAAATATATTGTAAACAACCTGCTCAATTATTAAATTGTTGGCTAAACCACATTTCATTGTAAACCTATAACCTAGCATATATATTTAAATTATTACTTGGGAAAGTCGACTCATGAGTGCCTCCTTGACAAAACACATCTATACCAAAAACATTCTTTGCTGTTACTCTCTAGAAAGCAGCAGTATAATCTGTCTTTCATCATTCTTACCATTATGTGTAAGACCAAATGAATGAGCTTAGCCTTAAACACTCACACAAAGTAGATAAAGTGCCAAGAATGTTACCTCGGGTCTTTACAAAAACCTGTCCACAAGCACAGTCCTTGCAGAGAAAAAGTGACTGGCTGGGGAAAATGAAGTTTCTGCAAAGGCTGGGTAACAGTCAGGTCAAAACTCACTGATTTTCAAAAGGACTTTAGTGCTCTAGGACACATGGAAAGTACGGTATTTTACATATATTCAGGCTTCTCAAAATCAGTCAAGTGTTAGTTAAAAGCAAATGAAGAGGCATAAGTAAAAATGCAGGATATTGGTTTTCCAACACTGTCCATAGGTAAATTGTTGACGTCAGTTTAGTCAGCTGACCATCTCAGAGTCATTAAACAGGAAAAAGAAGTAGTGAAGCCATACAACAATTACCCGCTTCTCGTTTTGCCTTGTCTGCAGTTGTAAGTGAAAGGAGCATTGAGAGAAAGGTCATTTATTTATTATCTATTTAAAAGCAGAACTTTGTCACCTGATGTTCTGTGCTGCCTTTGTCTTTCCTGGTTTGGAATTGCTTACTCTCATATGCAGGAAAGTCAGTTTTTTCTGTTTTCCTATTTCAATAAAAAATCTATTTCAATCATTTTTTATGGATCTTTCCCATAGATAAATACAAATTAAAAATCTTAAGAAGTTATTTAAACAGGAAAACTAGCTTAGAAAACATAGATATTTGCAGAATCGGGTTAACTTACATTAAATAAAAAGATCTGTTTGTTATTAATTTACCAATTTTAAACTGACAACAATTCTCTGGCTGCTGTGGTCAGGAACTGATGTTTTCCAGAGTGCAGAAGCCATTATCTGATCACATGTGGAACCACCACTGCATCCAAGCTTCCCATGCCAATTGTAAACCCTGTCATTAGAAGCAGCAGCATGTAGCTAGGGTTTCCACTAGACCCATATAAAAGGGCAAAAAGCAGCAGGCTCCTGGGAAAAACAGAGGATTTGGCAGGATTGCCTGAGATAATTGTTGTTCTCATAGATTTTATGGTCTAGCCTAAAGCAGGAAGAAACAGAAACATCAACCAAAAAGAGTGTGTAGCGATTCTATTTTCAACTAGTTTCATAATCTCAGTAAATTTGGATAGGTTTCAAAGAATCACCAGAAAGTTCAGATGCGTGTCTCAACAGAACTTCAGACACTTCTATGGTTCACCCAGCAGAACGATTCCTGCGTAATTCAGGCTACATACTGAAAGACCAGCTCTGGGGAGATTTTGGAGCTCTCTGTTTCCAATGAAAAGATGAGACAGGAACACCATAGAAAGCTAAAGCTTGTGTTCACCTGAAAAAGGACCTGAATACTATACAAATCCTTTCATTTGCCATTTACATAAATACTAGTTAGGTTATCTGTGTTATGTATTATCTTCACAACACTTTTATAGCATTAGTTGATTTTCTCTTTTAATTATATCATTAAAAATATTCTGGCATGTTATCCAGCCTGTCAGATTTACGTTGTACACAGAGAGACTTTAAAAATACATTAAAAATAAGTAAGATTTTGCCCTTCTAATAGGGTGTATATCTGGCATGCACAGAGAACACGTGGGATGTGCCCATGACAAATCTTCAGCAAAAACAGGTCTCTAAAATCCCACATTTGGCTTACAAAATAAGGTTGCAGTTCAGCAAACAGTGAGATTGATGACTGTGCTGCAAAAGATGGAGCTAGCTGTTTACACAATATTATAGTTGTGTGTATGTATATGCAGAATTAGTTTATGAATATGATTGCTAAAGAGAGAGAATTTGGCATGAATGCGGAATCAAAATCTTTAAAATGGGTTTGAAATAAGAGCCTCACAATCTCACTCTCTTTCTTGGGCACAACATTTATTAAAGTATAGTAAATAATTTCAGGGATAAAGGAAATGACAAGCACTTTGATTTTCCCACTATTTTCAGCAGCTGGAGAGCATGCTAGCCTTTTTATGGATGTGGATGTCTGGATTGTCAACACAGAGGAGGTGGAGGGCCATGACTTTGTGCAGCTTTCTCAAGAGTCAAAAAGTGAGGGTCTCTAGCAGGGGATGATCTTTCCCAGTGTCCAGGTTCAGACACTTGGTGACTGTGTAACTTGGGTTCTGGCATAGTTCAATAGCAGCAGGGGGCCATGAAGGAGCCTTGCTGAAGGGTAAGTCCCCTCAGGGAGGCTGACACTTGCTAACATTTCACATCACCCACTTCATCTAGCAAAGATGTTCTGTTAGTGACTGAGGTTTCCTGTACTATGGGTTTATAGGTCTTTCAGATAACATTGTCTTTATGGTCATCACCTAGTTGTAGATGCCTTTCTTCTGGCTATAAGGGAACTTGGCCCCAAATATTTTAAACTGCCATGCACTGTGCTTTGCTGCCTCTTTGAGAGCTAACAAAGTGCTCTTAACTTTTCCTTCAATTAAGTCAGTTTGTGAAATTGCCTTCACCAGTTATAAAATCTCATTGTTTACTTCTACAAATAAACCAATAAATGCACACAAAACGTATCTTGAAAATAAATGGGGGGAAGACATAGACATTGTTGTAAGCCCACTGTAAGTACCTCTTGTTAGAAATTATTCTCTATGAGTTCATAAAATCCAGCCATCCCCCTGCTACCCATGTCACCCACTAAACCATGTCCCCAAACAACATGTCCAACCTCTCCTTAAATACCCCCAGGGAAGGTGACTCCACCACTTCCCTGGGCAACTTGTCCACCACTTCCCTGGCAGAACTTGAGGCTGTTCCCTCTAGTTCTGTCACTAGTTATCTGTATATTGGGCAGAAGGTGCAGAGCTCAAAAGGTAGAAAAACTAAACTGTCAGCCAAATCTGTACCCTGCAATGTAGCAAAATGCTCAGTTCATGGCAAGGAAGAGTCTTAGTCCCCTAGTTCTGAAGAAAGACCACAAGGTAAATGCCTTGAGTATTTGAAAAAAAAAAAAAAAAAATTGTCAGGATGAGATGCTGTACAATATTACTGACTGAATCTTTCTAGGAAAGTTAAAAGAAAGGAGATTGTGGAGAAAGAGCTGAATGTGAAAGAGAGACTTTCCTTCTAACATCAACCATGTGATTTTCCTGTTATACCCTGCCCAGAATTTCCACTTCTGGGAGGTGATTGTAAAGTGTGGCTCACTTCCATACACATATAATTTTCCGCAGTTTTGGCCAAGGAGTTCTTAGTTCTTTTTTGTTTGTTTGATTGTTTGTTTGTTTTTGTTTTTGTTTTGCCCTTTGGAAGGGCATCTTTCTGTTCAGTAAATGGCAGTAAATTTTCAGGGTTGTTTTTGAGCTCTTTTGGATTGTGCAAGCCTTAATGACAGAAATGTCTTTAACTGTTGTCCATATACAGCTATATAAACTACACCTTTCCCCATGCTCTGTATCATTTGGGTACACACTCTAATTTCCCCTGGTTGTGGTCTCATTGCCTTTCTTGAATCCATCTGTAAATTATTGTTTTGGAATTATATTAGAAAGAGTCTGTCTCCTAACTGCATACACAGATTTTAACATGCTGGCACTCTGAACCAAAAGGTCTTCATTATGCTACTCTGTTATCACTGAAAAATAATTATGTATCCCGGATGCTTAACCTCTGAATGCTGTGCTTATGAGGGAAACGGAAGGACTGTGAATTGGTATGTACTAATATTTTTATTGATCTTCAACAACGTGGAAAAAGTTGGCTT
>CM021797.1:46865485-46938340 GCA_011076525.1 Nettapus auritus
AATGACTGGCAATGCCATTTCACTTTATTATTATTATTATTATTATTATTTTTTCTTTTTCTGCTGTATTAACACATGGGACAAATACAGTGTACTTGTTCTGACCTGTGATGAAGCAACATCCCGCCCCTGATTCATGGCCTCCTGCAGAAAGATAAAAGCTGGGGCTGTTGCACTGCAGCCAATACAACTGGACATTGATATCAGATTGACACCAGTAGGAGGCACATAGAGCCTTATACTACAGTCCTTCTCTCCTGACCTTAGAACTGTTTTGTCTTTTTGTCACCTGTAGGCTGTGCTGGATTAAAAAAAAAAAACAAACAAAAAAAACATGCAGCGGAGCCTTTAGGTGGTAGCAGACAGTGTGTTAACAATGAAAATGTGAGCTTCATTTTGATCACCACCAAGTAACTAGTGGGATCTTTATCTGGGAGGCAGGGCAATCCAGAGCACCTACACCAAGTTGATTGCACGTTTGGTGGAAATTTTTGCTTGCAAATTATGTTAGGTATTTTTGAGAAGTTTGTATGGACACCAAACATCTTATATAACTTTGGGGGGTGCATGATAATTATCTCCCTCTATACTCCTCTGTAACAGAGTTTGATATTTCAAACAACAGTGTTTCTTTCTCTTGTTTGGTGTCAGAAGGACACTATTATGTTTTCATCTGGTGGAAGAGCTGGGTTCCTAATAGGAGTGGCATTTTGTTGCTTGCTTCTTACTGAAGAAGTTGACACTTTCTTTTAGGTAGCCACAGAGACCTTCCTCAAAATGGACTGGAATAATTCAGGACCTCTCCCCCCTCATCTGCCAGCTGTATTTTGCTTACCTAAAAAAAAATTCTTCCTTCTGCTTTGGACTTTCATGTTATGAAACATACAGGCACAGAATATGACTCATTTACAGAACCCATAAGAACTGACTGGAACTGCAGAAATTTGGTTCGTTACGGAGTCAACAGTTCTGAAGAGTCTATAGAGAAGAACCATCATACTAGCTCTGTCATGACGCCTATAACTTCTAAAAGGCAGTGATTTTACTTTCACTCATGCTAATGTAATTGGCAGAAAAAGTTTTTTAATATGAAAAGAAAATTAATCTTTTGACATCTGCATATTTTTTATAACCCTGTGAACAAATGATGTCATTTCTTTAGACAAAGAGCTGTGATCATTTGTCTCACATGCACATTTCTCCTTCTGAACTACAAAACACACTGTTCTGCCTATTCCAGTTATTGCTAAAAGAAAATGCTGAAGTTCCTGGACTATCATCTATTCTTTCAGTTCTACTGATTGCTTGGGTTCTTTTAAGTGAATATTGAAATGCCTTTAGGAGAGGAACATTTTCTGCCCAGCTAACCCTGAACTGATGTCCATAATGTGGATGTCTTAGAAAAATGCATTTAATGGTCTTGGCTCTTCCATCTGAGATACATTCTTTTTCTCCGCCTTCTTTTGCTTTAAATCCTTCTCCTATATTGCATAACTGAATAACCTGATCATAATACTGAGAAATTACACGATAGTATGGTGAGGTGAAAAAATGGAGATGAATATCTAGCAAAAAATATTTCAAGTGAGAGTATACAATAGTTTGTGCCATGAATTGTATTGCAGAGGACTGATAATTTAGTATATGATCTGTATCTACACATTTTAATGGAAGAGTCAGAAAAATAAATTTTATAGAAACAGTTTTGTGTTTGTTTTATTTTTCCTACATATCAGTGAGTAGAGTTTGATACTAATTTTGGGAATCATTTTCAGGTTGTGTGGGCAGCTTGGCACCTTCAGCAGACATATAGGGCAAGGCAGCAATTGCCTTCTCCAAACCTCCTTGGAAGCATCTCCACAAAAAGCAAAGTGGCAGTGATGTGTGTGGAGGCAATATGCTGGTGGTAAAAGTCAGGAATGCTGTTCAAGGTGCGCACAGCAAAACCAGGCCATGCCTGTTCCTGATGCCATTAGGGTCTACCAAATGCTTTTCAGCCTGGGTGAGTTGTACCCATGACAGGGGCCTATCACTCAGAAAGGCCCTGGTCTTGTCCTTGTCCTCCCTGCTGTAGGTCCCAGGTGACAGGTAGTGAGAGAGAAGCCCTCTATACCCTTAACTGAAGTGTCCTGGGTTGTTCCTTTTCTTCTAAAAATGCAAATGTGCCACACATGTCTCAGTAAACACATAGACAAACAAATAAACAAAAGAGACAGAGAGAAAGAGGGAGAAAGATGTTGTACCAACTGGACATTTGAAATACCATGGGAGACACTTTCTCCCCACCAATATTCAGCAATTTTCAGCTGCCATATGGTTAGGCCATATGAGTACAAACTGGAAGTGCTATGAGAAGAAAAATGAATATTAGAGGTAGTATATTTGGTCTGTGTGCGAGATGAATCAAAACAAAGTCTAAATCTGTAAAAGAAATGTGAATGGAAATTTCCCGCTGACTAAACCTCTTCACATATTTCTGTAATATACCGCAGTTGTTAAAGATCATGGTTTGTGAGGCAAATCAAGAGCCAAATCAAGCTCTTTAAGATAGCTCTTTAGGATTAATGTGCACAGAAATTGACTGATGAGTCAGACGCTTTACGATCAAAGTGGAAGAAATATGCAAAAAACCGTGTCTTTATCATCTGTGTTTGCTCATTTCTAGGTTCATTTGCAACATACGTATGTCAGCAAAGATGCTTTATTAGGAGAAATATTTATGCAAAATTAAATTTAAGTCTAAATACTTACCAAAAGCACATTTTTGCTCTGAATAATTTGCTCACTTCTATTCTGTGCTGATAATCTGTTCAAATGTTGGTGTGGTCAAAGACCTGTAGTCTCCGCAGACACTTTACAGTTGCCTGGCTCCAGCAAGGGGCTCGGGGCTTTGGCTGCGTCTCCGCCTTTGTGGTGGCGTGTCTCCACCTTGCGGCTTGCCAGCCAGCAGCAGTCGGGACAGCCTTCGGCTCTGCCACCAGCCTGGTAGGGGCTGCGGGCTGGCAGCTGGGGCCGAGGGCTGGGACCCTCTCGTAGTAGTGATGGGGAGGACATAGATGTGAGCAGATGAGGGAGATCTCTACCTACCTGTACTCACAAAATCCTTGCACCATGAAACATTCGATTTAATGAAATAGCAGTATTTTTTGGAAGAACGTACTTTCTTCACTGTTAGCCACAGATATGAATATTAAGACTCTTATTGTGAACATTCACAAATATTTAGTTTTCTCCTAGAAAATCTCAACCAAACTGAAAACAAAGTGTCTCAGGCCTCTGTGGCTGAATTTTTTGGTCTTAGGGGCTCCGTGACTGTTGGTTTGTGAATGCCCCATCCCCTTCCCTGTACCTCCTTATCCTTTACAGCTAACCCAGGCAGGCCTGGGTAACCCAGGCTTTCCAGGGTTTGGTCATACAATTTTATTTATTTATTTGTTTTAATGATCATTTGCATTTTGTTTAGAGCTGGCAAAGTGCTAAAAGTGTGATATACAAAGTAAGAAAGTGATTTTTTTCTGGCTCTTGCTGAGGGCTTTTACATTCTTTGCTGAAAGGTTCGGCATGTAGAGACCTGGGAATATCTGTGTTGAGTATATCACTATCAGTGTTTTTTATTATAAAAAGGGAAGAGTTAGTAACACAGCTCAGCTGTGGCAGGCACTGCAGAAGAAGTAGTCTTCTTGATTATGGGAGCTGCATTTGGAAAGATTAGTAGTCTACCAGCCAGGTCATAAAATAGGATTGCAAATGGAAACTGGAGTGAGAAAAGTGACATAAGACTGAGAGACAAGCTTTTGGGGTAATATGTGTGCAGATGTGGGTATAACCTGTAGCGAAGCGAATGAAATCTCACTTTCTGAATCTCATGTTATACCTAGATCAGATTTTAGATGATGTGGAAGCATTTCTATAAAGCTTGACAAGGACACTGTGACTTTCTGTTGCTTGACTGAGGCCTCTAAATTCTGTTACAATACTGATATATGATCATAATATTGCAGCATTTTCTTAAGTGATTTAACAGTGAAGACAGCACACTCATCTAATTTTAAAATAATCTGGCAGTTACTGGAATTTTATGGCTGTTCTTTGAAACAGTCCACTGTATCATACTGCTGTTGGTTTCTTTCCGAAAGAAATAAAAGTTTCTTTCTTCTGCCTTGGTCCATTCTGGTCCCTTTATCAATGACAAGCACATTTTTTTTTTCCCTTTTTTCCTTTTTCTCCCCCCCCCTCCCCCCCCCCATCTAAACAAGATTGTACCTCTGATTGCACTCTGAGCAGAGACTATTTGGTATGGGAGAAACCATAATTTTTTCCTGCTTTGTAGAGTGAGAACAAATAGCAGTTCCAAAAAGCAAACTTGAGTTTTTTCTGCCATCTAGAGGCAGAAAGTTGGTATTGGGAGTCTTGGCTATGGCTTTACTTTAGGCTTCTGGGACTGAGATATTTCTTCTGTGCAGAATAGTGTTTAAGGAGTAGCCCAGGACTGATTTGCTTTGAATATTTAACATAAGGAGAAGTAGAAAGTAAATCTTACATTTATTTCCCCACAATTTTTTTCTAGTCTGTATGCAATGGTGTTTTTATTCCCTGAGGAGCTCAAGTCTACAAAAGGAGTGGGTCACCACTCTCATCAAGAGTGTGAATGATAAAAGGGTATGAGAAGAGAGGACAGGAAAGTGCGGTTGCTATCTTTGAGACACTGAGCATCCTATACATAAGCCTAGGTTGGTAGGTCTCAGAACTTCCTACACTGTGTTCCTTAAAGTTATTCAGGTTTTCCTGGTGTTTCATTTGATCTCTGGGATACTACCATTTGAAAACTTTCAGAACTGGAAACTTAAAGGTCTGTACATATAACAGCATTTGAAAACCCAAACTGATATATCTTAAGAAATACAGCCAAAAGAGTAACAGCCCCTGAACATGGGATGTCACTAGTTCTGTAAATACTGTTGCACTGTGATACTAAACTAAATCAGCATTTATTTTAAATTTCTTAAGGATGTAATGAATGCCAATGAGTGCTAAAGCTAATGAATGCTGACTCCTAATGGAAATACTTTCATGACGTATTTCAAGATGATTCTCTAGTATAGCACAGTCAGTTGTTACTCCTCATTCCCATCACTGCCATTTCAACATCTTAAGATAGCAACTACCTTATCACTAAAAATGGTTTGTATTAACAATGAAGCAGTGCATGGGAAGAAAGGTCCTGTCAGCAATGAAAAATCCCTGATATTATTTGTTCTTCTCTACCAACATCAAAATATAAATGAACTTTATACTTCATTAGTCATTTTGCTGATTAGTGCTTTCTTTCTAATGTGAACACATTTCTGCTTACAGAAAGTCTTTCCTAGTAACCATGATTGCAAATGAGCTTAAGTCTATCTCAGATGGCTTCCAGAAAACTGCTCTCTTTCTCTTTTTCCAGAAGATGCATTAACTGCACCAGTGCTCTAGGAAGATCACCATTTCTCAAATGATAATATCTCAGTAGTGATTTTTCCCCCCTCAGGCCACTCTCAGAGATGTTGCTGACTGAACAGTGTGTGATTCCAGTTCCCAGGAAAATAAATAAATAAATAAATAAAAATTCCAGCAATAATTACATTTCTAGGTACTGGCAGACACTGTAGAACTGTTGAGAGAACAAAAACTCAGGAAACACAGTGTCTACTCAGCAGAGTATTTTCCCAGCCTCCTCACTTTCAGATCTCTCTATTATCAGAATCCTCTGTAGCTTAGATATTTGACATCTCTGTATGTACTTCCAGACATGCCTTTTCAAAGGACGCAAAATGTTCTTTTTTGATTGACTAAAAATATCTATATTTTGTTGGCATCTAGTTGAATGTTTTAAAAAATACCATCTATCTCCCTTCTTATAATAAATCTTAATTCCTTTTTGCAACTGTTATAAAAAGAATATTTAAAAATTATCTCTGCTCTAGAAAAGTTTTCATTTTAGTTTGGAAATTTGGTACAAATTCTCTTTTATTCACTATATTACAGAAGGGATTTTTTTCTGAAATGAAAAACGTTTAAAATATTTTTTACTTCCAAGACACAGAAGACCCATTGCAAAAGTGTCTATCATGGAGCTGGTAGTTAACTTCACATATTTATTTGTTATTAATGATAGTGCATTAAATCCAACAATAAAATAATACTCAACAAATTACTTGATGTTCTACTGATAAAGTAAGGCTCCTTGGTTGGTAGCTGATAGAAAAAGAGATCAAAAGTCCTTTTTTGCTACCCCTCAGCCCTGCTACCAAGAAATTGCTACATAAACCCCATATACTACACTTCATTTCTTACTGGAAGTTCAGGAGGGTAAGATGAAAGAAAAGGCTTGATCTCCATTATTCCATGGATACTCTGGCTGAGTGGGAGAACTTCAGTAGCAATGGGGAGTTTAAATGTAAAAATATCTGGAAGGGAAAATAGTAATTCCTGTCATTACTGGAGAGACACAGAGAATGTTCTCTGTGATATCAGAAAAGGAAGACCTTTACAGACATACACAAGTTTCAGCCTGTGTAGGAAACAGCTCGAAGTCTTAAACAATTACAACTTGTTTTAAAACTTTCGTGTTTATTTATTTATTTATTTATTTATTCTGGAACAAATAGGAAATTTGCAGAAATGGGCATTTCTGCAGGAGGTGCTAATGGGAATTTCTATGTAGAAGAAAACAACTGAAAGGAGTAATTCAATATTTTGATGTTCACCAGCACTTTTATATTTTGTTAAGGCATAAACCCCTTTTTTTCCTTACTTCTTTTTACAAATCAAGGACATCTTTAGTTATCTTCTGTAGCCTAAATCTGCTGAGTTATTTCCTCTCCCTCTTCTTGGGTCTATCCTCAGAACCATGAGCATCAGCCTATACTTCCTGAGATAAGATATATAGCTTTGTATGGTCTTTCCTCTCAGTTGCATTAGTTACATAAATACCTTATATATATATAATATAAATTTTTATAATACAACATATCTTCATGTTATATTATCAATGCTAATAATTATGTATAACCAATAATTATATTAGAGTCAGTGAACAGATGCAGCTGTTTGCACAGCAGTTTATGCAGAAGAGTGCAGGAGGGCACCTTGTTTCCAGTCATTGTAGGGTATGCTTCCTCAAAAATGGTCATGATGCCACAGAACATATTCCTCAATAGCTGCTGGAGTCACTGCATTAGCTATGTTGGAAATCTCAACCCAGACAGACCCTCTGACAGCAGATGTGTCTGTTCAGGTCTCAGGCTGCAGGGAGCACTTGGGGCCTCTCTGGGAGGGCTGTACGGACAGTCAGCTTTCCTGTAGAAGATGTGCTGTTGTCCATGAGATGTGTTGTCAGATAAGGTGACTACAAGAGGAAGTCAGCAAGTTGCAAAGCGTCCAAGAAGATGAGCAAGAGATAGACAGGGTGCTCATGGAGACCATACAGCTCCAGGAGTCCCAGCCCCGTACAGGTATCTGTGCCACATGAAGTTGTATATCTTAACATCATAGAAGAGGGCTGGAAGCTAGTCACTTCTCATAGGAGGAGAGAGGCTCTTACTCCCCCTGATACCTTGTCATTGAGGAACAGGTTCAGTGACCTCCATGCTGAGGAAGAGCTGGGCAAGACTTCAGGGAATGCATCTGGACTGAGAGGCCCTGTGCCTAACTGAAACACTCAGAAGAAGAGGTGGGTGATTGTTGTGGGTGACTCCCTGCTTCTGGGTATGGAGGCACCGTCTGCTGACCTGACCTCTTGTCTAGAGAGGCTTGTTGCCTGCCAGGGGCTTGGATAAGAGATGTCATGGAAAGACTGCAAAAGCTTGTCCATGAGTCAGACTATTACTCTTTGCTGCTTTTCCATATGTGTGCTAATGAAACAAAGCTTAAATTAGAAACCATCAAACATGAGCTCTGCACATGGTGACCAAGGGCCTGGGAGCCCAGGTCATCTTCTCCTCAATACTTCCAGCAAGGGGGAAGAGTGGGAGGAGGATGAGATGGATATTCCAGGTTAATGACTGGCTGCATTCCTGGTGTTGGCAACGGGGTTTTGGTTTCCATGACCATGGAACCTTGTCTGAAGATCAAGAACTAACAAGGAGAGATGAGATCCACCTTACTAAGAGGGGCATGTATCTTTGCTAATGGGATGGCCAACTTGGTAAGGAGGACTTTAAATTAAGAAAGACAGGTAAAGGTGAGAATTACAGGGTTGCAGTAGACAGCAAAAAACAGTAGACAGCTCAGTTCAGGATGTCTCCAGCAAATGTATGCAGCTGGGGAAGTGAGTGCAAGACATTGCTATGGAGGATCCTCTTGCACCCCTTCTGGGAAACCTGTAGGCTTGATCACCTCCCCAAAATGCTTGTACAGCAATGCATGTAGCATGGGAAATAAATAGGAAGAATTGGAGATCTGTGTGCAGTCACAATGCTATGATCACTGTAATTATATGGTGGAGCATGACTGGATTGCTGTCATGAATGGCTACATGGTTTAAGGAAAGAGGTCAGGAAGGTGAGGTGGTGGAGTTGCTCTTTATGTGAGAGAGCAAACAGAATGCATCAAGTTCTGCCTAGGGGTAGATGAAGAGCAAGTTGAGAGATAATGGATAAAGATTAAAGAGCAGGCCTCCATGGCTGATACTGTTGTGAGTGTTGGCTACAGGCCACCTGATCAGGAAGAGCAAGTAAATGAAGACGTCTACAGACAGATGGAAGTAGGCTCACAATCACAGATCTTGGTTCCCACGACCTGATATCTGCTGGAAAAACAGCACAGCTTGCCACAAATAGTCCAGGATGTTCCTTTAGAGCATTGAGAATAACTTTCTGACACAGGTGGTGGAGAAACTAATGAGGAGAGGTGTGGTGCTGGATCTTGTACTAACAAACAAAGAAGGATAAGTTGGGGGCAGCCTTGGCTGTAGTGACCATGATATGGTGGCATTCAGGATCTTCTGAGGAGGAAGCAGGGCAGTGAGATCACAACCCTGGACTTCAGGAGAGCAAATTTTGGCTTCTTCAGGGACCTACTTGGAAGAACCCGAGGAGTTAGGATCCTAGAAGGATGTGGGAGGGGGGAAGGAGGGAGGTCCAAGAGAGCTGGTCAATATTCAAGCATCACTTTCTCTAGGCTCTAGATTGATGTACCCCTAAGAATTCAAGCAAAGGGGGCAGGAGACCTGCATGGGTGAGCATGGAGCTCCTGGCAAAACTCAAGAAGAAGGAAGTATACATAATGTGGGAAAAGGTACAGGGCACTTGGAAGAAGTATAGGAATGTTGTCAGAGTATGCAGAGATGTGATGAGGAAGGCCAAGGCCCATTTGGAATTAAATCTGGCAATGGATGTCAAGGACAACAGGAAGGGTTTCTTCAAATACATCAGTAGCAAAAGGAAGATTGGGGAAAATATGGGTCTGGAATGGGGTGGGTGACCTGTTGACAAAGGATACAGAGAAGGCAGAGTTACTGAATGCCTTTTTTGCTTCAGTCTTCACTGCTAAGACCTGCCCTCAAGAATCTCTGACCTCAGAGACAAGAAAAAATCTGGAGAAAGGAAAACTTTCTCTCGGTTGTGGAAGATTGGATTAGTAGTTTTGGCACTAAAAAATCTATGTGGGACATGGTGTCTCCATTCTTACCATTGCTAGAATATTTTGATGCATGTTGAAATTCTTGTTTTTTTAACTGTTCAACTTACCAACACAAAGAAGATGTGGGGAGCAGTACCTTTCCATGGCTCGAGCAAGGTGGTTGGCAGAGCTGTCTTTAAAGGTACCATCCTGCTACAGCTCAGGAATTAAATAGTTCTTACCAGACTCCAAGGGTTCCAGATGAATTCTGAGCTCATTCTGTCCCTAACGCTTCTGCAAAGTGTTCCATGATCTTTGTATTCCTCTTTTCTCAATAGCTCTCTTTTTATACAACTTTTTCTTTTCTGCATGTTATTCAAGTATCTCTGTGATATAGCAGGACTGTGTTGTTGTTGACTGTCTTGAGATGCACTGCCTGTGTGGCACACAACAAAATGGAGAAAATAAAGCACAGAAAACAGAAGTCATTATTTAGTCTTCTATGACATATGTATCCCCCTTTTCTCAGGAGCTCATTCAAGTTTTCTATCTGTTGTGTGAAGGGTCAAGCACATCCTATGTTTCTGCCACTGCTTACTTCTGTTATCATACTTTCTTGTTGCTTGTCCAAAACTTGCTGCTGCCTTCAGATATAATTCACGCACTCCAGGGATATTCTCCGGAGTCAGATGTTTAGCATGATGGTTATTGTAGGATTTTTCTGTGAATCAGACAAAGTATCCTAGTTTAATGGCTTTGTAAAGATGGGAAATCAAGTGTCTGGCATGTATTTCAATGCCTACTAGGTGTCCTAAAAATGCCATTCCAGTTTCTTGGTTTCCCCATGAAAAATATGCAGAATAAATGGGTATTTCTAGTTGACAGATCTTTTTTTTTCCTAAATTTAGTTGTTTCCTTTGTAAACATATGGCTCTTCTGGAACTCATGCTTTCAGAAAGAGAGTGAGTAGGTTGCTTAGCATAAGATTATCCACATATAGCACAAATTTTCATATCATTTCCATATTAAGTACTCAGGCTCTTGTATGGAAGGCAAGCTGGGAAAAGCTAATGCATATCATGTCTGCTGTGATTGCCAGACTCCCTTGTGTTCTCAGGACTTCTTCTGACTTTCCACAGAGATGCAGTTCTTCCACCATCTTTCAGATCAGAATTTTGTCACTTGGTTCTTGATCTCTCTGTGTCTGAGTTTTTATTTAGCTGGATGAAATTACTACCCATGTGAGAAAAGAGAAGGTCAGGCTCTTGAGAGTGTATAGGCACTGGACTAGGGTTGATTTCAGTGTGATGTAGATGCCTAAATACCCCTGTTCTTCCAGGTTTAAATGACAGTTAGGTATGTTTTTTTTTTTGTTTGTTTCTGAGGAGTAGGAGAAGAGGGAGGTGGGAACACACAACAGTTGGATGTAACATTTTTAAACAAGAAAGGCTAAATATATCACGCTGAACAGAACTGAAATAGAAGAGAGGAATATGTTGATATGCTGTACTGTCAGATCCATGCTTTTACCAAAAAGTAATTACACTCATTCCACTTATAGAAGCCCCATCTCGTCTTCCATTTAGGGGTAAATAATATATTTATACATTTTATTATTATGTTTGCATTGTTTGGATTCTGCTGTGGGAACCTTGCTAGATATTTGAGAACAGAAAATGATGTTTCTATCATTGAAAATTATTAAAAATAATAATAATAATAAAAAAAATTGACCCTCAGATTTTGAATTTCCTTGATCTCTGTACTCTTACTTTGATGCCCTCAGAACTGGTGTATGGTGCATGATTGCAAATGATTGCAACCCTAAGGGCAGTGTTCCAGGGGATCTTATCCACTAGGTCTTTAAATAGCTTGCAGTTTCACTGTTCAGAAGTTCAGGGTTCTGACTGCTTTTTGCCAGGCCCATATTCCTTGAGATCACAAACTCAGACAGGGCGTGGTCTGACTGCCTCCAATCTTAGCCTTTTTAATGAGTTCATCTGCACTGGGTCCAGTAATGCTTCTTCTCTGGTTGGTTTATCTAACGCCTGGACCAGGAGGTTACCCTCAACACATTCCAGGAGTCTCCTGGATTGCTTTCAGCCTGATGGGTAGTTTTCCAGCAGACATCTGGTTGAAGTTCTCCATCAGGATGAAAGTTTGCAAGCATAATGTTTCTTGTAGTTGAAGCAAGAAGGCCTCATCCACAGGTTCCCCTTGGTCAGGTGTCCTGTAGTAGACCCCAAATACACGGTGTCCTTTATTGCTCTGGTCCTTAACTTTCACCCACAAGCACTCAGCCTGTCCGTGGATGTTTCTCAGAGGCATCTCTTTGCAATCAATCTCTTCCCTAACACATAGGGCAATTTCTATGATAGCAATTAGGTTGTATTTTTCTAATGGCACCCTGGTTTCCAACTCCTTCTTGTTTCCCATGCTACATACATTGGTGTGGAGACAGTTCAGCTGGACTACTGGCCTTTTCAAGGAACCCCTAATTGCTTAGGAACAGTTCACAAGCATTTCCCTGTTTCTCCTCAACGTGACAACATTCCCACGTTTGCTTCCATCACTCTGAAGCACATCCCTTTCCTCTGTTGAATCTAGTTTAAAGCCCTGTTAATAAGCCCAGCCATTTTTTACTGCCCAGAACACACTTTCCCTACCTGGTCAGGTGCACTGCATCTAGTGTCAGCATGCCCAGTCTCTCAAAAGTGTGTCTGAGATCATAGAACCCAAATCCTTGAAAATGGCACCAGCCATACAACCAGTCATTCACATGGTCCATTTTCCTCTTTATTCTTGGGCCCCAGTTTCCAACTGGGAGGACAGAGGAGAACACTACTTGTGCTCCCAATCCCTTCAAGATCTTTCTGAGGGACATAAAGTCCCTTTTGATATTTCAGAGTCTCTTCATTGCAGCTTCATGTAGGGTCGCTACATGAAAGAGTAGAAATGGCTGGTAGTCTTCTGGCCCCACCAGGCTTGGCAGCCTCTTTATAATATCGTGAATGTAGGCCCTGGGCAGGCAGCAAACCTCTCTGAGAAGATTATTTGGATGACAAATGGATGCCTCAGTGCCTCTCATTGAGGAGTCTCCAATTGCTAACAATTTTAGGCTTTTTTAATGGCACTGGTTCTGACAGAGGTAGTTGACTGGGCCAACTTTGTATAGTTGCCCTGCCCAAGGTCTTTACCATTATTCACACAGTCTCCTTTCTACAGCCCTAGGGCATCATATCTGCTGTGCAGGGGCACCTTAAGGGCAAGGGCGATACTTAAGGGAGGGCTGTTTCCTGGCCCGTGTCAGAACATAATACCCATTTATCAATATCCCACTCATATTTCTGGATGCTACATTGCCTGGTGAGCTCCCCTCATAACATAGCAACGTGCAAAAGGGGTTGGTTCAACCAGCTGTCCATGCTTGCACCCATGACACCCACCTCTGCCTTCAGGACCTATGGGGACTTCCAGATTCTGAAGTTCCCTGGAACTGAGGATCTAGGTAGCTCTTTTGGTCCTTGTGAGGTCTGTTTGAGTGTAGGTGTCTACCTTGGAGGTGGTGGCCCCTCCATTCAGGTTTCAGCCTCAGATTGGCAGGTGCTGTGGGTGGACACCATATTTGTTTCAGTAGAAGGCTCCTTCTTCTGTTGCTCCCAGAATAGAAGAAAGCCACCCACCTTCCACTCTCCCTGTGCACCCTCCTGCGTGTTTAGCTAACATATGTTCCATATGTTCAACTAAGTCTATGATCTCTGTGTTGTCATCTTTCTATAGAGATCACATGTAACATATTAATGTGAATGTGGTAGCAGATATCTTGGTGGGATATGTCACAGAAACAAAGATCCTGGATCTTCACCTCTATATGGAGCTTAGTGTCATAACATATCACTTATTCTTTTGATACCACTAGAGGAAATTTTTTAGACATTTATCTGTAAATTGAGTGTAAATAGCATTAATCTACTTCATTCAGAATAATGGATAAGAATGTTGGTGTCATATAATTCCCTGAAAATTCATGTTCTAGATACACGTTGATCTGTATTCACAAACATTTTGTGGTTTTACAGCCTATCCAGAGATTCAGCAATAGATATATACATAAAAATTTTGCTTGTGTCAAAGTCTGCACAAACCACACAGAAGTGTCTTTAATTGAAATGAGTTCAAGGAGCCAAGCAAGTCATTTGCTGAGAAATCAGACTCATTGGATGCAACACATCAAAAAGAAATTCAGCATCTGCTATTCCCATGCAAATTGAGAGTATTTCCCTCGGTATGCAGAGAGCTTTCTGAAAGCAAAGGACATGAGGACATTCTCTTGATAATAAATGCTCTACATTTATAAAATAACTGCAACAAGAACAACAAAACCTACACTGTTCTAATGATGGATGAGTTGGATAAGTAAGTGTGATCTCATTCAGAGAGCAACTGCACTTCCTGACAAAATTATTCAGCATGTGTAGTGTAAAGACACTTCTGAAGGTACCTTTTAAATGGTGTTGGATACGCATCCACTTTGTGGTCATGCATTTCACTGTATTATTACTGCCACTGCCATAATCCATGGGCCCCGTGCATAACCGGGACTTGGTCTCTTTGAAATTTTTTTAACATTTATTTTAATATTAAAATCTACCTTAATTAAATATAAGTGCATTAAATGAGATCACTGAAACATCTTGTTTATTTGTCAATACTAACAAATATGTCACCATTATTTATTTATTAAATAACTTTCAAAGAAAAATTAAATAAAAGTGTAAAAATAATGCTTGAACATCAGATTTTCATATTCAGTCAGTATTAATAGTTCCATTTTCCTACACTTGTAGGTTGACTGTTATAATTCTTTCTATGATTTTTTTTTCCTTCTCATTAACTTATTTCTATCTTTCTGTTGATGTTTTTCTTGCAATTCATTAATTATTGTTTTGCAGTTAAACTTCAGTTCAGATGAGACATTACTAGTCACTATTCCAGATGAGATACTGAACTAGAATTGCAACAGATTGTGTTTGTTTGTTTTCAGAGAAAGCATGACACAAACTTTTTGATACTATTGGATTTGTGGGACTTCAGTAATATCTCAAATAACCATTACTCATTTGGGTTTTGTATTCTTTGCTGATCCAGGACATCACTTAAGCTAGCAGCTGTTGCTGTTCATTCTACTCAGTATTGTGCAGAGAATGGTGAATTTGCTTGAACAAAGCTATGAAAAAGTGTGCTGGGCACTGCATGAATTGAATGTGTAACTGAAAGATTTATCACATACTACAAAATCCTGAATAATCACATTTCATCTTACTGCCATCTACTCATGTAAAATCTCATATTACAGAGTGAGCTGAGAGTTATTTCAGCATTGTAAGTCCACAGCTGTGTCTGCAGTTAGTCTTTGTTTCCTCCTTCATGGACCTGGAATTGGCAAAGACAGTTAGCTGCCCATGCAATGCACAAATAGAGCACGAGCTCATTTAAGAGGTTTAATGGTGGTGTGGATGTGATGTCAGGTGTTGAGGTGAGACCCCCTTGACAGCTGTCTATGTCAGGTCCCTGGGATCAACACTAATCCCAAGCAGCTGCAGCTGGTACCCCTGCCTGCAGTCCCTGCCTGAGCTGGGACACATTTTGGCACCTCAGTTGCAGGGGCCCATCTCCAGCCCTGTTTCCCTGACCAGCCCTGGCTCTGTCCCCTGATCCTGTGTGCAAAGGCCCATCTACACTGGGCAGCTTCTGGTGGGACAGCCCCCCTTCAGGCTGCTGGGCAACCTCTTCACCTAAGCTACAGTTGTTCAGGGCCCTGAGATGTTGCAGTACTACCCATGCTAACGTGGCATGGGCAAGAAAACCAGATTACCTGTGGCAAACCCATGAAGCACTTGCAAAATTTAATGAGGCATGCAAAGTCCCTGTGGAGGACTTTGCAGCGGTCCCTGTGGAGCTTGGGTGCTGGTTAGGGAAGCAGTGGACAGATGGTCAGTGACTCCATGGAGGTGTCTCTTGAGTGGCTGAATGGGGAAAGTGACCCTCACTGCGGGGTTCGGTGTTGTTTTGCTGAGAGCCATTGAGTGTACAGCACACCCAGCTGTACGAAGGCTCATGCTTCTGCTGGGGGTAATAATATTATTATTATTATTTTCACAGTAAATAAATAATAAGAACTGTTTTAATGGTATATTCTGTGTGGTTGAATCTTTAAAAGCTGCCGAGACGGATTGGTTTCAAGGCCACGGTCTGTTGAAGTGACAGCTCCAGGCAAGCTTCTGCTTCTGCTCTGGACACATCTTGAACTCAGCATCAGTTTCTGAATTTAATTTTTATTTTCATTTATTTATTAATGGAATTCTAGTTCTCCAGATATCTGGGCAGGATCCTACTGGCAAGGATGCTCAAGGAGATGAGGCATTTTTCTCACTTCAGACAACTGACAACGTGAATATGTGTTTGCATGCTTGTGCATTTCCTTTTCTCTTGATTACTAGTCTGCTCACAGTGTATGCACTGACTACATGCTGTCAGTCTAAAAAACAGTCTGCTCCTTTCCCATCTCTTTCCCTGCCATTATGGCTGCAAGTGGAGCTGCCTGTTAAATGAGAGAACTAGGTGAGGATTTGTCCTTGGCATCCCTTGGGAGATTGCATTTTATTTTACCTTCTGTTTTGTAAAAACTAATAGTTAAAGTGTTTATAAACATAATTAAATGTAGAAGGTGGCAGTATATTGCCACTGGTATGTGGAAAGCACAGATGAATTAAACTGGCATTGTAGTCTGAACTGTCAGCTAAACACATGTGATTTAGAGATGTACAAAAGTGATTAGGCCACACAGATTCATTAGGCTGAAGTTGGGCTTTGCATACCTTTGACAATTTATTATTATTATTATTATTGTTGTTGTTGTTATACAACCATTACATTACTTTTTAAAATATTCCACTCCAAGAAAATTTATACACACATTTTATTTATTTATTCATTTTTTACTATTCAGTGCTCCACGGTTTTTACAATGAAAGCAGTTGTTAATGTGTTATAATCTCAGAATAAGAGGCAGAACATGCAAATTCTTGAGGATCTTGTTTGGTTAATGTCATAGCAAGCATGATGAGGAACTAAGCTATTTATTGCATCTGTGTGAGGTGGTATTTTTCATTTTAATTGCATCTTAGTGGAGGTGTCTGCCACAGTCATAGCAATTGTATATTATAACCATAGCATCTACTGTATCATTTACTTTGCAGTAAATGTGGGCTCATCTTTCAACAACACATGGGACAGAGAGGTACGCAGGTAAAGTACTCTAAGTTCACTGGCAGTTGTCAATCTGTATAGGAGACATGAAAATATGACTGCCAGTCTGTGTGTGACAGGCTGCATATTGCAGTATTAAATAGTGTTATTATGTGAATGTTCTTAAATTCTAAGGCTTACACTTTATTATGGTTTCAGCTTTTTTAAAATTAAAAAGGCAGAATAGGACCAGCAGATGTCACTCTAGTAGTAGCAAAAGCATGAAGACTAACCTACCTCTTGCCAAATCTCTTTCATTGTTTACAATTTTCATCAGAGAAAAGAACCAAGGTCAATACGATGTTTGTTCTGGTCTTCAGACGGTGGGCTTATGAGGAACATGTTCATCTTGTCTCCGAATTTAGAAGCATGAAGAGGGTTTGGGAAATTTCAACACTGAGAGATAAAAGATATAATTATTTTGCTTGGAAACAAACAAAGAGATAGGAAGAGAGAGAAATTTTTGGAATATTATTTCTAATTTTCTGCATTTTACTCATACCTGACAATCTTCAGTGAAATTAAAGTGAAAATACAATGAATCAATCATGTATTTTAGCTCTTGTATTTTGAATAGAGTACCTAAGTTTACCGGACCCTAACTGTAATGAGATACATAAAGCAATGTGACACTCAGACTTGCTGGGCTCCTTTGGAGCTTCTCTGTCACACATGACTAATGAACCTCACTTTTAGACTCAGTCATTCCACTTGTAGCATCCATTAAATGAAAAATCCATGTCTGGTAAGTGACTGTTGTATGGGTCAGTGTTCCATGGACTGCTGCTAAAGAAGCCATTTTCCCCAGAAGGGAACTTTAAAAAGAAATAGAATATTTACTGAAATAGAGAGTAATCTGTACAGTCAGAAATTGACCAGAAGAAACATTAGACTTTAAATATTTGTAGCTTGAGGAGAGATGCCTCTTGAGCGGGTAAAAAGGGGTGGGTATGGAAAACAGTGTATTCCTCTCTCTCTCTCTCTCTCTCTCTCTTTTTTTTTTTTTTTTTTTTTTTTTTTTCCCCTCAATGTGAGAAGTCAGTTCTTGATTTTCAGCATGTTCACTAGCTGTGAGCTGAGGAAAACCTTCAGGCGGGGTCTTCTTTTTCTACAGTCTTGATATTGGAATAATATATAACAATCAGGTAATGACAATTCAGTATGTTTTTTGTTGTTTTATAAAGCTGATACCCTCTCCTGACTCCTCCAGAATGGGGGACTGTCTGTTCCAGCATGGTGTTTCCCTGGGTGCCTGCTTCAGCATGTAACTTGTTTTTCTCATTACTGTCCACATTTGTAGCCAGTTTTGTTTATGCCATTCATCCTGGAGGGACACACTAAATATTTTCCAGAATTGTGTTGTTATGAAAAGAGCATACAAAAAAAAAAAAAAAAAAAAAAAAAAAAAAAAACAACAACAAAAAAAAAAACTGGCAATGAAACAAAGTCTCCAAAACCCAGTATTCTGAAATGGCATTTCGAAAGCACTTAAATATGGATTTAAATCTGCACTAAGACATAAAACAATTTGTAGTACAAAATGAAGGATATAAGTGACTCTAGTAATGAAACAAGCCATTTGAATTAAAAGTCAGCTCTTCCTGTAATCCAGAAACTTTCCTTTGCCAGAATATTTAATCCTTATTCTGGTCAGAATTATAGGCACCAAGAGGAAAATAATGTTAGAATTAGAGCTGCATGAAATTGAGGGAGTGAAACCACTTTAGGAGAAATGGATAAACCTGGAAGGCAGAATTCAAGTGAGATCTGAACCAATTTGGATCCTACCCTGAAGGTCAGAAAAAGTTCAGTTATGCCTTTTTAATGCTGTTCAATGCTGTGGCTAAATGTGTGTAATTCTGCTGGCCAAACACAGACTGAAACTTTGTAGGAGGGAGTTTTTTTCACACAGCTTTGAGTACTCTAGGAGTATTTAGTACCTGTTGTATCAAAAGGAATTGGTTTTAAAATTTACCTCAATAAGACAGATATAGATTAATGTCAAGTACCAAAGTTTTAGAAGCAGTCTCAACAACAATAGTTAGTTTGGCTGTCAGTGCGGCTTTCAAGTCACAGTTTTAGTTGATTCTGATGAAGGATCCAAAGGAGAAGACTTGAATGCCCATCCATGGACATATACTTTGTGTGCAGTATTGCAGTATCACAGGGGCAGAATTGGGTGCAAGAGATTACACCGCTGAAAATTTTTTAAGACTATATTTTAAAACTAGCAATTAGACTAGAAAAATATTGGTGACAAACACTGAGCAGAATTTGTGGGTGCTATAGTTCCATTTGCCTGTAGAATCAGACTTCAATAAAAAAATGCAGTGAAATGTTTCTCTCAAATTTCAGCTTTCTATATACTCCTGAGATGTTTATATATCCTTAAAACCTAACCTTCTTTGTGATGAAACTTTCAACTTGAGACTTAACTATAATTTGTAAAGTGTTTGAAAGAACATGGTTTTGATCCAGATACAACAAGTGCTTTCATAGTCAGTCAAGTTATTATAAGTTACTGCCTTCATTTTCTTGCTGAAGATGTACTGTGTGGGCTGTATCTGTTGTCTCCTTCAACAGACAGCCTAGCAGATCTTGGTATAAAATATGTTAGGGAAAAAAAAGTAGGGGGGGGGGGGGCTGGGGGTTAACAGCAATAACAACAAAGTTCATGAATTCTGACACGCTGTTCTAAATAAAGTGAATGCTTTGATGAAAATGCATACAGTGAGGGGCAAAAAGTCAAGAGGTCAGTCATCTCTACATTTGAAAAATCATCTTTTAAAATCATGGAAAATAATTGTTTGTGGTTTTCATTTTTATTGTCTCAAATGGTGCTGAAAGCACAGTAGCTATGATCTATTAAGTGCAATTAATGAGTTAATGAGCTCTGAGGCAAGCTCATTAGAATGAGACCATGTGATAGTGAAAGTCTTTCATGACCGAGGGAAAGAGGAAGGTGAATTTCCCAGCTTAGGCAGAGTTTCATGTTGGTGGGTAGAATTAAGAGCCTAGAAGAGGCTCATTTGTGAGCAAGGCTAATTCAGGCTGGCCTTGAGGTCAAGGAGATTTCTATTAAAGGAGTATCTCTGTGTCTATTTCTCTAAAAGAAGAAGGAACAGCTATAGTGGTCTGATGGGACAGGATTGCATGAATCTGGCAATTTCTGATCACATGAAAACTTGCAAGTAGTGACTAGAGTCAAAGCAGAGACTCAGCTCCTCAGAATTCCAACACTGCTGGGATGTAACAAGGGGCACAGATGTGCAGGTACTTCCACCGTTCCTTATCGTTGAAGAGAAATACTTTTTTTTTTTTTTTTTTTTTTAAATAAATAAATCATTTTTTGTGTTCTATATACCATATAATTCTACCAGGTGAAGTTTCTGCAAATATACTTATTGGCATCTGAGTTAACTTCTGAACTGAATATAGCAATTCATCTTGCAGAAGCTATGGTTTCAGAAAACCCTGTAATGTGAGAAAGACTTGAATATTCAGTTTGAATATAATGAAAATGAAAACCTTTGCCTTCCTGTGGAAAGGATTACATATGAGAGCTGTGTGAGCATAACGAGAGCCAAGAGTTTGCCAATAACCATGAAAGATTGTTTCAGTATCAACAGCTGTCTCGTGTCCTACACCAGCATAACAACAAGCAAAGCTTCTATGGTCCCATCCAGACCCTGACTTCTGTGTGACTGTTTTGTAGGGTTATCTTCAGGACACACTCTCAGTTTCTTCCATGATTTTAAGTGTTATATTTTGAGAACCTCTAAACAAATCTCATGTTATTTTGTCTCCCTTAATATGTGTACTGTACACACTGTATTCTCCAGGTTACTGCTTTATCATTGTTTGTCATGGCTTATCTTTGCTTCCCTCCCTTTTCCTACTTTAAATTTTGTATAACATCACAGAAGTATGAAATAGAAGTATGTGCAGAGCTCCCTGGCAAAGGCAGAAGATAATCATAGTGAATGTTTGAATGGTGATGATTAATTGAAATTTTGCAGTGTGAAATGGAGCTTCAGAAACTATGGTTTGTGCTAATCACCATGCATAATTTTTTTTTTTTTTTTTTTTTTTTTTTTCCCCTCTCAGTATACCTGTGAACATGAAGTCCTTCATGCTTCAGCCAAAACACCCGTGATAGAAGCTCAGCAAGAAGCTGCTAAAATAGAGAAGGAATGTTGTAGGAGAGCGGTCAGAAACTATGTGGGAAACAAAGGGAAAATACAGAACGAGGTGAGGACCACATGGCTCGAGGTGGGGGAAGGACAGCCGACACGTGCAGCTTGCCCAGTTGCACATCAGTGCACGCGATGGGGGCGTGGCTGCCGCAGGATAGCCTGGTAAACAACTAAATGACAGCCAATAAGCAAGCTTCCCAGGTCACATGATGTCACGTGATAGGGACATGAGGTTATATAAGCACTGTGTTTACGGGCTAAAGTTGCTTCGGTTGTGCGCCAGCCTGGCGTTGTGTTCTTCATTGCCTTCAAATGGTGACCCTGATGTGATCGCAGATTAGGGGTTAGACAACGCAGGCATAGCGTCCGAAGGGAACCCCGCTGAACGAGTCAAGCTGACAGCCGGCCTGCAGCTTCCCATCCGGAACCATGCCTATCCCCAGATGAGCAGCAGGAGGTAAAATGGGGGCAAGTCTATCAGCCGAGGACGAGGCGATAGTGAAATTATTAAGCAAACTCTTGGAAAAAAAAGAGGAGTGAAATATGACTCATATAAACTCAAATTACTGCTAAAATTTTTGCAAAAAAATGGTGCCCCGTCGATGGTTTCGACGGTGTTTGAGGCGCAAACATGGGAAAAAGCAGGGACTGTTATCTGGGAGGCCGCTTCGCGTGGGGATCCGTTCCTCCCGCCATTATCACCATCCGCGCCTCCCACAAACACTGAACCCCCGATCTCCATCTGTCCTCAACACTGCGTCTCCTCACTAGAAACAGATTATGGCCCCTGCAAGCGTTGGGAACGGATACGCCAGGAGGCGCTAAAGGATGGAGATCCCATTGGCATGGCTTTCCTGGTAATGGTACGGAACAATGGGCCGAATGACTGTCACGCTTTCCAGTGGGATCTGATTAAAGAATTAAGAATAACAGTCACCACCTACGGGTTACATGCTCCTTTCACCCAATCATTATTAGAAAACGTTATGAAGGATCAGTAGCTGCTACTACTTTATTGATGACAATACTTCATTATACATCTGTGTTGCCTCTCATATTAAGGACAGGCTCCCCTCTTACACCATTCTCCCACAGCAGTCCTTTCCCACTCGCTGTTCATTGCTCAACAACTTGCCTGCCAACAGCAAACACCCAGCAACTTAACTTCCATGCCGTAATAGTTGAGAAGGAGCAACCCGAGATGACATCACCCTGAATCACCCCTCTTTGTTCCCTCTAAACTCTTTACATTCTTGATGGCCTCATCGTTAAGAGCCCGATGTTATCACCAACCATGGGGCTTGCCGACCCCCATGGCCACACTCCCACACAGGAACAATTGAAAGCAGGACATATAATCCCCACGACCAGCCCTTGGAACTCACCAGTATTTGTAATAAAGAAAAAGAGCGGAAAATTGAGATTTCTACATGATCTAGGGAAAATAAATGAAGCCATGGAGGAGATGGGACCTCTCCAACCAGGCCTGCCTTCACTCACCATGATCCCACGGAAATGGAAGATTATAATAATTGACCTCAAAGACTGTTTTTTTACCATCTCGCTCCACCCGAAAGATGCTCTGAAATTTGCGTTCTCAGTGCCTAAGATAAACAAAAATGAACCCATGGACAGATATCACTGGACTGTTCTTCCACAAGGGATGAAAAATTCCCCTGTGATATGCCAAATGTATGTTGCAAAAGCCCTGAGCCCTATTAGGAAACAATTTCCTGAGGCATGTATCTATCATTACATGGATGATATCCTGGTAGCATCGGCCACAGAATCCACAATGCAGAAAATAGTGCCAAAACTTACTCAAGAACTGCAAGCATGAGGGTTGCAAATAGCCCCTGAAAAAATCCAGCTAGAAGCCCCGTGGAAATATCTGGGGTGGAAAATTTTACAGCAAACCATTCAACCTCAAACTGTTACTATCACACGTGAGGTTAAGACTCTCAGTGATCTGCAGAAACTCATTGGCAATGTTAATTGGATATGAAATTATTGTGGAATAAACAATTTGTTAGCACCGTTGTTCGATCTCCTGAAAGGGGATAATGACATTACTGCACCACGCCAATTGACAAAAGGGGTGACAGAGGCACTACAACATATAGAGGGGGAATTAATGAAACAGCAGTGTCACCGACGGGCAGAGGATCTGCTCATTCACCTGTATATATGCAACCAGAACCCACAACCTTTAGCTATTATAGCACAATGGGACCTGAAAACTCCAGACCTGTTGCTACTGTTAGAGTGGGTGTTTCTGCCGCACCAGCCTTCAAAACGTTGGCAATACGAGTGGAAATGTTTGCGGCCCTGATCAGAAAAGGCAGGGACTGAATTGTCGAGATGGCTTGGGGTTGCACCTTCCACTATAGTCGTGCCTATCATAAAAGACTATCTTGACTGGTGTTTACGAAACAGCTTGGAAATGCAGCTAGCACTTACAGGCTTCCTTGAATGCGTCGATATACATCTCCCCTCTCATAAGTTAATCACTTTCTATAACAATATAAGGATTGAACCAAAACCTTTATGTCAATGGCAGTCCGTACAAGGGAGGACGGTTTTTACTGATGGCTTGGGAAAAATGGGAAAGAGGTTGTTACATGGAAAGAAACTGGACAATGGTGAGACATGATCGATGTTGTACAAGGCTCTCCCCAAATTGTGGTGCTTCATGTCATCGTCCTGGCCTTTAAATATTGGGAACGGGAGCCACTCAACATTGTGGCCGATTTCCAATATGCCGTGGAAGTAGTACAGCGAATAGAATGAGCACAAATACGCCATATTCAGAATGAGGCATTGTTCCTGAAATTTAAGGAACTTTTATTTTTAATAGGACAACATCAGCATCCATATTGCATCATACATATTCGCAGTCACACCATGTTGCCAGGCATTTTTACTGAGGGCAACACACGAGCTGACATGTTGACTGATTTGGCCATACATCCCCCAGTCCCCGATAAGCTACTCCAAACTCGCACCTCCCATCAATTCTTTCATCAGCTGGCTAAATCATTAGCTAAACAATTTACAAGTCCATTAGAGGATGCAAAACTTATAGTGCAGACCTGCCCTGACTGCCAGTAAGTACAGGGACCATCACAGGAAGTAAACCCTAGAGGTCTCAGCTCATTACAACTTTGGCAGACCGATGTCACACATGTCCCTGAATTTGGCTGGTTAAAGTATGTCCATGGGAATGTCAGATGCACCACTCACACTCCCGCGTGGGGTGTTTCTCATCTGTGTTATGAGCATGGCAAGGTATTCCATCGTACATAAAGGGAGGCCCATGTATTCGTGGTCAATTAACCCTACTAATCCATGATATGGGTTTTGAGACAGCATAAATGCACAAAATGAAGTGTCAGTCACTACCAGGAGGATTGTAAAGACAATCTTGACTTTCGGCAGCCTGGTAAAGTTATTACTGCTTCGATTTTTGCGCCCAGTGTAGTTGCCACTCAAGCTCTAACAACGCTAAATAAGCTTGGTTGCTGGCTGTCTAAGCAAACTAATGCTACCTCTGCTGCATTGAGTGCACTGCTAATGGACACTGATTCCATTAGGCATGCCACACTGCAGAATAGAGCAGCAATAGACTTTTCATTATTAGCACAAGGACATGGGTGCGAAGAGTTTGAAGGTATGTGTTGCATGAATATAAGTGATCACTCTCAGTCGATACATTAACGGTTATATAATCTTAGGGGACTAACGGGTAAGTTAACAACCAGCACGTGGGGTTTTGAATCGTGGTTGCAGAGTCTAGGTATAGGGGGCTGGGTGAGGGAGTTAATAAAGGGAGCCATTATAGTTTTGTTAGTGATTGTTGTGTTTTTGCTAGTTGTACCATGTTTATTTTGATGCTTTCAAAAAATGCTTTTGTGCTCAGTACAATCTGCTTGGCTGCTAGAAACAAAAAAGGAGAATTGTAGGAGAGTGGTCAGAAACTATGTGGGAAACAAAGGGAAAATGCAGAACGAGGTGAGGACCACGTGGCTCAAGGTGGGGGGGAGAACAGCCGATGTGTGCGGTTTGCCCAGTTGCACATCAGTGCGCACAATGTGGGTGTGGCTGCTGCAGGATCGCCTTGTGAACAACCAAATGACAGCCAATAAGCAAGCTGCCCAGGTCATATGATATCACATGATAGAGGCATAAGGTTATATAAGTACCATGTTTACAAAATAAAGTTGCTTCGGTTGTGCGCCAGCCTGGAGTCATGTCGTTCATTCCGTTCAGAATGTTAGGGATACAATAGGTCTAAAACTTGTGCAATTGTTATCACATTGATCTGTGTCACATGCTTGCTTTAAAGTTATTTCTCAAGGAGAGAGAACAAAATCCGAAGTATGAAAGGAAGGGGA
The DNA here is from genome assembly GCA_011076525.1 of Nettapus auritus. Lineage (NCBI taxonomy): Eukaryota > Metazoa > Chordata > Aves > Anseriformes > Anatidae > Nettapus > Nettapus auritus. The sequence goes on from CM021797.1 coordinate 46,890,984, forward strand.
AGTAGTTCATTAACGAGTCACTGTTCTTCTGACTGCTTGGTTGCTGTGTTGCAATAAACACAAGATGAGAAACTGAGTGAATTAACTGGGAAAAAAGTACAGCTGGTAGAAATGCATTTTATCTGGCTATTTATATCATTAATCTGTTAAACTGTCGACTACAGAATCTACCCAGAGGAATACCAGGAATATTGTATTTAAGGTGTACAAGAGTGACAGAAATGGGGGACAGATGGGAATATTCCAGGGGGAAATACTAAACATGCCAGGCAATGAAAATTAACATCAAGGTTGTACATGTCTTCCATGTGACAAGACATTTGGGTTTTGTTTAATATATGATCTCCTGTAAAGACAGAGTTTTCACCTAAAGGATTTTCTAATATTAACCTAATTTTATTCAGTGATCTAATTGTTATAACTTAACTATTTTATCCTCAGTTTCCGGCAGCTACAGGATATTCATATGTATATAAATAAAATGCTGCGTTAATTAGATGCTGCCCAATTGGTTGTTGAGCTTGCTAACTGAAGCTCTTAGCATAAGGTAGATTGTCTATAGAAAATAATTCTTAAGTTTCCTAAATAATTCACTGGTCTGTTGCCTAAGGAAAGAGGCATAAGGGATGTTAAGGCGTTTTTCTAACTATCTGACCTACTTCTGACAAGACTCCGGGATGTCTATAGCTGAGATTAAGACAATTCGGATACTATGTTACCTTCTTTTAGAATGGAAAAAAAAATGAGTTATACATAAATTAAAAAAAAATACTGTAGTGGCCGGAAAGGAAGTAGCACTCCCATTTCCTATGCAAATGACTCAGTTATGTGAAGAGAGGTTTTGTGCCAAAATTTCAGATTTTTTTTTTTTTTAAAGATACAAGCAGAGTAAAAACAAACAAACAAACAAAAAAACTCATTTTCTGTTAAAAGGATAAATATGTAGAAATTTCCTTTAAAGATTTGTAGCATTTTGAAATAAAGCTGTCCAAGGTATCTGAGGCACAAAACTCTATAAATAAAAACTGAATTGTTGAGAAACGTTGTCTTTTTCAAAATACATAGCTTATTTCTCCTTTGTGGTACATTTTATTACTATTACTACTACTACTATTGGTATTAGTAGTAGTAGTATTGAAGTAAATCAAGCAGGTGAGTATTATTCTCAACATGTTGTATGTACATGAAATTGGTACAAGCTCACTTGTCAAGAAAAGCAAATTCTTTGACAGTTTATTCACCTCTAGAAGCCAGCACAATATAGCCTGAAATCTTGGGAAAATGTAAAAGAAATAATTAGTTAAAGGTGAGGAGTAAAAATAAAGGGAATTACTATTTCTTTCTTTTTCAAGCCTACTTTTTTTTTTTTTTTTTTTTTTTTTTTTTTTCCAGAAATTGTAATTTGAATTTAGGGAATTTATTTTTTGAAAAATTCCTTATCATTAATATTTTCAGAGTAAGTGGGAGAGGAAAACTATAGAAACATAAAATTAGATATGTTCTATGTTCTATAGAACACAGAAACTCTGGTGCTGGATTTCATGTAGATTTTTGGCAGAATCCAGGATAAAAATTGGGGCAAACTTTTGGTATCTCTGCATATATATTTAAATATAGTGGACTTGAGACAAATAAGAATGTCTAAATTATTTTCAGTAGGTCTGTTTAACAGAAAGTGAGATTTTACACAGATGCTATCACTGTGGGATTTGCCCTTGTTTTCAGAGAACTGAACAGGGCAGCAAATAAACATGGATTCCTCAATAGTCAAAGAACTGTCCCCCCACAGGGCTTCAGATCCTTGGGAGAGGAGTAACATAACAGTGCAGTATCTCAGTGTTGTCATTAATAAAGACCAAATGTAAAGAGGAATCAAGTTAGTGGTTGAAATTGCATGCTTCATGATAGATTTTTTTGTCTTTAAAAAAAAATGATTAAACTTTATGGAAACATATTTGGAGTATGCTGAAATCATAAGTATATAATCAATTATCAATCATGTTGGGACACGTTTATCAGCAAAATCAAAATCTGTCTAGATGTTTGCAGCATGCTTTGTATAAGATGAGAAAAGAATGGAGATGAAAAAGAGACTTTTCAGTGCAAGTATGAGACTTTTTTTTTTTTTTTTTTTTTTTTTTTTATAATAGGTCTCTGTTCCATCTACACGTACAGTTTACTGTATATAGACATATAAAATGTAACGCAGAGCTGACTATAATTTAGGGTATAATCTTCTCCTTTTCTTGAATCATAATTCAATGCAACATTCATTCTTTGCCTAACTTGAAATAAGATTCAGAAAGCCTGAATGCAGTTCCCTAACTGAATATGGGATTCACTTTTTTCTGGTCATACATTTTTGGTTTCAAAATATGCTATAACCGTGTCATTAGATTAATATTTTTTCTAGGAAAAAAATGTTTTAATATTCTAAGCAGTTCATTATCCAGATTAAAAAAAAGTTCAGCACTTCAGATCCTTAATAAAATCTTGATCTTTCAAAGTTAGAGTACATTTATTTATGTCCTATTTCACTTCTACCTTACCCTTCTTAAGGATCTGATTGTTGCTGACTCATGTCCTGGGTACAGCAGGCACATCTGCAAAACTGGATCAGGAACATGCTTAGAAGAGGACTAAGGCTGACATTATAGTTGACAGCATACCTGCTGTTATGTCAGTTGATTATGATGCTGTCATAATTACCTAAACAAAGACCAACTATGAGATCCATCTTTCATAAAATCATGTAATATCCTGAGTTGGAAGGCACCCATTGCTGTCCCTCTCTTTCCTCCTCTAGGAAATGAATAAATGAAGGAAACATACTTTTAAACCCAGAGAGGAAGTTCTTTAGATCTGTTTCTCAACCCCAGTTATTTTTTCTCTCTTATATTTATTTTAAAATTAATGGATTTATTTATTTTTATGTGCCAAGTCATTTTATAAAAAGAATTTCATGGGGGAAATTATACTGAGATTATATTCTATCCAGAACAATTGTGTCAATCCATCACATTGCTTTTGGTTTTGATAGATTGCAAGAAAACCACTGTATTTTTGGTGACCTTCCTGTTAGTGGAAGGATCCAGAGGCAGTATTTGTTTTTGCATTCTAGAATCTCAGAAAAATGATGACCAGCACTGAATAGAACCTTGGGCAATGTCCCCCATTTTATATACTTCGGTTAATCATACAAAAAATGAATTATAATAGTAATTAACCACTAAAATCTACTGCTAGATAATAAGCACTGTATTTTGCAATATTTCAATTCACTCTATTTATTTTGAAATATTTGAAATATTTTAAAATATTTTTCAATATTTCAGTTCTATTTGCAGAAGCTTTTATCTATACTTCATAAGAGCAATTGCTTGTTTTATGACAGATATGTTTTTTTTTATAATCCAATGAGTTTTTCAGTCTATTTAATCTCATGGAATGATTTAATAGGTGGTATTATTAATATTTTTTTTGTGTGTAGTCATAGATGAAGAACCCAAATAAAGCTTGGGACTACAGGAGAAGACCTTGCTCTTGCTCTAGGAGCAAACAGATCCTGCATTCTCTTATATTACAGTGCCCTACAGATCTCTTTAAAAAAGATGAGAATACTCTGGACATCTTGGAATTTGCATGGGAGCAGTAGCTATGCTTGCAATATGACAAACAATTTATCAGAGAATAGAAAATACATAAAAAATAATCAATTCATCTTTAACTTCCTGAAACACTGACCTGTATAAACACTCATAGGAATACTTGAAGACTGGGAAATTGTGATGAAGCTCTGATCTTGGGTGGGATTCAGTGTAACACGTGACCCATCAGATGACTTGAAAACACATGGCCCAATGTAGCAATGGGTACAACATTGTTCATTTTCCTTACTGCATCCTTTAACATTGTACAACGATGCTCAAAAATCTGAGTTGCCAGAATCAAGGTTTTTCATTATCAACTTAAATAGCATGTACCTAAGTCAGTCAGTATTTGTCTTTGCTTACTTTGTCAGCCATGCTGTGTACCTTGATTGCTCTCCAGCCACTTCTCTGTATAGTTAATCATTTCCTTGGTGGCTTTCTGTGGTTCTTGCTGCTGTAAAATCAAAATGCTTTACAAACATGAATAAATTCACTAGTCTGGTTCCTCAGAGCAGGTTCACCTGCCTCCCCCATGAGTTCCTTTTTTTTTGGAAATGTTCCATTTCTTCCACTGTGTACCCCCAATGAGATAGTGACCTGTCATTTCCAAACTTGGTGCTTGACTCCAAACTTTTATATAGTTTTGTACGTGGTAAATAAAAAATTCTCTAATCTGATCTTGCAGAGAACAAAGGATTTTATACTTTGTATTCCTTTATTTTTTTGCAGTCACTCAGGTTACTCAACAGTTTCTGGGGGCATACAAAGACATTCATATGAAGGGTATCAAAAGAAATTCTTATGCACAAATCACCCTGTTTACAGTCAGTAGACAAAGTTAATCTGAAGGTGTTTACTTTTTAGATATGGCTCTTTAAACTGTCCAGCCATTAATAGAATGGTAGCATTGCACTTCATCTTCATTTTCTTTTAATTCTCTCTCCTGTTTCTTAAAACACTTATCCTACAGAAGACATTACCGTCACAATCTTTTTGTTGAGGTTGAAGTTCTATAAGAAGAAGATTAAAAAGTGTTCTGATGCAGATACATGAGATCCATTGTAGTAGTGGAACAAACAATTTTTAAAGAGTTGGAAAACACCTTAGATCTGATGTCACAACAGGACTTGTAATACAAATGCTTAAACCAACAAAGAAGTCTCCCCTAGAATTTCCTGCTGTCAGATGTTGCTTCTTCATTTTCCTGCCTTGATTACTTTCTTTGGGTTTGACATAGAAACTTAATGTACTAGAATCATTAAAAAACAAAACAAAACAAAACTCATTTTAAATCTAACCCTGCATGAAAATCTCACCAGATATTCTTTTTGCATGTATTTTTTCTTTCCCACTGCTGCAGTTCTCCAGGGACAAACTTCAGTTGAAACTAAAAACTCAATCCTATAAACATGCCTCCTTCTTTTCTTTAGCTAATTTTATCATCAGAATACAAACGTAACGGGGAGCTCCCAACAGCCCCAATTGTGCTAGTTAGGTAGTGTATATCTGCATATTTAATTTTTCTTCTGACTAAATTTGAATGATGAATGACTCCTGAAAATATATATTTTTTGAAATATTTGAACAGTTGCAGGAACTTAAATGCATAGATTTGAAAATCCATTCAAATATTCAATAAAAATGTCTTTGTAAAAGACATAAAAGGTGCCATTAAAATGTTAGTATTTGTTACAGTTGACCAGTACAGATACTGCTTTCTCACTGCTATTCTTTTATTACATATTTTGGAGCAGTTCTGTGTATGTGCAAATTGTGGGCTATCTGTTGAGAGTGGGCAGAAGTTAAGACATTGAGTTGAGTGTTACCCCCCTCTGATACTATTATACATGTTCCTTTGAACTGTGTGTGATAGGTTTCCTTGTGTCAGCTGAAGTAACACTCTTTATTGATAGACGTGTGCTCTGAATTTCATAAACAGCACCCAGCTGTCTAGTTCCCCATTCTAGCCTGAAATCCAAGATATGGTTCATCACTTCCTAGATATCTTCCAGTTTCCCTCTTCATTATTCTCAGCAATGTGTATGCCAATGTCTGTTCCACAGCTAAAGCAACTGAACATAACATCTATAAAGTCAAACAAAATAATAAACAAATTGTGATAGAGATGGCAATAAAGCAAAGGAACTTCACCAGGTTTTGGTAGTAATTTTTGCTTTGGAGTTGCAGTACTTTGTGTTTTCAGCTATTCCTTCCATTATCTAAAAGTTCAAAGGCAAAAATTTCTAAAACAGTAAGCTAGTTTTTCTTGCTTGCAATAGCATCAATCTTATCTGGAGCACTGAAAAGGGTTGGAATCTTCCCCAGAGAAGATAAAATCTGACTTCTGTAATTTAATATTCTTTGATGTGTGTAGTCATTTGGATTTCATACTAGTGGGATGCCGTGCCATAGATCATGGCTGCCTTTCTATAAAAGTAAGCAGACTGAGTTTAATGACTGAAGCATTTTTCACAAGTGAAGGTGCAGTTCCTGAAAATCTGGTGTCCCAGGTGAAAAACTTTTGCTGAACTTCAATCCACAATGTCAGCTAGCCCATGTATAACAATTCAGGCTTCACTGACTTCCATCATGAAGTCTTTTTCCCAAGAACATTGCCAAGAACATTGTAGTTGGTTTACTCATCCATAAAACACAGTCAGTTTTGTTTGTTTATTAACTTATTTATTTATTTGTTGGTTTGGGGGAGGTGTTTTTTGTTTCCCCCCACCCCCCCACACCCCCCCTTCATCTCCCACCCAAACATTCTGGAGAAATAATGGAAAAATGGAGTATTCCACATGAATTTATCTCATCAATATGTATAAATACCTGAGGGGAGGATGTAAAGAAGATGGAGCCAGGCTCTTTTCAGTTGTGCCCAGCAACAGGACGAGAGGCAACAGGCACAAACTGAAGCCCACGAGGTTCCGCCTGAATATAAGAGGGCACTTCTTTAGTGTTAGGGTGACAGAGCACTGGTACAGGTTGCCCAGAGAGGATGTGGAGTTTCTTCCTCTGGAGATATTAAAAAACACCTGGATGCCATCCTGTGCAATGTGCTCATCAGGTGATCCTGCTTGGCAGGGGGTTGGACTAGATGATCTTCAGAGGTCCCTTCCAACCTCAGCCATTCTGTGATTCTGTGAGTCTGTGAACAGAAAAGGCGCTACCTGCTGCAGTAGGTGTGCTCTACCAGAGCTAGCTGTACACAGGCAGGCAGATTAAGGAGTTATACCTTACCTGCCAGCCATTCTTGATCCTCACTGAAGGATGTCTTACACCAAGTCAGCATGTTTATGTCTTTTTTTTTTTTTTTTTTTTTTTCTAGCAAGGTCAAGTTCAGTTCCTCATGGTAATCTTGCACAGGGAATGTGTACTGTGGGAGTATTGTAGTGTGCTTGCTGAGGGTGGATCTCATATGGTAGAAAAACAAACACAAATCAAAGCCGTAGGCATCTTTCCTCCCTCCCCATCATATCTGGATCATTATAGCCCTGAACACTCATCAGGTCTTTGGGGTAATCATCCAGTCAGGATTTACTCAATGTCCTTCATTGCATTTTTCTTACAATAAAACCCTTTGCATTTACCATTCAATTCAGTGGGATTTTTTGGACCAGCTGTATGCCTACATGTATTCCTTGCTATCACTGTATAAATGTTTGTATTTTAGTAGTAGAGGTGGGGGTACGGGTGAGGGTTGTGCTGGCTGTTGTTTGGATGGGGGTGACACTATCCTGGGAACACAAATAATTTCACACAGATAGTTCTTCAAAAATAAGTTACTTTCATTATGGAGTCAGCATAGTCAAACTGAACCTATCAGATGGGGAAGTTTCCCTCTTGCAGAAATCATATACGGTGTATATGGTCCGGTTAAGAGTAAACTAAAACCCTCAAAATCTCATGGTTTTTTATTTTTATTTATTTATTTATTTATTTTTTAAGCAACAGACAACTTTTGTTTAAGAAAGAGGGGCAAAATACACTGGCAATGAGTTGTAGCCATAAACATGGGGGAACTGGGTTTGATTCCATTGCCTGCAGAGCAGGTGGTGGTTTTACCCTGCTGGGCAGCTAAACTCCAGCACAACTGCTCTCTCACTCTTCCTCTTCAAAAGAAGAGGTGAAAAAGAAAGTATGAGAGACAGAAAAAAGAAAAGACGGGTTGAGAAAATGATAATTTAATTAAAGGGAGAGGAAAGAGGAAAAAAATTAAGTCTGTGCAGAAGCAGAGGGGAAAAAAAAATATTCCCTACTTCCCACCAACAAGTGATGCTTAGCCATGGGAAGCAGCTCCTCAACACACGTGTTGGTTGTTTGGGAGGACAGACATCTTCATAACGAGAGCCCCACTTCTCCTTCCCCAGCCTTTGCTGCTGATATGGTATCGAATATCCCCTTGGTCGGTTTAGGTCAGCTGCCCTGGTGATGTCCTCACCTTTTGCCCACCCCCGGGGTTTGGAGGGAGCCATGGTGCTGCTCCAGCACTGCTCAGCAGTAGACACAATACTGGTGTGATATCAGTGCTGTTGTAGCTACAAGTGCAGAGCACAGCACTGCATAGGTCACTGCAGGGAAAGTTAACTCCATCCCAGCCAGACACAGTACACCCTCACAGAAGGTAAATACTAGTAGGATTCTAATTTAAGTGCTCTGCATGAATTTCAGGAAGACCTTTGTTTCTTTTGAACTTAGTCTCAGGAAGACCTTTGTTTCTTTTGAACTTAGTCTCACAACATATCTAATTTATATGCTCATGTCAGGCTGTACACACCAGATTGCCAAAATTCTCTCACAGTGACAACCTGAAAAAAAATAGGCTGAGAATTACATTGCAATTCATGAGCACAGGGGAGGAATAAAATAAAAAACTTCAACACTCTAAAGCATAATGCATAATATAAAAACACACACTTGGTACTTTTACCTGTCTTCTCAGAGGAAAACTAAGGATTATATAAGTGCAGTGGGGACCAAAACTCCCCTTTCCTGTTTATTATGTGCTATCTCTGGATTGACAGATGTCTTGTCCTCATATTCAGTGTAATTGTTCCACAATCAGGTTTTGATCCAGTAATCAAAGGGAGATGTTATGTGCATTATAGAACTATCTCCATTCTTACCAATTTCAGAGCAAAAACATACAAATTGCAGCTTGGTTAGTGTGCTGCTTGCTTTTTATGTTTTCATCATCTGATGCATCATCTGATGTCTGCATTGGCTCAAATAACAAGGTGCATGAGATGGAAGAAGGAAGAAGGCTGTTTCCCTCGGGGTTGTTTAGCAAGTCAAAATGAAGGAATACCAGACTTGTTTCAGGACAACCCGTGTTCAGACTTTTGCAGCTTTACACCCAGGCCAGAATGACTGCACAAGGTTAACTGAATCAGGTGTTTTGTGAAACATTCCTACAGTAAACACATAAAATTTTCTTATTTCCTGGGGGGTGTTGTGAACAGAGGGGAAGATTGTGGAACTGTTTCAGGCATTTTATATTGAGAAAAAGCAAAGCCAGGTTCTGTGATTGGCAGAGTTCCTTTAAGTCAGTGATATTTAGTGGAGTTCAGCACTTCTGTGTGTTTGTTCCCTTAGTTCGCTCTTGAGGCCCAGTTCTTCTGATCCAGTCCTTTCCTACACACTGCTTTCTAGCATAGAATAATGAGTTTTAAAGTCTTCAGTAAATTACACCTGTTCACTTTAGACTAAGGACACTGTCTGCAATATCACAAGACATAGGTTCAATCAGCCCAAGGTAAATGCATTCCAGACCTGCAGTTATGGCAGGAAATGGCTTCTGTAGGCATCCCAGTAGCACACTAGAAACCTTGGCTATTCTCTGCTGCATGATGAATTTCACTAATAAGAACCCGCTGCCAGTATGTATTGGATTTTATATGATGCCGCTCTTTAAAATGCCACAAGTATCTTTTTATTACTCCAACTGTGACTAAAGCTAGCATCAGGGAGAAGAGCATTTTTATGTACAGCTGCCATGTCTCTACCTAAAGATCTTTACCACCTGGGTCACCATGGATGATTTTACCTTGAAGGCTCCTTATGCACATACTTCTTTTCACATACAGCTTTGGCAACTGTCTTGCATAATTGCAGAGTGAGTAGAAAGCAGGAAGGGTTTCTGCTCTTCAGTAGTTAGAAGACCTCCTATTCTCTAAACAAAATCTAATAGGTCTTGATTACACACAAGAGAAATGAATAATGCAGCAGAAGCTTTGTAACTTTTCTATGTCGTAAGACTAGGATAAGTGAACAACACTTATTTAATGGCTGTTTTGGGGGGTTATGACACATATGATTCAGATACTCAGTTCATCTCTTTTTCAGCCAAGAGAAGATTTTGTGTCCTGGATTCCATGTATTGCAATGCTGTACTGCATGGCTTTTCAATAGTAAGTGCTGAATATGTCTGCTGTTCCTATTCAGTGCTTCACAGAGAGCTGAAAAGTAATAATTCAAAACAGTGAGTTCAACATTCACAATGTCATTGCAACAGAGAACTCTTTATTTTCTTGTCAGTTTGTGGTGACACTGTGCTAGTTCAATGACCTGTATGCTCCTGATGCACCTTCAAAACATCAAATTCCAGTTCTGTCTTGTTTCCCATATTGATGTGCGTAAAGCCAAAGCACTGCATCTCAATATATCCAATTTCTGGTTTGTATTTTAGTTTCTTTCTGTGTACATGATCTAAAAAAATAAATGAAAGAAGCATCCCACGCAGATCCTAAGTAGCATCTTCCATTTATCAGATCCAGCTTTTCTAATGAGAACATCATCACTGATAAAACAAAAGGCAAACTGATTTCACTTCTAGCTCCCAACTTATTTGATAAATGTATGAGGTATGCCCAAGGGAAGGAAAATGGTGGCATTTCAGTTTTTTCACTGTAAAAGATGATTGTGTTTTTGTTAGGAAAAAGAGCAAACTCGCATCTAATATTGTAAGTACAAATGAAAAAAAAAAAAAAAAGAAAAAAAAAACAAAAAAAAAGATAGTCTGCGGTCCCTTATGCCACCAAAACTTCTCTTAATAGGATTCAAGTACCTTTCTCAAAAGCAATATGTGAACTAGTGTCTTAATCAGCACAAGCTGGACACTGTGACCCAGACAAGCTTTACCAAGTTGTGTTTCTCTGAAGCAAATGGGAATTTTGTTGTAGATTTGTGGTATCCTCACAGGGCCTGCATTTGGCAAGCTATCAGTGTAACAACAGCTTAGATAGGAACATAAAAGTATCAGACAGTTTTGTGTATTCAGTTCACACACACGGAGGGGGTGCTTGCCCCAAAATGATTATGTTAGAGAAGATGATGACTGCTGGCTGCATTAAACGTCATTTCAGGAATTAAAAAGAGACCAGAGAAACAAAGGAGTCAGCCACAGGGAACTCTACAAGAATCAGGAGAAGCTGCAATACTGAAGGGACCTTGGGGCAGCCTCAACCTCAGCAGGGTCGAAAGCTGCACCACGTCCCCTGGGGTTCCCAGCCCAGCCCTCTGAGCAGCACACCCCAGCACAGCGCACCCCAGCTGGCACCTGTTAGCGTCAGCAGCCCCAGGAAGCCCTTGGGTGACCCCATTCTCAAAGGTTTGTGGTGGTTTTACCCTGCTGGACAGCTGAACTCCACCGCAACTGCTCTTTCATTCACCCTCCTCAAAGGAAAATGGGGAGAAAATAGATGGAGAGTGCTCAAGGGTTGAGAGGAGGAAGGGGAGATCATTCAGCAATTATCGTCATTGGCAAAACAGACTGAGTGTAGGGAGATTAATGAAACATTACCTATTACTAACAAGCTAAAGCAAGCTAAAAACACCTTCCCTCATACACCCTCTTCTACCTCCTCCCCCCAGGCAGTGGAGGGGAACAGGGAAAGGGGATGCAGTCAGTCCCTGACGCTTTGTCTCCTCTCCTTCACTGTCACTCTCTGCCCCTGCCCCACGCGGGGTCCCTCCCATGGATGCCATCCTTCCCGAACTGAGCCTGCGGGGGCTGCCCGCAGGCAACAGCTCCTCAACAACTGCTCCCACACGGCTCCGTACCACGGGGTCCATCCATTCCCCAGGAGCAAACTGCTCCAGCACGGGTCCCCCACGGGCTGCAGCTCCCCCCAGAGCCCCTGCTCCTGCCTGGGCTCCTCTCCACGGGCTGCAGCTCCGGCCCGGGGCCTGCTCCTGCGGGGGCTCTCCATGGGCCGCAGCCTCCTCCAGGCCACATCCACCTGCTCCACCGGGGGCTCCTCCACCCATGGGCTGCAGCGTGGAGATCTGCTCCATGTGGGACCCATGGGCTGCAGGGGGACAGCCTGCTCCACCAGGGGCCTCTCCCCACAGGCCTCAGGGGAACTGCTGCTGCCTGCCTGGAGCACCTCCTGCCCTGCTGCTGCACTCACCTGGGGGGCTGCAGGGCTGTGCCTCTCACGTTTTCTCAATCCTCTCTCCAAGTTGTTGCTGCACAGCAGTTTTTTTTTTTCTGTTTGTTTGCTTGCTTGTTTGTTTGTTTTTCAATCTGGTCTCCCAGAGGACCAACCAGCATTGCTCCCTGGCTCTGGCCAGTGCTGGGTCCCTTTTGGAGCCAGCTGGAGTTGGCTCTGCCTCTGACATGGGGCAGCTGCTGGGCTCTGCTCACAGAAGCCACCCCTTCAGTCCCTCTACTGCCAAATCCTTGCCATATAAATCTGATAGAGGGCTGTGTTCAGGAGCGTTGAGCACCATTACTCATGTGTCCTCATGGGACCGTGGACAGTGCACTACTCAGGGTGAGCAATGGGGAGTGCTCAGGAGACTATGGGTGCTGGCTCATGTCTTGTGAGCACTAGTAACTAAGGTGGGTTACCTGCTGCTACAGTACTGACCCTGGTCTGAGGTGTGTGGCTCACTGATAGCTTGCTAATGTTTATTCTGTGAAAGTTAATTACCTGTCATTGATGAATGACAGGTGACAAAACACCTGATTTGGTTTAACAACATGAATGTTCTTTCCCTGTGACACAGGGTTTATTCAGGTAACTGAGCAGAACAATAATTGAGGAAGCTTCTTGTAAATTGTATACACAAACTATCTATATAGCGATAAATAAACTGATTCATTGCATGTGCAGAAGTGGTCGCTACTTGGACATCCAAGATTATATGCCAGCAACTTTTGGTATATGCCAGTCTAAAATGAAAATCTGAATTTCAACAATGGAGTCCTTTTAAAGGGGAGATGCCTGATATCTTCAAAATGCACTTTTATTGTGATGGTCTACAGCACTTTTCTAAACCTAAAACATTACAACAGAGATTTAGGTGAATTTGGCTGACAAGGCCAGTGAATTTAATATGCAGGAAAATAATGAGGACAGTTACACAGTTACAGTTTTCATCTCCTGTGGCCTTAGCTGTTTACCTACTGGTCTGCTTAAGGGCAAGTTACTGAAGGAACAAGGAAATGGTGGGTTTTACTCGGAACATGAAATATTTATGACAAAGTTTTTCTTACAGAAGAAGCCTGAGGGCTTCTCTGCTATTTCTGATGTGTGTGGCTAGGTTTGAGATGTATGGGTCAGGCTTTTGGCTGTCCCAGAAATGACAAGGATATAGAATAACAGTTTAAGTTTGAGTTGTTCATGCTTATTCATCCTTTCTGGCATGTTCCATGATCTTTTATTTTTCTTATTTTTCTTATTTTCTGCCTGGCTGTATCCCCTACTATGTTTTTCTACTCTGTCCCTTTGGATCTGCCTAAAAAGGCTTAATGAAGGAGATGATGATAGTAATATTAACTGTCAAGCATGGCAAATCATTCTGTCCCTTTTCTTGCCTCTATCCTCCTGGAATTTATGCTTTACATTTATGCTTAACTGACTCAACAGTATGTTGTTTTAGAATTTGTTTAAATTCTATATGTTGAAAAAATGTGAATTAAAATAGGAGAAAACACAACAAAATACCATTTAGGAGGTGCATATAGGGTATAAAAAACTGAGGGGGGTGATGAGAGAACAGTAGACATTGTAACCTTCTAACTGGAAGCTGTGCCATTGACAGTAGTAACATTGCTTGTGCAAGCAGCAATGCAGATGCAGTGCAGATGATTCACAAGTAAAAGAAATCACATTTTATTGGTAGAGATAGTCTGGTAGGAAAAAAAAAAAGAAAGTATATACAGTTAAACATACACTGCTTAGAACTAACTTATATCTACACCCACTGATTTCCTAATTTATCACTGCTTCAGCATCATTACCACTAGAATTAAGGAAAACATTGTCAATAGTTACAGCACTTAAGTATACACGTCCAGCTAAAACCTCTAGATTAACATAAGTGGTTTATTTTTCATATGCTGCTATTCTTTGGTTTATCAAGGTATAAAAGTAATTGGTTATCAACAAGCAAATTGGCACTGTTGTTCGTGTAGAATTAGTTAATGACATGATACTATTGTTTGTAGTAGGGAAAAAATCCTAGTCTGTTTAAATAAAAAGAACAGTAAGGAACAAAAGCCTTAGATTAAAAGCACAGGAGTAAATTAAAGATAAAAACTAATAGAGTATTTCTTTTTGTAATAAATCTGAAATTATACAAACCTTTCTGTGAAAGATTCACTCATGTCTTGATGTGTCTTTGAGTTAGCAATGAAAAATTTTCCTTTTTTCTACAATAAAAAACATGGCACCTATTAGATTAAAGCAGTTCACATACTACAGCAAATACATTTTATGGAATGGAAATTCAGTTCCCTTTTATCATTCAAAATACAGTTTCTTAGTTATAGCCAGTGATTCCTTTTCTGAACTTTTTTCAGAATGGGTGTCATTAGGCTGCAACAGCTACTTAGAGAACAGTGGGAAAAATAAAAACAGGTGCTGTGAACTTGGGTTGCTGACTGTAAAGCTAGTCACCTAGCTGGAAATAGCAGAAGAAGTACTGGTTCACATAGGATACAATTCTGGTATGTTCTTTAAAACATATAAAGTATCAGAGTATTACCTTCCTAAACTGCCATGGGAAACCATGTGGAACCCAGATGAGTAATGAATACTAAAATTACTGTTGACAGGAAAGCCTCTGACTACAGTCATGTTTCTGGAAAAAAAAAAAAAAAAAAGGAAATGTAATGTTTTTTCTTAATCACATACTCCTCATCCCAACTAGACATTGTCTCCTAGGAATATTGTTTGGACAAGTCATTGAAGAGATTTTAAAAATGCCTAAGTGCTATAATAATGTATTTGGCAACTCATCAACAGGCAATAATTAATTGTCTTTCCTCTGTCAGATTTTATTTCAGGGTTGGGAGACAGTAGTATTAGTCCTGCTTCTTTTCCTGGTCAGAGTTTTTTTGTTACAGGATTTTTATTTTGTTTTTATCTCAATCCTAAAATAATTTAACAGTTCAAATCCAAACAAATTCTTGCACTGTTATTTTTATTACTATTTTAACGATTCTGAATTCAGTCATAGTGGATACAAAATAAGAATTAGAATGAGAAGGAGAATAAAAATGAAAATTAGAATAGTTCAGCTGGAAGGGATGTTCAGAGAGCATCTAGTCCAATCACCTGACCACTTCAGGGCCAACCAAAAATTAAAGTATATTATTGAGAACATTACCCAACTGTTTTTTGAACACCGAGAGGCATAGGACATCAGCCAGCTCCCTGGGAAGCCTTGTTTGACCACCCTCATGCTAAATATTTTTTTTTCCTATTGTCCAGTCTGAACCTCCCCTGGCACAATTTTGTGCTATTTCCACTTATCCTCCCATGGGTTCCCAGGGAGCAGAGGCTAGCACCTCCCTCTGGCCTTCTCCTCCTCAGGGAGTTGCAGAGAGCCATGAAGTCACCTCTTGGCCTCCTCTTCTCTAGACTGGACAACCCAAATGTCCTCAGCCTCTCCTCATAAGACATGCCTTCCAGCCCTTTTAAAATGAAATTCTAGCAGAGGCACCAGTCTTGGAGCCAGGCATTGATCACCAGCGTTTGCATGTTTCTTTGTCTGTCTCACCTCATTACTGGGAAGATTGAGGAAAACACTATCTATATCCTTTTGTCATCTTCCCATAACCCTGAGATCTCTCTTGATAGACCTCAAGCTTCTTGTTGTGACATAGTTGGGACCCACATGGAAAAGTAGAAGTGGGTAATAATCTGAAGGCTGTGCTAAGTTTGTACGTTCATTGGTAACATCCCAGATCCTGTCACTGGGAGGGCCCACACTTCTCTGTAAACTCTGTAGAGAGGATCTGGTCTGCAGAAGAGGACTTCCCTTCCCTTCAGGAGGGAGTTACCCCTGTGAATTTGTGAATTTGTGTCGGAATAGTGTTAAATTTTATAAGTGCAAATAGATAGAAATCAAGCCTTTCGACATCTATAAGTGGATTCCATGGTACTCAGGTGTTTTGTCCTATAGATTTCTAGAGGATTCTTTCAAAGATAGATTTACATTGTCAATGCTAAATTGGGACCTGGCTTCTGCTCTTTTATTGGTGATCTTGCAAGGAAACAAGTGTTTCTCTTAACTATTAGCTCTTTAGCTTTTCTGTTTACGAGCAACTTTTTTTTTTTTTTTTTTTTTTGACCATTGTGCAAACAATATTAGGTTTTAAAGTTTTCTCTGCCAGACTCACCCCCTATGAAATACACTGTGATCTGTTTGCTTTCTGGCAGCAGATCTGATATGATGTAATGTATTACTTAAAGAATGATAAATTCTATCTGTTTTGAAATTTAGCAACCTTGAGCACAATAGTCTCCATGAAGTAAGCTACCATATGGTAAGAAAGTTTCTAAATCGATCTTTTCCTACAGACATAAAAGACTGATGGTTGAGAAGGAGAACTATATTTCTGTTGTCATTGTTGTTGTTTTGTTTGTTTTTAAGAATAAGAATTATACATGCTTTTGTTGTGTTGTTTTGTTTTGCTTTTTTTATTTGTTTATTTCTCAAGTATGACCTAGCCTTTGGTTTAACTGTACAAAATCAAGCCTTGGTTCAACTTTACAAATACTCATTGTGGTCTACTAACAAATCATTATAGACTTCAAGATTATTTATTTACAAATTATTGGAAATTTTGAATCATATTCCAAGTTCTATTCGGTAGCTAACGTGATACCAATTGGTGGGATCCCATGGCTGAGATAAATTGTCTGAATTTGTATCTTATCCAATGCCTGTTTTTTTGTGTTAACACCATTAAAAATAAATCTAGAACATGAAGCGCCCTTGTGCTGCACCTGAGTGCTAGGTTTTTTTTTTTTTTTTTTTTTTTTTTTTTCAGTGATAGGCTCCAGTGATAGGCTGTAGGGAAAGTTGCCAAATTAACATAGGATGCTTTTAGAGATTTAGTTTACTCTCAGACAGTTAGGGAACTGATTACTGTGTCTGACAGTTAATCAAATGGCTGAGTGATATTTCCATAAGCCTGAAAAGGATTGTGTAATTGCCTCAGCAAAGATTTTATATGCTGCAATTGCCTCTGGCAGAATAGGCTCTGTTATTGCCTTTTCAAATGAAATGTTGCCTCCTCCCTTGGTTTCAAAGGCAAAATAACACCTTGCTTAACCAACTAAGCACAGCATTTCTACTGCAAACAAAGGTCCTTGTAGGACATTTAAAAGACTTGTTATAGATTTATGATAATCTCTGTTTTTTTATTTCTGCAGTTAAAATGCATCAACAAGAAATCAAGAAGTTCACTTGATCTTCTGCTTTGGAGAGAATTTGACTGTTACGGTAATCAATTTTTAATTATCCTTTCTGGCACTATAATAACATGGTGATTAGTATTTCTGACAGAATCCTGGAAGACAATTATGCAACATGAATTATTCAGAAAAGTGAAGTTACTGCCTGGAAACAAGTCACAGATCCATGGTTTTCTCACCTGAAGGGATCTTGCACTACCTCTTCACTAGTGCATTCTGTGTCTTTACTGTGTTCTAAAACAGTTTGAATCATGAATAAGAAAACTTGTCTAAACAGTTCTGATTTTTTTTGAAAATGTCTGTAGCTCTGGCATAGCTTTATTGCTTTGTGCAAAAAGATCTGCCAGTTATGCTATCATCTAGAAAATTACATATTAAAATGTAAGGAAAAAATCGAAAAGCTTTCTTAAAGGTTTTACCATGATTTATGTTCAGGTTCCATACCAAAAATAATAAATAAATAAATCGTCATTTTAGAGTGTCTTTCTTCTTAATTCTGTTCTCTCCATTAAGTCAAAACTATAATTTTGTTAGTGGGTTGTTCTTTCTCAAAGTAGGTGCAAAAGACCAATTTCTTATCCACTGAGTAGTCCATCCATCAAATCCATGTCTCTGATTTGGAGACAAGGATATAATGGGGGACAGTGTCAAATGTTTTGCACAAGTCCAGGTAGAGGATGTCAGTTGCTCTTCCCTTACCCACCAGTGAGTAACCCTGCTGTAGAAGGCCACCAGATCTGTCAGGCACAGCCTGCCCTTAGTGATGCCATGTTGGCTGTCCCTAATCACCTCTTTGTTTTCCATGTACCTTTCCAGAAGGATATGCTCCATGATCTATTGCTGGCACTGGCATCAAACTTACAGGAATATATTAACTTTACTTAATGTACTAAGTAAAATAGAGTCAGTTTATATACTGAAACCAGACAACTACTAATGCATGAAGTTAAATGCTCAGAAGAGGGTTTAAAAAATAAATAAATAAATAAATAAATAAATAAATAAACTCTTCATGCAGTACCTGAACTTAAAACTATACATGGAAATACTGTGATGAAAATGAAAAAGAAATTTTGATCTGATTGTCAGTAAACTTCTAACTATGACATTCTGAGAGTATTGAACAGCCCTCTAAGGAATCCATCTGGCATTGGCAAGGAGATTAGCATGGTCTTTGGCAGGGTAAAATCTACCACTCCTGGGCATAGTGACTCTATTTTTTTTCTTTATTTTTTTGGTGTTCTTGGTGTTGTCCTGCAAATGTGAGTGATGTCTGGTCTCCCTTACTTCCTTATGGTCAATTAAAAGTACATACAAGAACAAACTCTGATACCAAATAATATCAATCTGCAATATCAAGAACAAACTTTGCTTTCAAAACTGTGATCAAAATAAGAAACCATGGTTAATCCCATATTCCTTTTATACAGGGACATCTGAAAAACTGTTTCCTAGTGTGAAATTATCATTAGTGAAATTTTCATTTCTGCCAACAGGATAGAAAGCTTTTGCTATTCAAGATCTCTGTTATACCAGTTCCAGGTTGCAAATTTCATAGCACATACTTCCCAGCTCTACTGCAAGGAGAAAAATAATCTGAATCAGAAATACACACTTTCCAGCCTAGTGAATTCTGAGCTTTTAATGACAATATATATGTAAGTATTCCTCTATCCACTGTAAGCAGTGGTTATGCAAAGCTAGTCCTGACTGAAGATATATATTGTAAAATACAAACTGAAATAAGCATGAATTTACAAGGCAACTCCCTGGTTCTTAATTTTTGCAGTTAAGAATGTAACTGCTTTTAAATTTGTCTAATGTTTTCATTTTAGCAGTATCATAATTTAGTTTTTAAATCAGATCTGATGCTACCTTATTGATGTTAAACAGCATCAGTTTTTCCCTTTTGCTCACCATTTCTTTAGAAGGAACCTTGCATCCATGTAGTGATTCAAATTGTCACCGTGATGTTCGCCATCTCACTGGTATGATTTGAAACTATTACAATCCATGGTAACATTACATTAGACTTAGAATATCTTATTGATCCAATGTCTGCCAGGTTCTATGGTTCTCAAATAAGCTAGAAACCAGGCTTAAGAATCCACATGGAGAACCAGTTGGACTCTGCACGTTGTTGCGATATGTTTCCTGTCCTCCATTCTTCTTTTCTGAAGCAATATGCAATGTTGTGATGCTGATCCTCAATTCTCACACTTTCATTTCATAATCTGTCTAAAAGTGAGGCAGACACTCTAAGGTTTGTCCTCCATGTGAATTCTGTTTCTTTGATAGTATGTCCTATCAAGCTCTTCAGAGGTCATTCTTTTCTTAGACTGGGTGGGCATTACTGTCATTAGTTGATGCATTTTCAACCCTTTAAGTTGATCCATGAGGAATATAAATGAATAAAATGAATAAATGGAAGTGGAAATGTTTCTTTGCTCAGTGCTTGTACTAGCAGTTTTTGTATGACTAAATCTGACAAGAAACTGCGATTTAGCCATATTCAGTTATTCAGGATACACATACATTATCTTTAAAATATAACTTCTCTGAAGTTCAGTATGTGTGTTTTTTATCTTTAAATGTTTAATCTTTCTATGAAACCTGACGTGTAAATATTTCCTCATAAAATAAACTGTTTCTGTCTTGGCTGAAGACAAATGAGGGGTCTGACGTAGTGAAGTCTCAGGGTGAGAATTAACAACATGAAAAACTGGAGGAATTAAGGCTTTCTGTAGAACAGAAAAAGAAAAGGCTTGGAGGCATCATTCTGCAAAAGGGAAATATGCCACTATTGTTGCTGGTGTGAGAAGGCATTGGTTCAGGTGGGACTTACCAGAAGTGGCGGAAAGGGATAAGCATGTGGAACATTTGTGTTGTACCTTTCTGTCAGTTCATGCTGTGTTTGGGACTGAATAATGTTACTTAGTAGTTAGTCATAATTTAACAGGTGTCACATCATTAAAGAGTCTCACAGATGGTCTGCTAGGACCAGTGATTTACATCTACAAGCTCTAAAGATACACCTGATCAAAACGTGAGAATACAGCAGGGTGTCACCCTGAGAGGGAGGCAAAAGGGAAAGGTGTTTATAAAGCAAGTGTATTTGAGAAGCACAAGAAAGGGGTTCAACTAACCACTGCCTCTTTAGTGAGGAAAACTTCAATTTGCGAGTCTGAGCTCATTTAAAAAAAATAAGGGAGGAAGGAATAGCAAATGTCTGAGTGATTCAAAATAAGGAGCATTTTATATTTGAGTAACATTCACCCTGGAGCTTCAAAACTGTCTTTCACTGCTTGATCTGAAATACATTTATTGAGATAGGCTCAGAGATTCACATCTGTAAGATACACAGAATATTTCTGTTTAAGTGATGAAGGTCATGAAGGATGTCTATTTTAGTCTGATTGAGTGAGTCCTTATAGGAAATTGGGGTGTGGGGAAGGGGGGTGGGGGAGGAGGAGGGAAGAATGTAGGATCTCAGGCAGAAATCAACATTTTTTCTCAATTTAATTCAGTCTTTGGACAAACATCATGTTCTTATATAAATTTGTACAATGCCCAGTACAGTTGTTGCCTCTGGGCCTGGCTGCAATTTAAATAGCATAGTAACTGGTAAATCTCTGTTATCAGCTTGATTTATTTCATAATAGGCAAACTTACCTCCTGCCCACTGATGGTGGATTTTCAGAGGTAAGGAACAAAATCTTGTCCATTCTTTAGCAAATCTTTAGCAAATATCTTGGTTAAAATGTTTAGATGTGCACAAGAAATTACTTCTTCTTCCATCCTTTTAAAGTGGTTCTGAAATTTATCCAGAAAAAGGAAGATAAAAAGATAAAAGATTTAAATTTTCATGTTACTATCACAGATAGTCAGAAGTCTTGGTAAATAGCTCAGCATATGGAAGGGTTCAGCATGTTTTTTGACAGTTAATGTTTTGTGCATAAAATTCTTTTGTTGTCTTTGTTAGGTAAGCAGATTGTGAACAACATTGCCAATTATATAGTTGGGTCTAGCTGGAAAAATGAAGAGTTATGCTGACTTTCTTAGTCATCCAATTTGAACTGTCTGTTGAATATCTATTTACAGAGCTTTCTCTCCTTCAAAATGCTGCCAGGTCTTTTTATCTGACATCTTTCAAACTACCCTACTTTGATTAGTTTCCATGCTTTCCATGCTTTCTCTGCACTACAGCATGCATCTTTCATTATGGAAAAGCCATTTTTGGCATGAAAAGGAACTCCTGCTGTTAGCTGACTTGGAAAGCTCTTATAATGCTCCATATGCTGAAACTTGGCTAGGGAAAAAAAAAAAAAAAAAAAAAAAAAAAAAAAATATTGTTATCTAGGCTCTCTTCTTCTAGAAATGGAAGATATTGCCCATCCAACCACTTTTCATTACAAAATGAACTTTCATATAGTCATTTAATCTTTTATAAAATCATTTTGTTTATGGAGAATTCAGCTCTGCAATGAACGTCCACAAGCTCTCTACTGGCTACTTAAATGCCACTGGAATGTTAAATACTGCACTAGTTATGCAGAACCTTTGACTGTGCATGAAGATTGATTGTGCACCTGTCAAATTATGGTCATCTGATCTTCCTTGTAAACATAAGTTTTAATAAATTGTGGAGCTACCGGCTTTTGCTGGGGAGGTTGCCTCAGCAATTCATCACAGTTTACATAGACTTTTCTTTTCAGCTGTGCCTTTTTTTTTTTTTTTTTGACAAATTAAGATATCATTAAATGTAATGTGATAGAAAAATATAACAATTTGTAGGATTTAAAAATGCCAAAGAGTGATACAGAGATGTATAGTCCTTGTTCTAGTCGGTGAAGGGAAATTATGCAGGTGTATTTGATAAACAGAAGAACAGTATTTACATGATAGTGATGAGCCTCCTATTTGCCTAAATGAGGTTTATTTTATTGTCTTCTGCCTGAGTGCTGAGTAGTATCCTGCTATAGTAATATTGTTTCTTATTTCTCATACATTCAATAATAATTCTTCAATTTATGTGACACACTTATAGTGGAAGATCTCTATCATTAGGAACTGCCTGCTAAAATTTTAGGCAAAAATTAGCAATGAACTAGGGTGGAAAAGGATATAAAAATCTCCTGGAATTTCTATATGAACTGAGTAGTTTGAGGCTCTAGTGGAAGATGTGATTGTTAATTTTCTTTGACTTTATGGGAGGAAGACTAAAACTTTTTACTATTGTTATGATAGCCAAAATGGTAAGAGTTAAAAACTGCTAATAAGGTTTGCAGTTCATGAAGTATTTAATTTTAACTTATGTTTTGCTGTTTAGAACTACAAATGATAGAAAAGAAAAAGTGTTCAAAGACAAATATATATATATATATCGAGATAATCAGGAAACTAGCACTTGAAAGCAAGTGATAAGAATGAAAGAAGATGTGGGTATATGAAATACTCAAGGTAAAAGTATGAGAGTGGCGGAACATTTTTAACAACCTGAGAAAGCATGAAGAGTTGATAAGAAAATGGAAAATAGATTGATAGGGAAGAGCAGCCTATTTTTTTTATTAAAGAAAAGATCTAGTGAGGTACTTGGTTCCTCAATGTAACAGCAAGTCTGAGAGCTCTGACAGAAAGCACCACTGACATTGACAGATAACTGAAGAACTATCAACAGTTTATTGGAAAAAAAAAATAAAATACAGCAATGCAAGCAAAAAGCAACTACCAGCTTAAATGACTAGGTAAACTCCTCCCTAAATTTGTAACTGCTTGCAATTTTAGCTGTGACAGATGAACATTTTTGCCTTTAACTGAGCTCTCCGATTCATCATGCTTGTTTGTCTTTTGAATAATTTAAAATAGTCAAAGGTCACCTACTTTAAGGCAAAGATATTTGAGTATCTCATAGTAGATAATCGAAGGATAATCACTTGAATCATTGTTAACAGGGTAGAGATGATTGCATTGACTTCATTGGGTAAGTAAACAGAAATTGTTGGATCATCAGTTCAACAAGAGATAAATTGCCCCCTTTTGACTGCTTCCTCCTCCTTGAAGTAAACTGGGCATATTTGATTTCACAAAATATGATAATACCCATAACAAGCTACACATGCTTCACAGAGCAAAAATATTTGTGGCAGTAAATGGGGGTTTTGGAAGAAGGACACAGGCAAAAGAAACCTTTGCCATGCTCTCAGGAATGAGATGGTAGTTACACACTACAAAGTGGTGCTCAAACTGGCCTGGAATAGCCAACTTCCCACTAAGTGGGAAGTTCTGGGACAGTTCTGGGACACTGGCTATGTGCTGGATTTATCAAATCACTGCTAGTAGGGAAATAAACATAGGTGTTTTGCACTTTGAGGATGGGTATTTTGTACAAAAAGGCAGACTAGGTTGTAAGGAAGACTATCATGGATAAAGGGCAATATATAATTTTTATAATAAACTAACAAACTTCGTAATAACGTTATCTTCATTGTTTTGCAAAGAATTTGAAAATCAAAGTGACTTGTGAAACTCATCACTGTGAGGGATAACTGTGGCTTGTGTTACTTTCCTCCATGGTATGGGTTTGGGGTAATTCATCCCTCTTGAAGCATAGGACACCCTTATATGTGTACATAGTATCTAGTCACCTTTTCTCAGGTGACTAGATGGTGCTTACTCTTGTAAGCCACCAACCAATGCAACCATTGCCACTGGGAGATGTGGGCCATCAGCAGGGTCAAAACACCTAATCTGCTGTTGGCAACCCTCCCATGTTGTGGGAGCTTCCTCAGGAAGGGACTGAGTGTGTCACAGACCTTGAGCAAAGGTGCCATGGCAAATTAGGAGGGTCTTTCCTTCCTAAGCACTTTAAATGAACATGTAGGCAAGGAAACTTCATGGCTGACTGTTTGTTTTTGTGTTTATTATTTATTTACTTATTTATTACCAACAGGTGGAAGCTCAGCTTCAGTAGGAGGAGCTCAGCTAAAATCTGGATTAGTGCAGCTCTTAAGTATTGTGTCATGATTTACATTAGTAGAAAAAGACTAACTTCGCAACAACATGGTCTGTAATGGATATTTTAAAGAATGTTTCATAACCAGCTTTTGTTCTAGTACTGAGGATTTACAATTGTCCACAAAATGAATGACAGCTCTAAAAGACTGAACTAGAAATCCTTAGTCCTGTTTTGCAGTTCAGCATGAGATGGAAATATTATTGCTCATCTTTATTTTCTTCTCCTCTATGTATGACATGCATTTTTTTATCTGGGACATAAGAAACATTGAAAAAACAAAAGTTGTTTTTTTATTATTATTTTTTTTCTCTCCATATTTTCCTCTTCATACATGTAGTACCGCTTATGTAGGATTTCATTCAATAATCCATTATAAATGTGATCTATTTGATAGAAATATTTTTGTAGATAACTTCTTGGATATTACTTCTGTTTTCCAAAGGCTGAACATCTTGTCAGTTTTCAGGTTCAGTACTTGAATTGTTTTAAAAAAGAGATCTAAAATTCTAGAATACCCCTACACTCTTCCAAGGTGTAACTTCCAAGGTAACCATCTATTCAAGATTTTGTTAATGTTGCTTAATTTCAAATCCAAATTTGAATTGGAAATCCAAAAAAGGTAGAATGCATTTTTCTTTTACCTGCCTTATACTGGGGACATGACTCTGACCTCTAATATTTCCATCTGTAGATGTGCTTGACTCTGCTGGATTCATAATATCATCCATATATGTGAAAGAAAAATGTGTCCAATGAGACTGAAAACAAAGACAACATACAGAGCCCACAACATCCCTGAACTGTAGATCACTGTCAGATATAAGAGTGTACAGGGGCAGCATCAGCATTTGACTATCCTTCTGTTTGTTTTCTGCCCTTGAACAATGCTGGAGACAGTGCTGGTGGAGGTGGACTTTTGGTCTGAATTGTTGTGGGTGTCCTCCTGACTAGATGAAGTTGTAAGATCAAGAACAGAAATGGCAGATGAATAACTGAACCTTCTCTTTATCTTTGCCGTATATAGACAAGTAAATCAGTTCTGCAAAGACTGTTGGTAACTGATATTGAAGGAATTTATCTGAGATTACTTATTTTTTTTAATGAATGATCCCTTTCTAGAAAAAGAACTTAACTAAGTTCAAACTGATAAACTAAATATTTAGTAATGCTGCATTCACTAAAACTACTTTGTTTCTTTTATGTATCAGATAGAGTTGATATTTTAGCAGTGTAATTAATATTTTCAGCGTATTATGAAACAAATCAAATTAAATCTGAATATAAAAAATATAACACATTAACACTGTCAGTAATTAAGAATGTAAGTCACATATTTGTGTTTTTGAAAGATTTGGCAGACTAGATCATTGATAAAAGATTTATGATGGAAATCTCATATCCACCAGAGTGTAAGTGAAATTTATCCTAACACTTTCATACAGATATCTAACTCTTTTTATTCTTATGCAGTAGTTAAAGTATGCCTTTTCATAAATGCAATCTTTACATGTTAAATTACGGAAAAATATATTCTGAAACCCAGGGGACTGATCAAAAGAAAGAAATTTGGAGGTTAAGGTTCATAAATTAAAGAAAACACTGTGGTTTTCCTTGAAGTAATTCTATAGTGGATATAACAAGAATGGGAAGTGAAGCTAATGAAATAAGTGAATGTTAAACATCACTACATTAATAACATAGGATGGTCCTGATATTTGCCTACATTTCAATTGAATTACATCTCACTAAAATTCAAATCTTCTTCTAATTATCCATTATTCCATTTGTATATATATGTGTGTCTACATTACTCAATAATGAGAACAATATAAGAAGTGTTTAAAAACAACAAAATGAACAAAAACCCAGAACATGAAATCACTGAATTGTATTCAGCTTAGCTGTAATTGGATATCTGAGAACCACAGTCCTTAAACCCTGAGGAAGTTTGGTTTGTGATAAAAGAAAAAGTGAGAAGACAACCTTTTTATGATTAACAAGAGGAAAACAAAACAAACAAGAAAACACCCAACAACAACAACAACAAAAGGTGCTAGAAAAACAATGTATGGTTTGGAAAGTCTAACTTCACAAAAGCATTATGTTCAATGTTACTGATAACGTCCTTCCCTCTGAAAGTATTGTTTTCATGTGCTTTTGTTTACTTCTGGTTCTGGGAAATAGGACGGAATGGAAATACATGCATCGCAGTGGAAGAAAAGAGTTAAGGCTTTGTGTAGAACAGCACATGTCAAAACCTGTTGTTTCCATATCATGAAACTCCTTAATATTCTGACCTTTCCATAGAGAGTTTGCAAGCAAGCTGAATGTTTTATTTTGTGAAATGAAAATATCAGAAAAATGGATTCCAGTGTATTGAAACAATTTGGATCAGTTTGACCTGTGTCGTTACTGAAATGGAAATGTGATGGCACTTGACCAAGTTTTACAGTTTGGGTATGTTCTGTTTGGCCTCCAGTCAGATGCCATCTGCCAGATCACACCCTGATGCTTTGCCCCAAAGGGAGGACTCTGCATCTTACAGATGCTTGTGGGACAAAACCTGGCACTCATGGTTTAATAGTTAAACAGGTAACAACACTGCCTCTGAGATGTGTTTTTGCTCATGGTGGAACTGTTTGTTGATCAGTAGAAGTGGTTCTTTAGCTATACAGGTGCACGCTGTAATTAACCGTATTGACTAAAAAAAAAAGAAACTTTTTTTCTTTTTTTCTTTTTCTTTTTTATTTCTTTTTTTTTTCTTTTCTTCTTTTTTTTTTTTTTTTTAAAGAAACTAAAAAAAAAAAAGAAACTGCTACCTTCACCTGTGAGTAGGCACTGAGGGGTTTTCACAGTAGCTACCATCAAATTTTATGAACTTGTAAAGTCACGGCACTTTAGAAACACCCTTTATGTATTAAGCAACAAATGAATATGCATTAGCAGTTGGCTGGCTAAAAAAAAGCAGTATAAAAAAAATGCTATCCTGGTTTTACAATTGGGATTGAAATGCACAGACTTGCCTAAGGCTACACACTGACTCTCTGGTAGAGACAGCTCTTCCAGTCCAGTGCTTTAATTACAAGAACAAATCTTTGTTTCATGAAATGTGGACTCACCTGAATCTCTTCATAGAGAAGTAAGAGATTGATAGGAATGTAATTCTATCAACTTTCTGATACTGCCTTTTTCTGGTAGGCGTGCAATCTCTGAAGAGCATCTTCTTTTCATTCAGCTTTTTCCTGATATATAAATAAAAAAATGAAAAATAATATATTTTGTTATTAATGTTTAAGTTCTAGAGAAAGATCCTACAGCTGTTATTTTATTTAGATTAGCACTTAAAGAATCAACGGCTGCAGAGAATAACCACAAGAAGCTGGTATAATTTTTATAAGAAAAATACGTTACTTGGTGTTATGCACTGATCCTGTTCATTGAGTCTGCAGATCATAAAATAATAGTATCTCCATTACAAATTTATTGTAAAGGGCACCTGTTATATATATTTCTGTAAGTGATTTTGAATATTTTATTTTTTATGGATTTCTTTTCTACTTAAGTCACTTAAATGATGTTTAGGAGCAATATTATTTCTGGGAGAGTTAGAATTGTTTGGGCACTGAGCTATTAATATTTGTCCTCAAACAGTAGTATTTCAGTGATGAATCAGCCCAGATTGCATTTTGTGAAGATGTTCAGAAGTACAAGTTTATCCATCTAGTAGTTTATGTCCAAGAGAATAACATTCTTTTGGAAGTATTTGCCGTGTACAGAGTACTGGATTGAATCATTACATGCTCTTTTTAATTAAGACTAGAAACAGGTAGAAATAAAATGCATCCAGGGGAATAATTACTCTTTGGAATTAAAATATAATATTCTTTAAGGGATTACACTAAAGAGTTAGAAAATACAATTTAAAAAAATCATCTGGGAACATTCATAAAGCAAAAAAGTTCATAAAAGAGAGGGCATAACTCAGTAACTTGTGCACCACTGTGGTTACATTTGAAGCACCAGCTGGAGTCAGAGATTGTCTGTTTTCCTCAGTTTTACATAGATATTTTCATATTTGCAACCCTTTCCTGAATACTCTGTGCTAGGCCTTCATTATTTATCAGGAGAAGAACTTGTAGTTGGTCATGATACTTTAACAATGAGCTTGTGAAAACTTTGTCCAAACCAATACTAGTTATTTCCATACCTCCCTCTGAAAGCATACAAATGCGCTAACCAATGGAGCTGTCAAATTACAACATTGTTTATCTAAGATGATTGCTTATAATAACTTTTTTTTAAGTCACTTTTCACTAAGGAGAACCAATTAATAGTTTTCAAAAAGTGGTAGACTAACAAAAATTTTGCTGTTTTTCAAGACACGGTAGAAAGCTTGATATATCTGTGCACTGTGAGTTTTCTGGAAACATAATAAATAGTTGTTACCTAAAATTTTGTTACAAAAAAAATCTGACTATGTAACACAAAATTCTCCTGGGATTGGGTAGAAGAAAGGTAGAGTGTCTGAAGCAGTAATACAGATCTGGACAAAAAGAAAAATTTACTTCTAGTGTGCAGACTTCCACTGAATCTGGAGTTATTTCCCTTCGGGGAGGGGGAATATCCCCTGTGAGGGGGAACTTTGGTAAGTCATCAGACTGATTACAAAGATGGCAGCAAAGTGAAATACAGCAGGACATTACTAGTAGAAAAGGAGCAGAACAAAATCCTTTCATTTTGATTTATTCAATTAAGTAATCAACGAAGTCACCATGAATGGTAGTGTTGCTCTGTGACCACTTCCCATCATTTCACGCAGTGAGAATGTTTTTTGTCAAAGTTTCTAATGTTGATTTTTTTTTTTTTTTTTTTTTTTTTTTTTTTTTAGGACTACTAAAATTTCAACTGGAATAAGATTTTTTTTTTTTAAGCACCTAATCATATTTTCTTGTGAAAAAGAGAGATAGGAACCAAAGTGACTGTTATTCAGGAATATCAAACAAGGGAAACTGACATGTCTGAATTCACACTTGGTCATCTTACATATTTGAGCCTTTGGAACAATGGGATAGATAATGGTTCGAGCCCCTTCACAGCTGCTGAATGTAATGAGATGCAGAATCCAGTAGCTTTTAGTTTTAATTTCAATAAATCAAGTTTATCTTTAGAAAGACAGGCCTAAGAATGTAGAAGAGAATAAAATGATTTTTATATGTCACAAAGGAACACGTTCCATCTATGCTGAACTAGCACTAGAGGGAAACCACACCTTCCTTAAACATAGTGCAGATAATGGGTCACTTATTCAGCAGAAATGAAACATTTGTAAGGGCTTTATTATAATTATTATTGTTTCTTGTGAAAATTATAAAACATATATATATATACATATATCTTTAAATATCTAGAAAAGGATATAATCTATATGAGCACTACCTCTAATGGTTCTGAAGTAGTGTTTGTTAGATTGTACTTGTTACTTGTGTGACAACCTTATGTTTCTTCTAAAACAAGAAATGTTTTAATTTTCTTTAAGAATAATTTCATTTTACTTGATACATTGATTATTAGGTGAACTTGTTTTAAAGGCAAAGAGGCATCATAGCTATCTGTCATCTTAACTTTGACATGACAGTTTCTGATGTGTAAACATAACTAACATAGTGGAAAGCTAGCAAATCTCCTGAACCATTTAGATGATTCTTTGCAGTGCAGCTGCCATAAATCTTTGTGATTTTTCCACTGCGCTCTTCTTCAGTCAGTTCCAGTATTCATCATTGGTTCACCTTTAAGAGAACTTCTTCATTATAATTATTATAATTTCTGTCACCAAGCTTTTCCTCTCCCCTCAGTTCTATGCCAGCTTGTGCCAGAGAGGGTATATAACACCTATGCATTATGGATATTGTTCCCCAAAACACACTGGGGGGAAAAAAAAAAAAAAAAAAAAGATATCCCTTAGTGTTTAGACAAAGCTACAAGTCTTGCAGAAAGGGGGGTCACTACAGGGCCCAGAGTTGTCTGTGGAGCCTGCACAGGCAACTGACCATGTGAAACAGCAGTGTACATTTCTCTAGTAAAATTGACTGCAACATTGCCTTGGGTGTAAGGGAACTGAATTTACATTGCTCTGCAGTAATTGCCTGCAGCCTTCTGTTTGAGAAGGCTTCAGCTGAGCAAAGCACATCAATTTTTCTGTTACAAGCTAGCCAAAAAGGAGTGAATGCATGTGGTGGGTGCTCTGTCACCTTAGGTTGTCCCCTGTGGTTTTTGCATCCTCTTAAAAAATTCAAATAAGTAAGACAGTGCTAGCTATGCCAAGGGTGTGGAAGGAGCAATCCCTCTAGATCTAGTTATACTTGGGGTCAAAAAATAAGTGTTGTCAGGAAGCTTTCTACTCTAGAAATGACCATAAAATAAGGCAATTAACTTTTATTTAAATTCAAAAGACTGTACAAATTTAGTCCCCAGAAGTTCTTGTGTGTTTTATTATTATTATTATTATTATTATTATTATTATTATCATCATCATTTTAGAATGTCTTTTTTTTTTTTTTTTATTATTATTATTCTTATAAATTACGCCATATAGCATTGTCCTCTGGATTTTGATTTTTTTTTTTTCTTTTTGTTTGTTTTTCTACTGACAGCACTGGAGAATGTCAGCTCTATTTAAAAAAATTATTTAGAAGGTATCGTTTTTTTTTTTTTTTTTTTTTTTTTCCTTCTGAAGGGTCTTTCTTGAGTCTTTTTTTATTAACTAATTTGAGTAGCTGTTTGACTGCTGCAAACTGTTTATCTTTTCTAATATATTTCTCCTGGTATCTATGGAAATAATTATGGTGTGTCCTGATAGCTGTGTGGAAGCACCTAGGGAAATAACATGGAAGTTTGCATAGCAATAAGGTGGTACCCTGTGGTGGTTTTAATCGGGTGGGCAGCCGAGTTCCAACAGGGCCGCTCTCTCATTCCCCCTCCTCAAAGGGGAAGAGGGAGAAAATACAATGCAAAGGGCTCAAGGGTTGAGAGGAGGAAGGGGAGATCATTCAACAATTATCGTGATGGGCAAAAGGGAGAGTAGGGACATAGTAAGACTTATTGCCTATTACTAACAAGCTAGAGAAGTGAGAAGCAAAGGAAAGAAACCAAAAAAAAAAAAAAAAAAAAAAAAAACAACAACAAAAAAAAACCACCTTCGCCCCATCCACCCTATTCCACCTCCTCCCCTCAAGCAGCACAGGGGAACAGGGAATGGTGGCTATGGTCAGTCCCTGACACTTCATCTCTGCAGCTCCCTCACGGTCTCTGCCCCGGCTCCCCGTGGGGTCCCTCCCATGGATGCCGTCCTTCCCAAACTGAGCCTGCGGGGGCTGCGCACAGGCAGCAGCTCCTCAACAACTGCTCCCACACGGCTCCGTACCACGGGGTCCATCCATCCCCCAGGAGCAAACTGCTCCAGCACGGGTCCCCCACGGGCAGCGGCTCCCCCCAGACCTCCTGCTCCTGCCTGGGCTCCTCTCCACGGGCTGCAGCTCCGGCCCGGGGCCTGCTCCTGCGGGGGCTCTCCATGGGCCGCAGCCTCCTCCAGGCCACATCCACCTGCTCCACCGGGGGCTCCTCCACCCATGGGCTGCAGCGTGGAGATCTGCTCCTGGTGGGACCCATGGGCTGCAGGGGGACAGCCTGCTCCACCAGGGACCTCTCCCTGCACAGGCCTCAGGGGAACTGCTGCTGCCTGCCTGGAGCACCTCCTGCCCTGCTGCTGCACTCACCTGGGGGGCTGCAGGGCTGCTTCTCACTCCTCTCTCTCTCTCCCAGCTGCTGTGTAGCAGCATTCTTTCTTTCTCTCTCTCTCTCTCTCTTTTTTTTTTTTTTCTTTTTTTTCTTTTTTTCTTTTTTTCCCTTTCTTGAATCTGCTCTCACAGAGGCACAAAGAACATCACTTGTTGGCTCAGCTCTGGACAGCAGCAGGGCCCTTTTCTAACATGGGGAGCTTCAAGATCCTTCTCACAGAAGCCACCCCTATGGCCCCCTGCTACCAAAACCTTACCAAGTAAACCCATTACATACCCTAAAAAGAAGAACCCATTTTCAGTTAGAAAATATTTACAAGGGACACACTGGAGCCAAATGTTCATTGGCAACATCCAACCTCCATATCAACTCAGCCTGAATAATAAATTCTTGTCTGTGTGCTGTTTGTTTCAGACTACCTTTTTGTCTCACCAGACCTCCAGGAACCAACTGCAATTTCTTTAAATGTACTGGATTTACTACACATACCTTGTAAGGTTCTTTAATTTCTCCACCTTCCTATAGATTATGTGTAGCACAGAGCCCTCTATATCTTACACAGCTAACATATTTGTTATTCTGATTTTGTATTCAAACAGGTCAATAGGTTTCATAAGACTTGTGACACTTGACTGGAAGAGCAAGGAGCGCTGAAAGAACTCAAAACCCAAAGGAGTCAAAAGATGATATTTTATGTCTCAGAATGTGGATATATTTAATGGAAACTTTACATGTCTAGAAACATCTAGCAGTAGTTAATGCAGTGATGTACTCTGACTTTTGGAAGCTGTGTTGTAGTAATAAATCTTAAACAACTCTGTGATCTCTGGACAAATAGTAAAACTTTTATTGGGATCATTACCCCTCTCAGCAGTGAGTTTTACTCTGCCTTGCTGGTGGTATGTGCAGGGGTATATACATAAAATATATAAAAGTATATAAAGCCTTGGAGGGTCACAATGGCAGTGTTGGTTAATACGGTGTGGAGAAGACAAATTTTGTAAGTGTTTTTTTTTTTTTTTTTTTTTTTTTTTTTTGTTTGTTTGTTTGTTTGTTTTGTTTTTTTTCTTAGTATAAAGGAACTATACTCAATCAATGCTTCAATCAATTATTTTTGCTTCAGTCCATTTTACTGTCCACAGCTTCAACAACCTTGCAGATGATCGTCATTTCACACAAAACAGCAGATTGACAACTTGGATAAATCACAACACAGAAATTGCCACTGTAAATTAGTAGTTATCTATGAAGTGCACTGGAAAAAAAAAGACTTTTTATTTCTTTCTTGTTTTATGAAAATCAATTTAAATAGCTGTAGTACTTAGCTTCTAAAGGATAACCTGAGGTAGGTGAAGTCGTGAAAAATGTTGAAAATTACATGTGATTTATATAGATTTGCTAGAGATAGCAATACAAACTTCAAACAATTTATATAAAATCAAGAAATTTCCAGTCAGTTTAGAGTCAAACAAAAGCTGAACATATGGCTGATTTGTATAGTGAATACACATATTTATATTTTATTGTCATCAGGTATTTATTATAACACTCTATAAAAAAAGGAAATGCCGTACTATGTTCCTGTAGAAATTACAGGTCTGTGTTTGTTCTTGTACATGACTTTTAGATCTAAATATCTTAGCAGCAGACTAATAATAATTCATGAGAATTATGATCTTTCCAATAATCTTTGAGGTATACTGTGAAAACAATTTTTTTTTCAGCTGTTCACATGTATATGTATGCATTTACACAGTCTGTGTGATAAGTACAACTTATGGCCCTCTAATGCAATGCACAGAAAAAGAGGTAGTTAATGTTCCACTAAAAACTTGACATAGATTAGATTTTTTTTTTTTTTTTTTTTTTTTTTTTTTCTGTTTTTGATTCCACAGGCCATTAGAACCCCCTTGAAGTCAATGATCACAGAATCACAGAATCACAGAATCACAGAATCACAGAACTGTAGGGGTTGGAAGGGACCTCAGAAGATCATCAGGTCCAACTCCCCTGCCAAAGCAGGTTCCTCAGAGCAAGCTGCCCAGGTAGGCGTTCAGATGGGCCTTGAATATCTCCAGAGAAGGAGACTCCACAACCCCCCTAGGCAGCCTGTTCCATTGCAGCCTGTTCCTGTGCTATATCTTGCGGCCATTGCCCCTTGTCCTATCCCCACAAACCACTGAGAAGAGGTTAGCTACATCCTTCTGTCTCCCACCCCTCAGATATTTGTACACATTGATGAGATCCCCTCTCAGTCTTCTCTTCTCCAGGCTGAACAGACCCAGGTCTCTCAGCCTTTCCTCATACGAAATTCAACTAATCTGTACTCCATTTTGCATGAGACATTCTCTCTCAATCAGCAGATGCACTTTCCTTGGGAACGGTTTTCTGTGTATGTACAAGATGCAATGCTCCTTGACTGCCGATCGAGCGGAGCAGAGCCTGGCGGAGCCGTCGCAGCAGCTGTCACCGCCACTGCCGTCAGCTATGGCAGGTGCTAACAGTACTTAAAGAAAACAACCTTTCCAGCTGGATTGATGAGGACTTTTGTGATTCCCAGAGGTGCTGCTGTTTAAATCAGGAATTGTCCTGTTAGTGCTTGGCTGGTCAACCCAGAAGCATTCTCTTGGGTACTGTATGCAAGTCCCTGACATTCTGGAAATGATGGGAATTGGTAAGAATACCACTTCAAAGTCGGTGGAGGCAGGAGGTTCAACAGAAGGCAAATATGAGGATGAATCTAAGCATCCCACCTTTTTCACCCTGCCTGCTGTCATTGATGGTGGAGCAACATCCAGTGGTGATCAGGATACAGAAGACACAGAGTTGATGGCCATCTATACTACAGAAAATGACATAGCAGAAAAGAGCTCTTTGGCAGAGACATTGGACAGCACTGGCAGTTTAGATGCTCAGAGAACTGATATGATTTACACGATCAAAGATGTTCCTCCATGGTATCTCTGCATATTTTTGGGGTTACAACATTACTTAAATGTTTCAGTGGAACTATAGCAGTTCCCATTTTGCTAGCTGATGCCATGTGTGTTGGATTTGACCAGTGGGCTACCAGCCAGTTGACTGGGACAATTTTCTTCTGTGTGGGCATCACTACGTTGTTACAAACAACTTTTGGGTGCAGGCTACCAGGCAAGTGCTTTTGCATTCTTAGCACTTGCTAGAGCAATACTTTCCCTGGAGAAGTGGAAATGTAATAATACACATATAACAGTTACAAATGGAACAACAGAACTGCTTCGTACTGAGCACATCTGCTATCCCGGAATGCGAGAGATCCATGTCCTCGTTGATAGAAGTGGTTATTGGTTTGCTTGGCCTTCCCGGTGCCCTCCTGAGATATATTGGACCTCTGACCATCACTCCAACTGTTGCTCTAATTGGCCTCTCTGGTTTCCAAGCAGCTGGAGAAAGAGCTGGCAAACACTGGGGTATCGCGATGTTGACTATTTTCCTAGTGTTGTTGTTTTCTCAGTACGCCAGAAACATCAGATTTCCCTTACCCATTTACAAATCCAAGAAAGGATGGACACCTTATAAGCTGCAGCTTTTTAAGATGTTCCCTATTATTTTAGCGATTTTGGTGTCATGGCTGCTTTGTTTCATCTTCATTGTGACAGACGTCTTTCCCCCTGACAGTTCTAAGTACGGCTTCTACGCTTGCACAGATGCCTGATGAGGGGTGCTGTTGGTAGCTCCATGGTTCAAAGTTCCTTATCCTTTTCAGTGGGGACTTCCAACAATTTCAGCTGCTGGAGTTATAGGAATGCTTAGTGCAGTTGTTGCTAGCATTATTGAATCAATAGGAGATTACTATGCCTGTGCCAGGTTGTCATGTGCTCCTCCTCCACCTATTCATGCCATAAAGAGAGGGATTTTTATTGAAGGTCTCTCCTGTGTTTTGGATGGAGTATTTGGGACAGGGAATGGATCCTCTTCTTCCAGCCCTAACATTAGTGTCTTGGGCATCACGAAGGTTGGAAGTTGCAGGGTTATACAATATGGAGCAACCTTCATGCTCTTGCTTGGGATGGTTGGCAAGTTCAGTGCTCTCTTTGCATCGCTGCCTGACCCGGTGCTTGGTGCCCTCTTTTGCACTCTCTTTGGGATGGTTACAGCTGTGGGTTTGTCAAACCTTCAGTTCAAAGATTTAAATTCTCGCAATCTGTTTGTACTTGGATTTTCCATTTTCGTTGGGCTTGTCCTCCCAAGCTATCTTAAACAAAATCCACTGGTGACAGGAATAACAGGCACTGATCAAGTATTAAATGTTCTTCTCACTACAGCCATGTTTGTTGGTGGCTGTGTTGCATTTATTTTGGATAATACCATTCCAGGAAGCCCTGAAGAAAGAGGAATAAGGAAACAGAAGAAAGGGGTTGGTAACGGAAGCAAGTCACTGGATGGCATGGAAACATATGATTTGCCCTTCGGCATGAGCTTCATAAAAAAATACAGGTGCTTCAGCTTCCTGCCCATCAGCCCTACCTTCATGGGTTACATGTGGAAAGGCTTCAGGAATACCAGCAACTGCAGGAGTTCAGTTGAAGACGCAGAAGCTACAGTATAGCCTTAGTTGAAATTATATTATCTAGTTGTAGTAAGAGATGTATTTGCAATTTCTTGCTGATTAAGAAGCATTAAAATATATGTTTTCTATATCTGCATTTAAATTTGGGAACCAGAGCTGAGACGGATTAAAAAAAAAAAAAAAAAGCTTTCCTGTTGTGGATGGTGGTAGCCAGATCTAGTGTCTCTGGGACAAATTTGCAAATACTCCTGTTTGATTTTTTTTTTTTTTTTCCAAAAACTACAGATACCTGTATACCCAAGTCTGTTTATTTAGAATGGGGCTTAGATTTAACATTTTTTTATAATTAAAAAAAAAAATAAATAGAAATAATAATTAAAATTATTCTGTCTCCCTTCTGTCTCCCACCCCTCAGATATTTGTACACATTGATGAGATCCCCTCTCAGTCTTCTCTTCTCCAGGCTGAACAGACCCAGGTCTCTCAGCCTTTCCTCATAGGAAAGATGCTCCAGGCCCTGTATCATCTTTGTGGCCCTCTGCTGCACTCTTTCCACGAGATCCCTGTCTTTTTTGTACTGGGGAGCCCAGAACTGGACACAGTACTCGAGGTGAGGCCTGACCAGGGCAGAGAGAGGAGGAGGATCACCTCCCTTGACCTGCTGGCCATTCTCCTTTTAATGCACACCAGGAGCCCATTAGCCCTCTTGGCCACCAGGGCACACTGCTGGCTCATGGTCAACCTGTCGTCCACCAGGACCCCCAGGTCCTTCTCCTCAGAGCTCCTCTCCAGCAAGTCGTCCCCCAGCCTGTACTGAAACTTCCGGTTGTTTCTTCCCAGGTTCAGGACTCTACACTCACTCTTGTTAAACCGCATCTGGTTTCTTCCTGCCCATCTCTCCAGCCGGTCCAGGTGTTGCTGAATGGCAGCACAGCCTTCTGGTGTGTCAGCCACTCCTCCCAGCTTTGTGTCATTGGTGTACTTGCTGGGGGCATACACTATTCCCTCATCAAGGTCATCGATTAAGATATTGAACAAGACCGGACCCAGCACCGACCCCTGGGGAACACTGCTAGTCACAGGCCTCCAGCCGGACTCTGCTCCGCCGATCACCATCCTCTGAGCTCGGCCAGTCAGGCAGTTCTCAACCCACCTTACTGTCCACTCATCTATCCTACACTTTCTCAGCTTTGCTAGCAGGATGTCATGGGAGACAGTATCGAAAGCTTTGCTAGAGTCAAGGTAGATGACATCCACTGCTCTCCCCCCATCTACCCAGCTGGTGATGCCATCATAGAAGGCAACGAGGTTGGTCGAGCACGACTTCCCCTTGGTGAATCCATGCTGACTACTCCTCATAACATTCTTCTCTTCCAATTGCTTGGAGATGGCATCCAGAACAAGCTGCTCCAACACCCTTCCAGGGACATAGGTGAGACTGACTTGCCAATAGTTTCCTGGATCCTCCTTCTTGCCCTTCTTGAAGACTGGAGTGACATTGGCTGTCCTCCAGTCTTCAGGCACCTCACCCGTTCTCCAGGACCTTTCAAAGACGATAGAGAGCGGTTTGGCGATCACATCTGCCAGCTCCCTTAGCACACACGGATACATCCCATCGGGACCCATGGATTTGTGTGTGTTGAGCCCACTCAGACCCTCCCGAACCACTCTCACATCCACCGGGGTGGGGGAGCCCTCCATTTCCCAGACCCTTTGTCCTATTGCCAGGGGCGAGGAGTCCCGGGGGAGTGTCTTTGAAGCAAAGACTGAAGCAAAGAAAGCATCAGTCTTTGCTTCAAGGATGATGACATAATCCAGAAGATTAATCCTATTTGCATTGAATTATGTGGAGTGTATTCCATATCAAATGTTTCCTGAATGGTATTATTGGTAGCTCTGTTGCTCATCAGAATGTAGGGTGTTTTCCATAAGGGTAATTTCTTTGTATTCTGAGTGAGGGATAAAGGGAGAGAGAAAGTTCCTGAATGCAAACTGAATATGAATGAGAAAAAACAGGCCAATTAACACAGTATGAGAAAAATGAAGAAAAGACACTTTTTAAATTCATGTTATGATGTTTTAGAGACAATGATGTTTTAGAGACCAGGTCAGACTACAGATTACAACCTTCCTGTTTAGTTTCATTTTTATTTCTTCATCTAATAAAAAATGTTAGTAATTTGGTACCAGTCAATTTTTCTTGTCCTTTTGAAGCAACAGCTTCTTGTGCCCCCTGTAATAAGCATCTGTATCTTTACTTTGGCCTTCCAGAATTCTTATGCATAAGGGACATAAAGGATTTTGTAGAAAAAAAACATCAATGAAATGAGAAAAAAAAAGAAAAAAAAAGAAAAAAAAAAAAAAAAAAAAAAAAAAAAGTCTGTGACCTAAACAATACTTCATAAGTAATAATTTTTAAGTCTTTGCTCTGGTGGAAAAGTATTCACAATTTATGCAGAAATAAACTGAAATATAAGAACAGGCCACAGAACTCCAGGGACAAACTATTTCAAAAGTGCTTGTCAGTTCTGAGCAAATCTTTGTATTATCAGAAGAGTGACTGAAGATTTTGTATGTGACTTCCAGGCCACCGTCTCCTGCTTTACTCATACCTCACGTCTGACTTCAACATCGTCATTTTGACACTCTTCTTATCTCCATGGTTTGAGATAGCAGCTTGTCTCCAGTGCATCAGCTCTGAGCAAAGAGTTTCTTGTTTTTAAAAAAGCAATTAAAAATAAATGTTTTTGTTTGTTTGTTTGTTTTAAATAAGCATGTGTTATTCCTTTGCTATTGAGATAAAACTTAAATTAAACTAGAAAGTGCTTCCTTCACTGTACTATCCGAGATAAATCAACCCCCTCATGAAAGGCAAGAAATACATTATTTGTATCACATTCTACTTTTCTATAGCTAGAAGCAATCTCTGAAGAATAAAACTGAATTATCTCAGAGAAGCTGTCTTTTTAAGGAACTTGTCAAGGTGTCTACCTTCAAAAGATCACCTTTGCTTCTAAAGCATGTCCACTTTCCAAGAGTAAAATTGAACAAATCTCACTTATCTCTGAGTATCCAACTTTCTACAGTTGTGTTGCAGGAAAAGATACTTCAGCAGAATGTTTGAGCTGGCTGGATCTGAAAGACAAATTTCTGGTTTTATACTGTATTGTACTCAGACTTGGGTGAGCTTACTTGTTTCTTTCTTACCTATTATGATCTCATTTTACTTTCCCAAAGGAAAAAAAAAAAAAAAAGTGCAGTATATGCAAGTCAGACTAGACCATCCCTTTAAGTGAGCATCTGATAACCCTGACTGCACGTGATAATTTTAGTGATTTTACAGTCTCATGAATCATAAACCCTGATTGCATAAAGGAAATTTCTGTTTAGGCAAATTGTTAAACTCCATGATAAATCTTCTTCATTTGTCTCCTTCATGACAGTACACATGCATAATATACCTTCAACAAAAAGGCATCAGGAGTTAGAAGATTTGGAGAGGCAGCTCGTTTAGCATGATTAGACTAAGCATTGTTGGGCTTTCTGACACACACTCTGTCACTCTGTCACCAGAATATGGGCAGAACCCAAATAACACGTCTACATGATATTCATCATCCAGAGAGTCCTAAGTCCTGGAAAAAGACCTAAAATGGTACATGTGGTTAGACCACAAAAGGTAACCCAAAATCACCAGATATGGAGTTTACATTATTATTTATGGCTAAAATTAGCTCTTCAGATTCTTGCATTTTACTTTTACATCTTACTCTTTCATTTTAAGCTTTGAACTGCTAGTAGCTAAACTGTAACTGTTCCAGCTATTAGAGCTTTCTTTTAGTCTATATGAATCACTCTACTGCCTTTCCAAGAGATCATGAAAAAGCAAGGTACCTGGGCCCATGGTTCCCATTCCACTCTGAACACAGCACAAAACTTTCCCTGTCACTGCTTGAAAATTTAATATTTCAACAAATTAAAGCATGACAACAGTACTGGTGAAAATCATGTAATGACTGCTGTTCTGCAAGACTCTCAAAGGATTAAAACTCTTCTCAAAAAAAAAAAAAAAAAAGTTATTTTGTGACAGATAAGATGATAAGATACAGAAGTATACAGTTATTAGTAACATACATAAAGTGGACAGAAATATATATATATATATTTTTTTCCAACACAGAAACTAGAAGGCACCAAGCAAAATCATCCAGAGTAGGAGGCATAAATGAGGAAAATGGAATTCAAATAAGGCATAGTTAAAAGGTGAAACTCATTACTATAGGGTTTTATGGATGGCAAAAAAATGAAAGTCTAGC
Source organism: Nettapus auritus (assembly GCA_011076525.1). Lineage (NCBI taxonomy): Eukaryota > Metazoa > Chordata > Aves > Anseriformes > Anatidae > Nettapus > Nettapus auritus. The sequence goes on from CM021797.1 coordinate 46,932,023, forward strand.
AGACATTAGGTAGCATAAATATCCAAGTTCATCTAATTCAGGGAAACCTTAAGATGCCAGTAGTTGGAAGCTGGCAGGATGACACTGAGAATGTGTTCCTGGGTGCTTGCTATATTTTTTTTCTGCTTTCTGAGAGCATTATAAGCCAGTAGTGGAAGTTTTACAGGGAGAGTTAAACCTGGTTGAGAAGATGATACGCAGTTAGTTTCTCCAGATTTTCCTTATCCTCTCTCCAGTTACAAATATGAGATGAAACATCAGTTTTTGCTTGAAGAAACCATTTTTAACCTGATACCATAATACCATACAGTTGAAAGGCTTTAAAATTTTCTAATACTAATTCCTAATTTCAGTGGTACATTGGCAGGGAAAATTAAGAGTGACAGGCAGTTAAAACTACCTTCCAACAATGGAGACAACAGTAAAACAAGATTTTATTCATGGATTATATTCTTGTACATTTGTTCAGGTATTTCTGCATAGTTGACATCTCTAGAGTGTCTCGAGTTGTTGGCTCTTGTAAGTGGTTTGGGTTATTTTGAAGGCTAATATTCAAAGCTTTCATAGCAGGTTACTCTTTTCAGATATTACTTTTCTCATAGAGTCTTCAGAGTTGATGTCCACAGCCCTATCCTTTTTTCTTGGTGCTGGTTGATAAAAATCTAGTGAGAAAATTTAAAAATTTGAAATCTAGTACATGTAGAACAAAAAATTGTTTTAAACTGATTTGGGATGACAGATGGCTCACAATAGCTGTGTTCCAAGGTTTTTCTTGAATTCAAAGGTGAATTCATTGCCTTTCTAGAAGTAAACATGCACAAAAATATGATAATATTATGTAACTTAAATTCTATATCTAGATATTTATAACATATAACTACTGTAGGGAACAAGGAGAAAAAAATGTTTGAACTCATTTATCAGACAGTGTTTACTGTGCAGTGTACAGTTCAAGAGAACCTTGATAAGGAAATGATTGTGTAGTGAACGAAAGCCACAAAATGAAAGGTGGGTCATGGGAATTTGTTTCAGTATTAAAGCTATAAAGCTTTAATGTCTTCACATAGGTCATGAATTGTTCTCCCTTATGTAATATTTTGGGGGATTAAAAATTATCCAATAAGATAAGTAATCTTGAAAGCAAAACAAATGACTCTTCCACTTTTCAATAAAGAAATATGCTGATCTCTCTTCTGAATGATATATTTCATCACTTTCATTTTATTACTGCTCTTATAGTTATATAATTATAAGAAATAGTTGAAATTCCCTTGGAAAATTTCTTACTATTTTATATTTGCAGTGAGCATTTTGGTTCATTAAAGCTCCTCACTTAATATATGGAAGGAAGCTGTGAAGACTACATTGACTAGCTAGAGTTCCCACAGAATGGAGAGCTCATATTCAATCTAGGGTTTCAAATAGGCTTTCTAGTAAGCCAAGTATAAATTTTGCATATTTCCAGAGGGAAAGTCCTAAGGCATAGCTAATTAGCTTTGCATCCTTTTGCCTTTAAGGTACTTGCTTAAACGTCATCCAAATCAGGACCATTTACGTATTCTGCCTTCTAGAAGAATGGTTGTAAGTAACTTCAAACTTAAAATTTCCACAGGCACATCTTGCAGCATTTAATATATAAAGCAGGGGCCAGAATCTGCACCCATTGCAAGATACAAATTGCTTATTTCTCATACCTTGCAAATGAAGCATATAGTGCATATGGGAGAATCTTTCAAAATCTTTATCTTTGGAAAAGAGGGTGGGCCACTCAAGGGGACTATAAGGATGTTGCGAGGCGGTGCAGGGACAAAATTAGAAAGGCCAAAGCTCATCTGAAGCTCAATCTGGCTACTGCTGTTAAAGACAACAAAAAATGTTTTTATAAATACATCAATACAAAAAGGAGGACTAAGGAGAATCTCCACCCTTTACTGGATGCGGGGGGAAACTTATTTACCAGAGATGAGAAAAAAGCTGAGGTGCTTAATGCCTTCTTTGCCTCCGTTTTTAGCAGCAAAACCAGTTGTTCTCTGGACGCTCAGTACCCTGAGCTGGTGGAAGGGGATGAGGAGCAGAATGTGGCCCCTACAATCCACGAGGAAATGGTTGGCGACCTGCTACAGCACTTGGATGTATGCAAGTCGATGGGGCCGGATGGGATCCACCCGAGGGTACTGAGAGAACTGGTGGAAGAGCTGGCCAAGCCACTTTCCATCATTTGTCGGTAGTCCTGGCTATCGGGGGAGGTCCCACTTGACTGGCGGATAGCAAACGTGACGCCCATCTACAAGAAGGGCCGGAGGGTAGACCTGGGGAACTATAGGCCTGTTAGTTTGACAACAGTGCCAGGGAAGCTCACGGAGCAGATTATCTGGGGCGTCATCATGCGGCAATGCAGGGCAAGCAGGTGATCAGGTCTAGTCAGCATGGGTTTATGAAGGGTAGGTCCTGCCTGATGAACCTGATCTCCTTCTATGACAAGGTGACACGCTTAGTGAATGAGGGAAAGGCTGTGGATGTGGTCTGCCTTGACTTCAGTAAGGCATTTGACACCGTTCCCCACATCATTCTCCTCAGGAAACTGGCTGCCCATGGCTTGGACTGGCGCACGCTTCGTTGGGTTAAGAGCTGCCTGGATGGTCGGGCCCAGAGAGTTGTGGTGAATGGAGTCAAATCCAGTTGGAGGCCGGTCACTAGTGGAGTCCCCCAGGGCTCGGTACTGGGGCCAGTGCTCTTTAACATCTTCATCGATGATCTGGATGAGGGGATCGGGTGCACATTCAGTAAGTTTGCAGATGACACCGTTAGGTGCATGTGGCGATCTGCTCGAGGGTAGGAAGGCTCTGCAGGAAGATCTGGATAGGCTGGACCGATGGGCCGAGGCCAACGGTATGAAGTTCAACAAGGCCAAGTGCCGGGTTCTGCACCTGGGGCACAACAACCCCACACAGAGCTACAGGCTGGGAGATGTGTGGTTAGAAAGCTGCCTGTCAGAGAAGGACCTGGGAGTATTGGTTGATAGTCAGCTGAATATGAGCCAGCAGTGCACTCAGGCGGCCAAGAAGGCCAACGGCATCCTGGCTTGCATAAGAAACAGCGTGGCCAGCAGGTCCAGGGAAGTGATTGTCCCCCTGTCCTCGGCTCTGGCGAGGCTGCAGCTCGAGTACTGTGTTCAGTTTTGGGCCCCTCACTGCAAGAAGGACATGGAGGTGCTCGAGAGAGTCCAGAGAAGGGCTACAAAGCTGGTGAAGGGTCTGGAGAGCAAGTCTTACGAGGAGCAGCTGAGGGAGCTGGGACTATTTAGCCTGGAGAAGAGGAGGCTCAGGGGTGACCTTATTGCACTCTACAGGTACCTGAAAGGAGGCTGTAGCGAGGCAGCAGTTGGTCTATTCTCCCACGTGCCTGGTGACAGGACGAGGGGGAATGGGCTAAAGTTGCGCCAGGGGAGGTGTAGATTGGATATTAGGAAAAACGTCTTTACTGAAAGGGTTGATAGTCACTGGAATAGGCTGCCCAGGGAAGTGGTTGAGTCACCATCCCTGGAGGTCTTTAAAAGACGTTTAGATGTAGAGCTTAGGGATATGGTTTAGTGGGGACTGTTAGTGTTAGGTCAGAGGTTGGACTCGATGATCTTGAGGTCTCTTCCAACCTAGACTCTTCTGTGATTCTGTGATTCTGTGAAATAATAATACAGTGCTCGTTAAATAAACATATCTGACATTCTAATGAATCCTGCTCAGAAATACAAAGCAATGGTAGAGAGAACAATGTGGAAGATCATTGAGATAGTCCACATTTAGAGGTTTTTTTTTGTTTGTTTTTTTTGTTTTTGTTTTTGTTTGTTTAGTTTATTGATTTAGCTGAGCAATACTTCCATTAATACATCACAATCACATACTGGCAAGAGACTATAACATTAAGTGCAATACAACTGTAATTTGAAGAGCAGCACCTGAAGGATCTGTCTTTAAATAAAATGGCCAACTGAACAAAGCAGTGAGTAATAGCATGTCTTACTGTCCAGAAAAATAATTTGTGAATAACTGAAAAATATTGCAAATCTTTGTTAGTAAACCACAGAAAAGTTATAGCTTATACAATATTTACAATAGATTGATTGAAGAGATGTGCATACAAATTCTGCAGGATAGAACTGTATTGTAGCGATACATACTACTCTAGGAGGCAAACACATTAGTAAAGTGCTCTTGGACTTATTTTTTAATAGGAAATGAAAAAGCAGGGTAGAAAAGTAAAGAATAAGGTGAATTTTCTGCATTCAGGCAGGGTGATATGCATTTTTATTGTTGCTTATTTTTAATTACAAGGTGTAAACTTTCCTAATTTGCTCTCTGGTTAGTGAGCTTAGTTCAGATTTTCAGCTTTTCAACATTACTGTCCAGAACTTACATTTTTAAATAAGAGCATAGTCCAGCAATTACAAAATAAATCTTCCATGTTAAGTCTTTCTCACTATCTTGTGGAACACCTGTTAAGATCTAACTGGTAACCTAGCAGTAATTTTCACTATCGAGTCTTGACCATTTAAGTAATAGAGTTTGTGTGTAGGAAAGCTCCTGGAAACTTTCAATAAGAGGCCAATTAAGTAGGGTTAAATTAATATCTCTTCTAGAAATCCCTGGACATTCTCATCACTGAAGTTTTTACCGTTTTACAAATAAAAAATAAAAATAAATTTTCATTCTCTTTCATATATATATGAATCAACCTGAAAAATATTCTGGGTTTATATTGAATGGGCTTCTGACAGGAGAGAACAGACACTCGCAGAATCACAGAATCACAGAATCACAGAATGTCTAGGTTGGAAGAGACCTCCAAGATCACCGAGTCCAACCTCTGACCTAATACTAACAAGTCCTCCACTAAACCATATCCCTAAGCTCTACATCTAAACATCTTTTAAAGACCTCCAGGGATGGTGACTCAACCACTTCCCTGAGCAGCCTATTCCAGTGAGTATTGATGTCCAGAGTATTGATGTCCAGAGTATTCCTCTGGACATATCAGTGGCCGGTAATTGTCATCTAGAATATCCAAAGGGCAAAAAGTTCTAACAAGCAACCAAGGGGAAAACATAATAGACAACTAACAAAGGGGAAAATATCAGACCTCTGCTTGCACACTGCACACTATTTTATATGCAAATACCTTGACAACTTACTTACAAGTTCATCATTTTGCACTCTGTCTTCATTTAAATAAAATTACTTTATTGGTTAATTTTAAATATGGTCTCTATTTAGCTTCCTTGGTTGTTCCTACATAGTCTACCATCAGGAAAGTCTACTTAATGATATATCTTTACTCCCAAGAAGGTTTGAAATTTGTTATCCTGCACGACCCCAGCCTCTCAACAACAGAAGTATGTGGTTGTGTATCTGTCCCATTGCACACATCAGATTTTTATACCATGTTTATTATACCTGTATGCAGGAGGTAACATATATTATCCTGCTAAACAAATTGCCAATACCCCAGTCTGACAGAAATTTTACAGAGAGGGTTAGTATTTAGGGAGCTGACCAAAGGTGACTAGTGAATGATTAAAGCTTCTTAGAAGAAAGACAGATTCATCCTGAAATATCTCTCCAAACCCCTCCTTTCTTTGGGCTACCTAATAAGAATGAAAAACTTTTTAAACGATTTTGCATAATGCTTTTTTTATAATGTATTTTTTCCTACAGGAAGCAAAATGCTGCTATCCTTTTGTTACTTACTATATTTCTATTTTAAAATGAAGTGCATCTATATGTATCTCTATTGATAGACAGTAGTTCTATAACAGGGAACTGTCTCCCACAAAATCAACGGGTAGGATCATGCTGGCAAGAGATTTCTGCAATGAAAAGCCATATGCCTAGCTATATGGCTCAATTTTTAGTTAAGAGTTGCTATTTTATACTGAGTATGTAATACAGCATTACCAACCAAGTAAGTAAGCAAACCCACGTCCTGTATTTGCAGGGTGAAGAAATAATGTGCAGGAATATTCCATCAAAATCAGTATGTATAAACAGAATGGAAAATGCTTTAGAGAGTATTTTATGTAGCAGCTGGGAAGTCTAGTGAAAGCATAGTTCTATGATTTTTATTTTTTTTTTTTAATATTATTTTCTCATTTTTCCATGCTTTATTTTGTACTGTTTTCTTTGTATTGGATGCAAGGTTGCTCTGAACATTGAAAAGAAAAGGAAATATAAAAATAAGCAAAGAAAGTGCTACAGAATGGGAATACAGAAAAACTGCCTTAAAAAAAAAAAAAAAAAAAAAAAAAAAAAAAAAAAAAAAAAAAAA